>OY728163.1:1788999108-1789326798 GCA_963277665.1 Viscum album | reverse complement strand
AAGGACTTTCTACTAAGAAAAGTGGTTGATTTACCCAGATGATGTCACCTTTGTGACATACACATCAAATACTGATACACCACAAGATGGAACATGGAATAAATGCTATCGTGGATGAGTGACAATATTGGGTCCCAATGTTTGGGTTCCTATTATTATGAAAAAGATTTATTATGGTGAAAAATATAAATATCAAAAGTCATAGTAATTTTCAAGACTATTCTTGAAAGATAGATGGTGGACATGAGTGTTGATGATACTGGTTGTACATATATTTGGGGTACGGATGATCGGGTCTGAATTAGTACATGGAATATAGGAATATGAATTTTATGAAGCATTGTTTTTATATGGATGAAATGGGTTAGAGTCATAGATTTTGTTGCAAAAAAGTCCACTGTTCTATGCAAAAATGTTGTTACACAAGGAATGTGATCTAGTACAAGGCCACTTTATCGATCCCAAGGGCATAATTGCATGCAACATCAATGGTTTCACATAGATTAGGATTTCGTGAAGGCATATTTTTATTAACCCAACTAAAATCAAGGGATGTTGCATGTGGATCTATCAAACATGGTCTTAGAAACATTGGATCCCATGAGAGGTTAGTCATCCAAGTTCATTACCTTCAGTTATCCATGGAAGTATGGAGTTTCATTATATAGTAAAAGAAGGATCTGTCTGAGTGAGATCCAACATTTCATCATTTGAAGATCCATACCAAAATGGGGGGGGGACTGAAGTTCTATTTATAAAACAAATGTGGAGAAATACATGCGCAATTTCAATTAGGTCATCCTACCGGGTTGTGTGCTTCCAATTCATTTTCATTGTTGTGTGACCGCACAAGTGGGTGGTTTGACATATCATTTCTCACATAAAGGTATTTATGAACCATTTATGTGATTGGATGATAACATCTATTTTTTCATGAAAGTGACTTTTATTATTTTTTGGGGTTCGAGGAGAATAATGGAACATTGATAATTAGCATCTCCTTTCACACACAAATGGTTCATGCACATGATATCAATGTTTCATGCTAACCATGAATGTTGTGTGAAAATAATCTATAAGGCTCCGGAATGATTCTTTAGTCCAGACATATCATTTTTCATATGTAAAACTATCCTCCCATTGATTGAGACATGTTTTTAAAAACCCCAATGTCTTAGGAAGATTGTACAATAATATCCAAGGAGAAATGTTCTTGTAGACTTGGTGAACCATGCAAATAGTGGTTTGAATCACATATTAATTACATTTTTTGGGATTCAAATCATAATCATTTAAAAATTGATTATTACTTTATGGTTGTGAATCTTATCACCTATGAAATTGAATATAATATCTGGATTCATTCTGGAAATGATATAATAGCACTATTATAAAAATATAGAACTGACGTCTCCATCACAAAGAGTAATGGGGAACAATTAAGATTTACTTAATCTTAATATAGAGAAATATATCATTGAATTTTCCTATATGTATCATTCCTAATATATGGGAACATTATTTTATACTTATTCTATTTGAGTGAGGATATTTGAAATAGTTATCATCTATCCTTGGTAACGCATGATGCAGAATTTGGATAGTTTTTCATCTTGTTTATTGATTTTCATAGTTGAAAAACTATTTTTGTATCTGAATTAAATAATTTTATATTACTTGTACAATTATTTATGTTGTATTATTTTTTGTGAGGGTTCCTACAAAACATCCTAAAGGTGGATCTTCTTGAAAAAAATAATTTAGAGAAGTGGAAAGTAATTAAGAGTATAACATTCATCTAAATTAGCATCTTAGAATGGTGGGAATTGGAAAAAATATTCTTTAGTTGTGTTATCTCAGATGATCTGTGAAATTAATGTTGGTACCCATGAAATAGTGAATCAAAAATATCCATGGTCGAATAGTATATAGTGGGTGAGTCAATGAAAAAAAACCCTCCAATATTTAGGGTAACCTAAAACCCATATGTATCTAAATGGAAGATTAATTCAAGAGAAAATGAATTTGAATTATTGGTTTTTTAGAACATCAAATGGTTATTGTTACCATTTATCCTTTTGACGGTGAATATGATCAACGATGGAATCTAATTAATAATACCAAGGAGAAAAATTACCTTGATTACATATATTGATTAATATCTATTGATATTATACATGCGAATTATTTTCATATGGTTGTATGAATTAGGATGGGTAAGAAAGTCTTAGATCAAAAAATGAAGGAGGAGGACTCTATCCTCACCTATGAAGCCAATTTTAATATATTGTCTTGGTATGCACCAAAAATCATTCTGGACCGTGATTGTAAAATTGATAGTTTTTAATTAGTATTAAATTTAATGTTACATATAGATATTTCCTCTTATGATTTTAAAATATATGATAAATCTCTATATAGTGCGGAGAAGAGAAGGATGGTGTTTATTGACTTTTACGATAATAACGATATAAAGTTTTCAAAGTGGCAAGAGATGGGAAATCATCCATTTAATAAATAAGAACATTAATATGTATAAATTTCCCTATTGTGATAAGTGCGGAAAGAATCACCATGATGACTATTGTATGAAATTTGATAAGTGTTATCGATGAGGTTTACTTGGATATTTGGATCTTTATTACTATGAAGAGAATTAGGGTACTGGATAGATAAATTATGAAAAGAAGGCAGAGAGATGTTTTAAATAAAATGAGGTGGGAAATTATTATAATTCACGTTAAAATAAATGTATGATTGATTAGAATCATCAAGACCCTAACTAGAAGGGTATGTAAAATTCATTCACAACTCCCTTATAAAACAAAGGACTATCAAATAATGTAGTGATCAATACATTATTTTTTTTACTCAAATATTTAAAAAGTATTCTTTGATTTAGGGTATATATATTTTTTAATTATAGTGACTTTTATGTTAAAATGGAAATATCCGTTCATGATATGGAGAAATAAATTTTGGTAAAAACTCATGGTGGAAGTTTCAAGGTAATAAATATTTTAGTAAAATTCATAGGATTATCTATGGAATGATTTTTCTCAAAAATATTGTTTTCTTACCTATAGTTGTTTTTGATGTTATTCTGGGTATGGAACTAGTTTTACTTTATGATTCAAATATAGATTGAATAACTATGAAAAATATAATCAATTTTCAAAGTGAGATTAAATTTTTTTTATAAAAGAATGATTCAATACCTTTGATAATATATAAATATGTAGAGGAACTGATTAAATATGGGAATTAAAGTTATCTTACCATATTTTAAAAATTTGGGTGGTTTCTTATATTAATGATGTGAAAGTAGTAAATGAATATATGGATTCATTTCATGATGTTTTCTCAGGGTTATTCCTAATTAAGAGGTTGAATTCACTATTTAATTAGTTCAATATGATAAAAAATTTCAATACCTCATTATCAAATGACACTATTAGATATATTGGAATTAAAAAATAAAGTACACCGGTTTCCTAAAAAAGTTTTTATTCATCCTATATTTTAACCTTGAGGTGTTTATCTTTTTTTAAATAAGGATAGATTAATGAGTATTTTCATTGATTATAGAAAACTCAATAAAATTTCTTTTAAGAATGGGTATTTATTTCCTAATATAGAAAATTTGTTTTATTATCTTCAAGGAATTTTTTTTAAAAAAATATTGATCATAGGTGAATATATTATCATCTGAATGTGATGTATGAAGATATTATAAAGAAAATGTTTCGTTCAAGGTTTGAGAATTATGATTTCATGGTTATTATCATCAGGTTGAACAATGCACAAAATGTATTCATGAATCTTATGAATAGAGATTTTCATTATTACATGGATAAATTTATGATTGTTTTTAATGATGATTTTTTATTATAAATGTTATAACCAGCATGAGAGACATCTATGGATTGTTCTACAGTCATTAAGTGAAAATCTGTTTTACGGAAAATTTATCAAGTGTGAACTTTGGTTGTAATAGACTTCTTTCCTTGAACATATTGTATCTAAAGATGTCAGAACAATCAATCATACTAAAAATAAGTCAACTGAATATTGGGAAATACCTAAAAATGCATGATAACATTTTATAGGTATTCCCCCTTTAATTTTATGTAAACCCATTTGAGTTTTGTTTTTTTTTGAATTTTGTTGATCAAGCCTCAAGACGTCTGGGTTGGTTCTAGGTAAGTTATTAAAATGTTAAGGAAGTGGTAGAAAGGAAGGTGAATCCTAGCTTTAGTATGAATTATTTATATGAATTTCCAATTCAGGATGTTAGCTGTTTGGGATGATCCCATGTATCCATGCAAGGCATGACTGGTTTTGGGAAATATGTGAATATGAAATTCATGCCATGTGAAAGATTTATGATGTGAAATCTATTTCTTCTAGTTCTTAAATATGAGGCAATGGTTTTATCATTATTAAAATAAAATCTTTGAATTCCAGATATGAATAATATTCACTTCATAATTATTCCATACCCAGCTATATGTTTATACCCCCAAACACCATTTTTTTTTGATCATGTAACTCTTTATATTAATTTAATCCCTACTATTGGTGATCTATGAACCCTATTTGATCTAGAAGAGAGAAAAAATTAGATATAGGTGTTCCAAACCTATATTTTAAATGTAATCCTTCTAGTTCTTCTTCCACCTATTCATCCATTTTTAAAAGAACTTATGATTCTCATTGACGGGAAAGAGTAAATTGATCACTATTGTGGACATTAGTTTATTACTATGTCCTCTATGCTTTTGATATGGGCGGTCTAAATCTTATCTCTAATGTTTATGAAATTGTTATTAATATGTTCTATAGATAATTCATATCAACACACTACGTGAGAGACTAATTTAATTTTATTTCCTATATGTTTAATGAGTTATACATGTATTGGCCTCCCAATAGATCATGTCAGGATTATTGGTGTTGATACTGAGTCTTGAACCACTAAACGGGTGCATTATTAGTGGAGTTATATCAAATATGGAATTTTTTAAATTAGATACCTGAGATGATCTGGTAATTCAGTAGAATGTTGTTTTAACATTGGAATTGAAATAACATGTTTATTGTATTTTTTTCTTGAGATAAAATCACATTAGATATTATTAATCGGAATGATAACAATCATAGTTCTAAGATTAAAATTAAGTTTTATTGATATAATGATGATGATAATTGGGAACCTAAAATAATGAAATATATTTTCCTAGAAAAATGGTAATTTTATTAATTGATCATTGTTTCATATGATGATATATCTAGTATGTACATTTTTTTCCTTGTGATTTTATTGCATAGATATTGTGTTTATGTGAAACTAATGTGATTGATGCATAAGGGTGGGATCCTTTATGGCATGTTGAGTTTTTCTTGATACAACTCAAGATTTTTTGATGCTTGAGGGATAGGTGCATGATTTTGTACTACATATGGGAAATGATCACTGGTAAATGATGCCTTAGAGTGGATTATATAATTATATATGATGTATGTGGACTATATGAAAAGTAAATAGACACATGAGGGTGAGTTATTGACAACCTTCTGGAAGATGCTAGTTGTTCATGAGTTTTTTACAATTCATAATCAACTGAAAAATTTTCCACTAATGGGGTGATCTATCTAGAAGCTAGAGAATCCTCTCCTATACAGATATCTAATAGGGTTCCTAAGTAGGTTTTTCTGGCCCTCAGTGTCACCTTGGAACTTTGGGTAACCATGTTTAATTTATATTTAGTATTAATTTATTAAATTAATACCCCTTTATTTTCTTTATTTAATACACAATATTTATCAAACTCAATTTTTTAGACATGGTGGGTCTGACCAACGATTTTTTACTCACACCCTATATAGACCGCTATTTAGTACCCAAAATTTTTTCATGGATTCAGGTTTGGATAAGAGAAGGGGGCCTAGTTGTGAATTCGTTATTGGATTTATGGATTTGATATTGGAGACATGATCAACATGGGGTTCGATACCAAGGTATTTTGAGTATTTATTGGTGTTTTCTTAGTATTTTTATCTATGTGAATTTCAATATGCCATTTATTTACATTAATTTCATCATTATATTATTCTATTACTATTTTTTTTAGTTTCCCCTTCTAAATTTTGGGTTTTCAGTTTATTTATCCATATTGTTTATACTATTTCCTCTTCTTTAGTATTATTTTATTATATCATTGAAATAGGTACAATAGGGTATATTATCCATACTATAATACTTAATACATCACTACTAGTCTACCGCCTCTGGAATATGGGGATTCATGCCTTAGGACATGTAACATGCTCGACATGGTCATGTGAGGGAGTGCCGGGATGGGGATGTTATGAAGTGGAATCAAAGTATCATGTTTCTTTTATATTGTTTTACTATTTGGTTAAGGTAGAATGGATAATATAGAGTTTTGGGAAATGGTATTGAGATTATGTATGGGAGTATCTAACTAATATGACAGGGAAAACCGAGTGCTTAGGGATGTGATCATTGTTTATAATGTTCTCTTATTATAGTTTTGATGTTACTTCACCTTGAGTGATTTACATATTGTGTGATTTTACTCATTATTAATAAATTAATCATGGGATGGTGTGACATGAGATGATTATTCATGCATCATGATTGGCATGTAGGGATATGTATTGACAATTCGTATTCATGATAGAGACATATTTATTTCATATGATATATCCTCCCATATGAACTATGAAATGAATTTCCCATTGTACCTAATAAAATGAAAATAAATGGAACTATCATGTTATTAAATTAAACTTTTTAATACCTGATTAAATGAACCTTGATTAAGTGTATCTTCATTATTAACACCTTTTGGGGTTGAAATTGTCGTGTGTCCTTTATTCTAAGGTGTGCATTGGTCCTTTGAGAAAAAATGTCTTCTCGAGGCCATTGAATCAACAATCAAGATAATGGTCATCAACATGCTCCTAATGTGGTAAAGATAGAAATTAATATAGCTCTAGATTATTATATTGATGATATTATCCATGACAGATTCTTGAGTGTTATATGATCTATGGAGAGAGATATATTTCACACCATACATTTGATGTTTTATTTGACGAGAGTGTTTCAATTGCGATATCCACTGGTATTCATTGGAGATGGATGCCCCCAGATAATTTTGTTCTAGATTGATCTCATCTAGATGAAATTCATGGACCTTGAGACACTATCGATTGGAGTTTGAGTATTTTTTATTATATTCATTGTGTAATGGCCAATCATTATTTGGTTATTGTTGAACTAGTTTGGTGACATGAGGAATAATCTTGGAAGGATTTCAAGGAAACATTATTGAGACACTACAACATAGAGATATTGATGGATGAGAAGGATCATGAGTTTTTGAATATGGAATGGGTGGGTATGTTAGTGATGAAATATGATGGATGTTTCATATAAATACCAAATTTTTTTCTATATTTGGTAGCTAATGAGGCCTCTTGGGAGATACATTTTCAGGATGGGATTTTTTAAGAAGATCACATCACAAATGGATTATACCAACACAACCATTTCTTACATTATTTTTACATTATTTTAAGATAAAAAACATAATAGTATTAAAAATAGAGGATCCAATGTTTTAGTGTCTTGTGAAAACTAGGACCATACATAGAAATTACATCATCAAGCACAAACATTTATTTAATTTCTTCTTCTCTAGCTTCTTATTGGCACATGACCTTTACTTGGTACATGTAGGCACTTGAGGATATACATAAAAAGGGGTGAGGTAAAAGTCTAGTAAGAGGATAGATAATAACAACCTAACATGGGGTGAGCATAATCATAACATGGGAAAAAGATCATGAACCTGAGAGGAAGCATAAAAAAGACTTGAAGTGCGTCAATGCATAAAAATGAAACATCATGTCATAATGGTTAACTACCAAAAATAATTGTGAAAAAAGATATCATCTTGTCCATATCATTTCACATTTACTCATGATATTCATCACTTTACCCAATGCATTGGAGCACTGTATAATTCAGGGTGCACCTGTCACATTCAAACATTCATATTGCACTATATAAATCCAGGCGCACCCGGCACATCACAATATTATCATTATCATGCATTCCAAATAGAATATATATCAATAATGAACATAACTAACCAATATAAAGGAAAGGGTTTCATCTCATAAAAACACATTCATTAACTTTGGGTTCCCAAAACAAAGTGGGAATATCCTATTTAATACAAGAACCATCAACCTTGAATGAGAAGTAAAAGGTGAGTTCTTAAGAGAAGAGTTCATTTGGAAAACATTTTGTTTGACATAAACAATAGTGGTAAACATTTATATCCCATAAAAGGATATAAAATTATGAATCAATGATATTTTTGGAGTAAACATATCAAAAAAGAAGTGAAAGAGGGAGAACCTAAAATATGAAATTTGGGTTCGAGATTTTCCCCTAACCTTGAATCTGAATCCTTCCTTCTGTTTAATGTCCTGTATAATGACATTATATTCATTAATTGGAAATTACATAACATTTTATATATGAATAGTGTTCATTATGGTTTCATTATGTCATTTTATGTTCCTTTGGATTACTTATAGAGTTTAAAAACATTGTTCGGGGATGTTCATTTTTATGGTTTTTCTTGGGTGGTTCACTTGTATTCATAAATTGAAGTTCGGGTAGAACATGGGTAAACATCCAGAACTGATATTACATGTTATTAATGAAATTAAAGAATTTAAAATGATATTATAATGACTTATATTATATACCATGTGGATGAATCATTAGATAAAATTTAAATGATGATTGTTTGTGTTAATTTGGGCGGTTTTTCTATCACAATGAACCTGTTTTAATTTATCACTTATTAATATGTACATAAGTTAGTTAACTGACTTTAATTAGGACATAATACATATAACATATTTTTTTCGACCATAAAAATGGTTTCATGGACAGATATGAAGGTATAAATAGAAGAAGAAAAATGTCATTATAAAAGGTGATAAATTAAAACCTCACGAACAACGTTCTCTTTAATAAAATAAAAGGAAGATGTAAATGGGTTGGATGATATAATTTCCCATTAGTATCATAACATTACATTATATTCATGAAACTAGAGTTAGCATACCCTTTTGAAAAAGATAAGTGGGTAGAGAATAAGAAAAGAACATGAAATTGAAAGGAAATTAAAGAAGAAGAGGGAGAGCACATGAGCCTCATCCTAGTTGGTGTGGTATCCTTAAGTGCATCCACAAGATCTAGGTTCAAAACCAGGTAGAGACATATATACAGGTACTATAGAAGTATTGTAGCATCTACTGTAGTAGTACTTTACACTTTGCGGGTACTGCACCAGAATAGTACACTGTCCAGGTACTACAGCAGAACTATACATTGTACAGGTACTGTAGCAGACTGTACACTCTGCGTGTACTGTTGCAGGTACTTTTCGGTACTGTAGCAGTTGGAACTATTCACCTTGGGCCATTAGTTTGGTCATGGAGTGCTTAAGGCTTTCGGGACTTCCAGGCCTTTGGGTCAGTAGGGATTTCAGGCCACCTTTAAGGCCCCCGAGCCACCTCAAGGCCTTCGGGCCACATGCAGTTTCCCCAGACACACTATAAAAAAAGGAACAGCCCCAGAAGAGGATTCAGAGTACGTTAACTCACTAGAGTAGAACCAAATGGATTGTTAGAATGAGAGGGTATGGATATGCCATCGGTATGAGCCTGTGCTTGCATGGGAATCCTAGCCAGACAACCGTGCAAAGGTGGAGAGCAACTATCATGACACAGATGTTGGGGAGGGGCAGTTCCTTGTAGATAGTCTGGTTGAATTCCCTAAGACCTTTAGGTCATGTAATATCCTAATCCTATGGGCCTTGTAATCTCTGAGCCTATGGGTCTTGTAAGGGTTCCCCCTAATCCCTTGAAAGGGGGGGTTATCAATAATCAATAAAAATGAAGTCCTTTGGGCCATTAGGGAAAAGAATAAGAGGGAGAGAAATTACCTCTTGAATCCTACACTTGAGATCCTCCTTAAGGTCTCTAAGACTGGTCTTTTTATGAGACCAAAAGCTCTTGGACATGGGGGATGGGCTAGGGAAGATGTTAGGGAATAGGTTAGATAAGGCTTCATTCTTGAGAGGTGTGAGGAAATGATGGTGTCAAGGGTGGTATTTATAGTGGAGGGGAGAGGGGTTTCCTTAATATAAAATTCATTAGTTTATTAATTTCCACTAAGACTAGGAATAGTGTGTATTGCATGACTAAAAATAGTAATTTTATAATGGAATCCCAAAATAAGTGGGATTACATAAGCATAACATCACACATGACCCTATAATAAGCTTATTTAGCTTATTTTGTAAAATATGGTATTTCACTATTCATAAAAATTTCAATTATCTCAAAAAAATCCCAAATATTTACCCAATCCAATTTTCGAAATGTAGAATCCAAAAAGGAAGTCAATTTTTCAAAAATAATTTTCTAAATATTATTAATTTAATATTTAATTAAAATCATGGTTTATTACAAATAACAATATTAAACATTCATTTACTTATTCGAAAATATAGGTACATCATACTTTCACTTGAATATTATTTTTATACTATCATAGGTAAGGTAACTATTCATTAGCATATATCACTATTCATAAGGTATGTTACAATTCATAAGGGTATGTTACTATTCACTAAATATTATTTTTGATTTATTAGACTCCAAAAATCATCTTGAACACAATCGTGTATGTCAGATCTTCAAAATTCCCAATACAGAAGTGAAAAACTTATCTTTAAAGGTCACTTAGAACTTAGTTGTTTATTATGTTGTGTTTTTATGTGATTTTATGACATATTTATAAGAATAGAACTTCCATTAAAAAACTTTGGGTCGTTACATGGATGTCATTTCTTGAGCATCATTGCAGACATGATAAATTAGGCTCTCATCACTGAAGGTGATTTGAGAGAGGCCCTCAATGGTGGATAGTGATTTTTATATCAGTGGTATAAGGGTTCTACTTTTGGTGAAAAAAGTGATTCTAAAGGAGTTTCTATAAGGTAAGTAACAGACACAGCAATTGGCGGTTTAGACTTCCACATTCGGATCACCGCTTAGTGATGTTTTTGTAGCGTGTTAGGTTAGTCTCTGAGAAAAAATAGTGTCCTTAAACTATAGTGTAGTGTTATTTATGTGGTCGATTGGGTTTTATTTAGAAGTTATTTTTTGAAATTTCTACCATAGAGTAGTAGCAGGGGATCTAGATGGGCACCTGAGTCATGGAGAGACTCAACTACCCCGTAGTAGACTTGTACCTAGATTTCCACAGGACAATTTGGATGAGGAAGGGGATGTGGCACCCTAGTACTAGATATATAATACGAGTTATAGGGAATAACACATGGGTTTCTGACTAGATCCTAGGGAAGAGGGGTGAGTTAGCTACAGAGAATACTATCTACTCCAACTGGTTTAAACGTAAGATCTTCTACTACAAAATTTAAGATTCTTGTGTCCTCTTGATTATATTTCATTTTTTTTGATACATGAGCATCAATTTTTTTCTATATTCACTTTTAGAAATAGTTATTTCTTGTCTATGGATTTTATAGATAGGTTTATTATAATTGGAATACCTTTGGGAGTGTGATAAGAGGATATTATACATTGCAAGGCATGCTCACTAGAAACTAGTGGACACCATTTGTTTTATGAGAACATTTTGTTGGAACTGATTGTTTTGGATTTGATTATTAGTTTGGATTCACTAGTTCCATACCGAGATCATATCAACTATTACTATAGGAGAGTTTCCTTTATATATCTAACAGGAGGCAACTATTTTTATCAAGGTGAGTGTGGTCTTTAGTTTGGTTATGCACGACCAATTCAATGCAGATTATATTTTCTGATGGTCTAGATAGTGATCGTAGTTTAGGATAATGGTATAATACCCTAAGATACATATTACCTAATAGGGAACATTTTTCTGGATATCCTTCCTATAGAGTTCCCAGCTTACCACTAGAGCTGGAGATTAAGTTCATGGTTGAGTTGGTGTTAGGAGTAGATTTAGTTTTTATTATTCCCTATAGAGTGACACCAACATTGTTTCATGAGTTAAAATTTCATTTTGAATATTTGGAATAAAAGGGATTCATAAGACCTGGTACATCTCCATGGGGTTATCCCATGATTTTTTCTACGAAGAGTGACATGATATTGCATTTATGTGTGTATTTTTGGAGGCTGAACTAGAAGAACATCAGGAACTGACATTCCTATACACACATCACTGATATTTTTGATCATTTAAGTGATTCCAAGATCATTTATAAGGTCAAATTGGTTTCATGATACCAATATTTGAGGATGATAGCATCTGACATACCTGAAGTACTTGTAGAAGTTGTTATGGCTTAAACGAGTTAGGGGTTATGCTTTCTAGTTTGAAAAATGAACCGGTGGTATTCATGAATTTTATGAACTAGATATTTTATCATTTAATAGAATAGTTTATTATAGTTTTTTCAATGATATCTTTGTTTACCCCCAGTCAGTATACGATCATTCCCAACATCTTGATAGCTTAATGAATGCACTGAGAGAGGAATGATTGGATGTATACTCTACTTAACTATTATCCATCCTGATATTATGTTTAGTGTGTGTATGTGTGATAGTTTTCAAGAAAACCCTAAAGAATATCATTTAAATGCTGTAAATAGAATTTTAAAATACCTCAAGAATACTCCCAATCTAGGACTATTCTATCCAAAAGGAAAATCATTTGAACTAGTTTGTTATTATGATTCTTATTTTTCTAGATTTAAGTTAGATATAAAAAGAACCTCTGGAACATGTCACCATTTAGGCAAGTCACTATTATTATGGTGTAGTATGAAACAAAATTTTGTTGCATTATCTACTGCAGAAGCTGAATACATAGCTGCTGGAAGTTGTTGTGGACAAATTTTGTGGATGAAACACACTTTAATGGTCTATGGATTTCAATTCAGAAATGTCCCAATAAATTGTGACAACACAAGTGCATATTAACAATTCAAAGAATCTAGTTTCACATTCTAGGACAAACCATATTGATATAAGACATCACCTTTTTATGGATCATAATCAAAAAGGTGATATCACTTTGGAATTCATTGGTACTAAATATCAACTTGCTGATATATTCACTAAGACACTAAATTCTGAGAGATTAGATTACATCATACATGATCTTGGAATGATCAATCATAAATAGATATATTACTGCTCATACCGTTTTATATTTTTCTAAATTACTTTATTGTTTCATGCTCACTGTTTCTTGGTTACTGTCTCATGTTTATGGTCTCACAGTTAACACTTAGTTTTCACGGTCTAACACTCACTGTCTCACCGTGACTGAAGAGTTTACTCACTATCTCACCGTGATGAACACTAACTGTCTCACTGTGACGACCTCTTATCCTCGCACCATAACAAATACTCACGGTCTCACTGTGAAGATTATTTATTTTAACCCGTATCGCTGTAATTTTTATTTCAGTGCTATTTCTTATCCCGCGCTTTTATTTTTATGACGTTTAACATTCCCAAATTATAAAACATATGGATTTCAATCGATTCCTCACTCGAACTCTCTCTTGAACCATCTCAACCTTGAAAATCTTCTCTTCTTCTCTCTCACCCTAATCTTAAGTGGATGCCAAGGATGAAGCATCCATCTTCACCCTTATCTGAGAAGCGCAGGTCCAAAAAAAGAAGAGGACACCGAAGCTTGCACCCGAAGGACCCCTAAATCCTAACCTAGTAAGTTGTACTGTTGCTCCTGAGAAGGAAATCTTCCCTGAGTGGATTTTTTCTAGAATGTCTTTAGTTCTGAAAGTATTAAGAGAACAAGGATGGATCGAATGGTTCTCTAGAAAAGACAGACCTATTTATCCAAGGTTGGTTTCAACGTTCTATCAGTATGTAATGTTTTCCTTTAATGCTGGAGAAAGCTATATGGTAACAAGCTGGATCAATGGAAAAAATGCTCATTCTCTTCGAGGCTATGGGCTGCATGCCTAATGATTTCTCATGAAGGGATTTTTGATTATTATCAAATAGAACCTCCTCTTACAACCAAGATCTTTGACCTAGAGAATGCCTTGGAAATTCTAACTGGAAATGGCACCAATAAAAAGGCTATAGCAGCTGAATTGGATGGAGAGACAAGGTTGATGTTTAAGTTTGTTCAGAATCTGTTTATCCCAAGGAAAGGGGACTTTTCTATTTTGAAGTATCAGAATGTATTTATGATTCTTCTGATGAAGAATGGACATAAGATTAATATGTGAAAATATGTCATTCACCACATGTGTGAATTGATTAAGGTCACTTCCAAATCCACTTCCCTATTATACTCGAGGATGATTTCAGCTATGTTAGTTTCCAAGGGAGTAGCTGGACCAAATGAAGAAAATATTGTGGGTTTTGAATACTATTTATGAAAGCCTAAAATCCGAAGGATGAAGATCAACAGAAACCCCTGTATGAAGCAGTGGGTTGAAGATAATGAAAAGGTTTATGAAAATTTCCATCCTATTGATTATCATACAAGGCCTAAGGACCTTAGTGATCCTGGTTTGGAACCAGATGAGGTGGCTAAGTATCCAGAAGAAGAAGAAGAAGAGGTAGCTAGAGTACCACATAGAGAAGAGGCTAAAATACCTCAAGAGGAAGCAGCTCCTGTTGAGAAAGAAAGGACTGCTGTTCCTATTGAAGTTTCAAGATAAGAGGATGCTGTTGAAAAATAAAGGATTGTTGGTCCTTATGTTGTGGTTGAAGAAGTGAAACCTCATGACCATGTTAGTCAGGAAACCCAATATGAAGCTGCAAGAGAGTTGGTTGTTTCTGAATCTGAACAGGAAGCAATGGTAGAGACAAATCTTGTTGAAAAAGAACTCCCTACTGAAAATGAAGCAAATCTGGAAGCTCTACCTGAGAAAAAATATGCTCCTGAGTACATAAAATCTGCTGAAGAGAGGATGTAAATTGCATTTTAATTGGCAAGGTAGGAAATGGATGAGGATATTAGAGATTATCCTGTTCATGATCCTCAAGAATCTGAAATGGAAGCACCTTTTGAGGTGGAGGAACCTAAAAATTTTGAGATTGATGAAGCTGAGCCTGGTGATGCATCTCCAACAACTGAGTCATACTTTGTGTTTACTCGATATGAATTCCCCAGCATCTATGATGTGAATGAATCATAGAGAGTGATTGCATATGGGATTGACCTTTCTTCTTTGTTTCAACTGAAGTCAGTCACACACCCGGAACCTCAACCTCAACCTCAACCTGAATCAGAATCTGAAACTGACTCAGAACCATAACCAGACCCTGAACCTACCCATGTAACAATTTCTTCACCTTAATCCTTACGTGATCAGCAATCATTTGTAAGTAAAGAATATTTGAATGTCTTTGGAGATACTATCATAGCTAGAGTTGATAAGATTATATCCTCTCAACCTCGTCATGTGACTCAAATAAGTCAGGAAGATTCCTCGATTCTTTTGGAAAATATTATTCTACATATTCAACCTAGAATGATCCATGAAATTCAAGAGGTAAGGGTTGGAAATAAGTTTCTTAGGGCTGATGTTGCAACTCTGAAAGGTATGGTTGAAAGCCTCCAGCAAGAACTGCATTCCAGATCAGAGCCTGCCCCTGCTCCTGCACCTGTTGCGGTTTCTCCTGAACCAATTGTTTCATATATTTCTCGAGACATTGTGTCCCAAATGAATCCCTATCTGTTATCTTTTGATGAAAATATTGGAGAAAAGTACACAAATATGTTGTAACTCATTAGAGAACTAGTGGAGAACTTGAATAAACTAACAGATGAATACACTGGATGTATTTAAAAGGTATTGAAAGAGATCAAAGTTCTAACCGAAGCTGTCAAGGCTTCTCCTTCCTCTAGTCATACCACCACACCCTCTTTGGATGATTCTCTGCTCAGATCTTTAATCAAGGAATAAATTCAGAATGCCTTCAGTGGTTTTGATTTGTCTCCTTTATCTGATATTTTTAAGAACTGTTATCGAGCACTTGGCATGGTTCAAATTTATTCCAAGATTGCCAATGATTCTCAGTAGGAGATCATTAAGAAGATAGATTTCTATCTCACCCGTATTTTCTCCAAATCTGATATGAAAAATCCTTTTTAGTATCTTGTGGAAAATTTGAAGATACCTCTTGTGAATCAGGCTTTCAAAACTCAAGTTCAGAAGCTCACTGAGTTTACTAGACTGTTGGAAAAATTCATGGAGAATAAAGACGAATTTGAAAAGGCTATGAAATATGGAGGAGAAATTATCACAGATGTCATCAACCTTCTGAAGCCCTATCTCCATGTCTAAAGTACTACAATATTTCCTCCAATGGCTGCCCCTCTTAGACCTAGACTAGCTACTTTTGCCTCCACTGCCATGTTGGTAATCCAAGCTCTAACTCAGATCAGGACAATCATTCTTGATCAGCCACATATAAGATCCTCTAATACTCCATATTTGGCTCCCTCTATCTTTGAAGGTCTACCTATACCTTCTTTTTCTACCACCTCTATGGCTTCTTCCACATCCACACCTGATAAAGGAAAAGGGAAGGCCAATCCCTGATGAATCCCAGTGACTACATTGTTTTTGTTGGGGAAGTCTTTGATCTTTTATTGTTTGTATTTCTACTGTATGGTGTATTCTGAACCTTTTTAATGACATATAAACTGTTTGTTATTTACTATTTCTACTTTTTGATAATCCCAAAAGGGGGAGATATAGTGATGTGTTATTCTAGATTATGATAGTGATGTGTTATTATAGAATATGTTATTCCATATGTTACTTTCTTTGCAGTTGCGTTTAACTTATACTTTACCTACTTGATTTGTGATCATCAAAAAGGGTGAGATTGTTGGAATCCTCATGTATTAATCATGTTTTAATGATCAAAAATCACAATCATAATTTTAAATCTTGTTAATGATCTCAAATCTTAATAATAATTACACATCTTATCATTAGTCACAAATCTCACAAATCTCACAAATCATGTTACTCATATGTATTTATGCTTCAAGTTATCTTATACTTTATAATGGTTAAGCTCAATTCATTTTATGCATATTAATGTTTAAGTTTGAGCACAGTTATTTTCCTAAGTACAAGACACCATGAAGATTTCCACAGTCAAACAGACACTGTGAACAGAAACACTGAAGCAGACACCGTGAAGCCTAAGTCTCAGACACCATGACCAATGAGACACCGTGACCAGGGCACACCGTGGGCAAGACACCGTGAATGACATACCGTGAAGGACATACCCTGAAGGACACACCATGAAGAAGAAACCGTGACTCAGACACAGTTAAGGACATACCGTGAAGGACACACCATGACACATAGACACTATGAGAGAGACACCGTGAAGGAGACATAGTGAAGGAAGTACCGTGAAGGAGACACCATTTGCATAACCACTATGACATCGTCTCTTAACCTTTCTGTTAATATTTGTAAAATATTTCTAATGGTCATATTTGATGTTTTTAATGCAATTAATGATATTTAATGATAGTTGATGGTCTGTCAGGAAACCGTATCACATACCTATTAAGAGGAAATAAATATATTGCCAGAGCTCAGAAAATATAAGGAAGATTTAGCTGTAGTAGAAAAGTGATAGATGAATATACTTACATGTGATAACGGAAGAAACATGAGTGCACTGTACTGAATAGATGAGAAATCCTGAGCACAACTGAAGAACACATTTCAAGATAATAAAAGAACTCTCATGTGTGCAATCCAACACAACTGAAGAACACATGAAGAATCAAGAGAACTTCTTCACATATTAAAGACACCAAGATGAACCACAACACTCTATTTTTCAATAGAAAAATCAGAAAAGGACTCAGAAGCATTTCTGCTAAATCCAACAAATCCAGAGTTGCACTGCCAATCACTAGATCTTTTCTAAACTCATTCATACTTACTCTTAGTGATTCTTTGGCTTACATTCAAGCAGTGTGTGTATCCTATTTATTTTATAGACACACTGTCTTCATTGCTGAACTGAAGGATACTAAATCCTCATTCCAAACATTCTACACCTCTTTGTGTCCCACTGAGGATAGTGGAAGAGGTCAAGTAGGGCCTAGATATCCTGTGTGTTGTTGTCTTTGTTTTCCCATGAAGAACTTTGGTAGAGGTCTTAGGACCTGGGCAGTTTCTGAACTGTTGTTTACCCCAATCCAGGGTGTGGATCAAATTTATATATAAATTTGAGAGGAATATGTCTCGGCTGGAAACTGAACCTCTTGGTTATATCTACTATGCATTTTAGTTTAAGTTTAAAGTCTACAATATATAATTTATATTCCGCTGTTGTTACTTTGAAATACAAATCTATTTTATAGTTACTTTGATAGTTAATCTAGCAAGTGTTTGTAGGTTTTGTAATGTATTAGGTCAGCTTCAAAAGTTAATTAATCTTCATATTAGATTAACTGAGAACTAATCACTCTGTGAGAACCGAACTGGCCATTTACTTTAATACAAATTCACTACATATTATGTTGTTATTCAATTTGAGGGATTTTAATAGAAATAAATTTTAGTAGAATTTTTAATTGGAACTCAATTCACCCCCCCCCACTTGAGTGTCCACTCTGACCAACAAAAATATTATATAGTTAAATTATAAAACATGAAATGACCTCTGTTAAAAAAAAATGATGTATTTGTGTATTTGGATTCAAAAAATAAATTGTCGAAGTGTTTTTATAGTATAATTTTAATCACAAGAATCATGAAACATATAATGATTTTGTAATGTTTTAGAATAAATTATGTATTCATTAATATAAGTGTTATGGGTACCATCATGGTTAATGATTTTAAGATTGAACATAATTGAAAATTATTTGACACCTCTTTTTAGGTTATATGTGGTAATATTGTCACAAGATTAATTATATTTTGGGATAAATTTAAATAAAGAATATGTTTTAGTGGAAAATTTATTTGAGGAATAACGCCGTCAAATTTTATAAAAAATTTTATATAGTAATTGATAATATTTAGGTTTAATAATATCATTATATTCAAATACATTTATTAAACTGTGATGAAGAGGAATAAGTGGTATTGAAAATCATATTAAAAAGGATATTTAATGATTATATTTTTTTAAGTATGTCCATAATATTTTCGGGAACATTATAGTAAATAAATAAATATAGTTTTATATAAAATAAAACTGATATATAGGGTAAAAACCCATCAAGACAATTAATTCCATAGGGATTGAACCAAAAACTAAATAATAATAAGGGTTTATTGAAAATAACTAACCTATGCAGTGTCCTTGTTAATATATCATTATTTAGTTAAAATATTTGATGAATAAATATTAATGAGGAATTATTTGTACTACATATGAGGTTTATAGACTAATGTATTGAACATTTTGTTTTTGGTGTAGAACCCCGGGACACCCTGAGAGGGGAGGGGTGAATCAGGGTGGCAACTTTTTCTTCTTAAAGTTGTGGATCTTGTTCCCACGTTGGTAGGAACAACATAAACCTGTATGATGGATGTGATCAGCAATTAGACATTCACATGCAGAGACAGATGACACAGCTATTTTTACTTGGTTCACCACTGAGGGCTACGTCCAAGGAGTATACGCCGACAGGTTGCCGGTCGTACCTAAATCCACTATGCTTCACTAGCTGCGGATACAAATGTTCGGGTACAGACACTCTGTCCCAGGCTCACTACCTTTACAATTGTTCAGGGATAGCTCAATGCGTCCCTCGGGTCACTCCCGTTGAGTCCCCCTGGCTCACTGCCGTTGGTGAAGTCTCACTCAGTTTATAGACGTGAAGGTCTCTTCAATAGATATGCATTGAAGTCTTTGTCTCCTGTTCAGCATGAGACTTTGCTTGCATCAGAGTCCTGAGTTGATGCTCTTTTGAAATAAATATTCTACTTCAGTGCAATACCTGAATGCACTAAATCTCCTTCTCTTCCTTCAATTCCCAGTTCTGACACCTGAGTGTATCGATATATTTCTCTCTCTGTGCAGATCAGATTTTGGTTGCACGATCGTTATTCTTCTCTTCGCAAAGCAGATTTGAGAGTGCTAAGCACCTGTCAAAAGGCCTGCGGGACCCCCAAATTTTCCGCGCACCCTTCCCGGGGGCTTGCGCGTAAAATTCAAACCTTGCGCGTAAAAATAACTTTTGTCGCGTAAAAAGCTTTTCGCGCTACTCTTCTTTTTCGCGCAAAACTTCCCTTTTTCGCGCAACGCCTTCTATTTCGCGCAACCCTCTGTACCTTAATTTTTCCGCGCGCCGGAGCTCAGGATTTGTCTAAGTGTCGAGCCTCTCCGAATGAGAGGGGTTCACCTCATATTTATAGACGTTTTTGATCCTGCGTGTAAAACCCTCTTTCTTGCGCACATCAAACTTTACGCGCACCAGTTCGATTTTCCGCGCACATGGTGCGAACATCTCTGATTTTTCGCGCGCCTCTTGCCTTTTCCGATTTTATGTATTTCTGATTCGATACGCTGATTGCGCGAAAAAGTCACCCAGCTTTTCTGCGCACAACATTTTTCGCGCACATTTCTGGTTTTCCGCGCACTGCTCTAGTTTTTCGCCCAGCCCATGCCTTTACCATTTTACAACGTTCTGATTCTGAAACACTGTTTGCGCGAAAAACTATTTCGCGCATCCCGCTGTTTTCCGCGCCCAACTTAAGTATTTCGCGCAAGCCTCTTATTTTTCGCGCAAGCCTTCCTCCTAGCGCGCACCTCCTTTTGTAGACCATCCATGTCTTCATTTTCCGATTTTGAGGCCTAAAAAATTGGAAAACACTGGGAAACAGCGCCACCTTGTATCTGCTCTTTTTGTACCGCCTCCAGATCATACATTCCTTTGTCGACGTTCTCTGACAAAACATGGATCATTAACCACATCCCTCGAACTCGACCTCCCTCCATAGAAACTCTTTTGCCAACAAATTTTTATGTCGTTTGTTTGCTTTGTCGACAAGGACGATCACCTCAACAGCGCTTCATCTTGGTGATCTGTATACTTCAGCAACTCTTCTACTTTTATCACAACCTCCACTATTGTGATATGTTATCTTTGAAGGAATATCTTTAGCATCATCATATTCTATGACAATGTGATGTTCTTGACTATCTCAGAAGTCCAATCTTTGCACATTATCTTCTTCATCAACTGGTATGATGTAATTCATGCAAACCGATTCAATTCATCAGGAAGTCTCTTGCATGGTTCTCATGCAATCATGAGTAATTGCATGGACTTCATCCAAAGACCTCATTCTTCTTTAATCTTCCTTGGATGGATTATACCTCACATTCTGCATTGTTGTAAACAATGTATCACCTTTGACACATGTTCTTTGAACTTCCGATCAGTACAACAATCGTCTGAATCACCACTCCTCTAATTCATCGGAGTACTTCATGATCTCCTTCGTTTTGATATTCCATTGACAACTATTGACAACAAATACAAACCTATACACAACGTGGTTCCAACAATCTCCCCCTTTGTATTTTGTTGTCAATACCTTAAACATCTTCTGAAATGAATCCGTCAATGTCAAAATGAGAATCTTCTGCATTTCACTTTCTCTCCCCCTTATTGACAAGAAATAAAAAGCACATGGTAGGGAGGGTATCAATCCTCACTTAAGCAAAGTTTCATTAATCATTTCACTCTAAGTCTACTTGAGCAGTGCTCGATGTAGAAAACAAGAGGATTTGATTAAGTCAACAAGGCTGTCCATTATCCACAGATCATGATACCAACATGAGATGAGAACTCATGTATCTTGTCTTCAAGGGTTTACAACTTTTATTTCAGGCTTAAGAAAAATCACTATGATAGAGAAAAACCAACCTGAAACTCCTGCACTCACAACAACATGTGGATCAAAAATATTCATGTGAAATCGGCAGGAAAAAAAATGACCTTGGGGCACTTCCAATTTTTTGTTATGTCACTGATCAATTCAGTTACTCCCCCTTTGTAAGATAATCTTTGTTCTGAGAAACCAAGGGATAGAGATTGAGAAATGACATACCTTCTCCATTGGTGTGTTCTTCAAGAAATTCACAGAATAACTGCTTTTGAGTCCACCTAGAGTTGATATTGATTGAAACAGTGATTATGGAAGCTTCTCCATTCTTCTCCCCCGCAAGGGAAACACTCCTCATCATCTTCATCAAGAGTGATCCTTCATCATCATAATCTTTGAATATCAGTTGAAGAATCTACTAAGGATGGAAACTTCTTCAGCTTGGCTATCAAGAGTTGACAGCATTCACTACTTCTCAGGTTCTCCCCCTGAGAGCATGCTTCACCTTCAATTCCCTGCATTATTAGTACAAATACAATACAGAAATGATAACGGGAATAAGGTGGTTCCTTCTTGCTTCATCAAGAAGACTTGCTTGGTTGAGGTTCTTTTCTCAACCAAGTTCCTCTATTCACTCCAGTCTTCATGCCTCCACATTTGAACATGTGTTCTGACATCTGTCAGTGTGGCATGGCTCTATTCACATTCTCTTCTGCTTTGTGTGGAGAATTGTTTTGCTTATCAGCCATCATGAATGATACATTCTTACTCCTCTTAAGGACTACTTCTTGCTCTGGTATTAAGGTTAGGCAACCTTTTGCAATGTGACCAGATTTCTTGCATCTCTCACACAGAACTTCTTTGACACGTGTGTTTCTCTTTGTTTGAAATCTATTCTCCACTGTGTCTTCATCATGTGAAAGTTTTCCTTTTCTTTTGTCACCAGCCTTGGCCTTCTCATCTTCAAATTTCCTTATTCTTTTCAAATCTTCTGGCCAGATGACCAATTTGTCATGTGGAACTTTTGCAGCTGGTTTAGGTCTTCCACATGGGTTCATCCGAGATTCATCCCACTTAGTGTTTCTTTTAGATGAATGACCCTTCAATTTCATGGATCTAAAATCCTGGGTCTTCTCAGCTTGCCTACTTGATATCTTCTTGGGGAGTGATGTGTTCACCATATTCTTCTGATTTCTTCCCAAGGTACTTTCTTCATACTTAGATGGATTGTGTGGTCTTCTGTTCTTATCAGCTCTGGATATCTGTTGACCTAGGCATGCACCATTTTTAGGACCACTGCCGTTGCATACATCACAGATGTTATCAAGCATTCCAAATCTGTTTGCTGTAAATAGATGCTTCTGGACCTGTGGATGTTGCTTCTTCTTCTCTTCCTTCCTCCCCTTTGATATAGGCTTTCCCTGTGCTTTTCCATGAAAGGGATTATAAAAAAAATCCAGTGCACAGTGCCCAAATCTATTGCAGCACCAACATTGGCCCACAAATCTTTTCTTCTTTGTTTCTTCAGTATTAAGTTGTTGGGCCATCTGCATAATCATTTGTGCTCTATTTGAGGAAGAAGATTCCTCCTTTTTCTTCCTATCCACCCTAGTCATGGTGGTAGGTTTATTCTTCTCACCTATCCTCATCCATGCTTGTTTAGATATTTTCTTCCCACCTGCACTGATTGTCGGAGTGTATTTAGAAACATGAGTACAAGATGGTCTGGATGGTACCTTCACTTTCTCAGTTGCCTGTGATAGATCAATGAGCGAAGTCATGATCTTATTATCACATGTTGGAGGTCATTTGACAATAGAATCCTCCATTGAGCATTGAGTACCGGCAGCAACTGATTCTTGATGTGGACAATCGAGAGTTGTCATAATCTTCTTGTCACATGTTGGAGGCATTTCAGCTTTAGACTCCTCCAACGAACATTGAGTGAAAGCATCAATCATTTCATTCTTTTGTGAAGTCTCAATATGTGTGTTCTCAATCTTGGTCAATTGAGCGTCCAATTTTTGACCCACAATATTGAGGATGATCTTCGGATCTTCAATCGTGATCATCTTCTCTTCACAATTCTTCTTCAACCTTTCAAACTCATCTTCATGCATCTTAACTTTGTTTTGTAACAAAGAGTCAAGTTCCCTGAATTTAATGGACATTTCTTCCAGACAAAAATTCTTGACTTCATTGTTCTTCTTCACGTTCTTCTAGAGTATTGCTGACTTCACCTTTTTCTTCATGGGATTTCACCCGTTTGGTGAGCTTCATAATTTCCATAATTTTTCCTTCCACCCCTTTTCCATATTGTCTGCTTCCCTTTCAAGTCTAGTGATCTCAACCTGCATAGATTGAAATAGGCTACAGATAATAACAACCCTTTCTTCTGGAATATCATGCAGATATGTTTTGAGTTTTTCTTGAAAGCATGAATTGGGGGTGTCATCCTTTCCTCTGGAAGAATTCTGAGTCACCTGCTCGATACTTTCCATGCCTAATGTTTCTTCATTATTGGAATGGCATGGAGAATAAGACACTATATCTTCTTTGGATGTGGGGGACTTCTTCATCATCTTCTTCTCTTTCTTTTTCCTATTTGTCAAAGTCTTGGTGGATATAGATTTCTGCTCAGAAATGACTGAGTCATTATCAAGACTGCTCTTCATTGTTGACTCTAGGAAAGAAACTCAAATCCTCTTCTCAATAGAATTACTAGAGAATATCCAACATACGTTAACCTTTCCCTCTGATACCACTTGTAGAACCCCGGGACACCCTGAGAGGGGAGGGGTGAATCAGGGTGGAAACTTTTTTTTCATAAAGTTGTGGATCTTGTTCCCACGTTGGTAGGAACAACTTAAACCTGTATGATGGATATGATCAGAAATTAGACATTCACATGCAGAGACAGATGACACAGCTATTTTTACTTGGTTCACCACTGAGGGCTACGTCCAAGGAGTATACGCCGACAGGTTGCCGGTCGTACCTAAATCCACTATGCTTCACTAGCTGCGGATACAAATGTTCGGGTACAGACACTCTGTCCCAGGCTCACTACCTTTACAATTGTTCAGGGATAGCTCAATGCGTCCCTCGGGTCACTCCCGTTGACTCCCCCTGGCTCACTGCCGTTGGTGAAGTCTCACTCAGTTTATAGACGTGAAGGTCTCTTTAATAGATATGCATTGAAGTCTTTGTCTCCTGTTCAGCATGAGACTTTGCTTGCATCAGAGTCCTGAGTTGATGCTCTTTTGAAATAAATATTCTACTTCAGTGCAATACCTGAATGCACTAAATCTCCTTCTCTTCCTTCAATTCCCAGTTCTGACACCTGAGTGTATCGATATATTTCTCTCTCTGTGCAGATCAGATTTTGGTTGCACGATCGTTATTCTTCTCTTCGCAAAGCAGATTTGAGAGTGCTAAGCACCTATCAAAAGGCCTACGGGACCCCCAAATTTTCCGCGCACCCTTCCCGGGGGCTTGCGCGTAAAATTCAAACCTTGCGCGTAAAAATAACTTTTGTCGCGTAAAAGGCTTTTTGCGCTACTCTTCTTTTTCGCGCAAAACTTCCCTTTTTCGCGCAACGCCTTCTATTTCGCGCAACCCTCTGTACCTTAATTTTTCCGCGCACCGGAGCTCAGGATTTGTCTAAGTGTCGAGCCTCTCCGAATGAGAGGGGTTCACCTCATATTTATAGACGTTTTTGATCCTGCGCGTAAAACCCTTTTTCTTGCGCACAACAAACTTTACGCGCACCAGTTCGATTTTCCGCGCACATGGTGCGAACATCTCTGATTTTTCGCGCGCCTCTTGCCTTTGCCGATTTTATGTATTTCTGATTCGATACGCTGATTGCGCGAAAAATTCACCCAGCTTTTCTGCGCACAACATTTTTCGCGCCCATTTCTGGTTTTTCGCGCACTGCTCTAGTTTTTCGCGCAGCCCATGCCTTTTCCATTTTACAACGTTCTGATTCTGAAACACTGTTTGCGCGAAAAACTATTTCGCGCATCCCGCTGTTTTCCGCGCCCAACTTAAGTATTTCGCGCAAGCCTCTTATTTTTCGCGCAAGCCTTCCTCCTAGCGCGCACCTCCTTTTGTAGACCATCCATGTCTTCATTTTCCGATTTTGAGGCCTAAAAAATTGGAAAACACTGGGAAACAGCGCCACCTTGTATCTGCTCTTTGTGTACCGCCTCCAGATCATCCATTCCTTTGTCGACGTTCTCTGACAAAACATGGATCATTAACCACATCCCTCGAACTCGACCTGCCTCCATAGAAACGCTTTTTCCAACAAATTTTTATGTCGTTTGTTTGCTTTGTCGACAAGGACGATCACCTCAACAGCGCTTCATCTTGGTGATCTGTATACTTCAGCAACTCTTCTGCTTTTATCACAACCTCCACTATTGTGATATGTAGTCTTTGAAGGAACAGCATTAGCATCATCATCTTCTATGACAATGTGATGTTCATGACTATCTCAGAAGTCCAATCTTTGCACATTGTCTTCTTCATCAACCGGTATGATGTACTTCATGCAAACCGATTCAATTCATCAGGAAGTCTCTTGCATGGTTCTCATGCAATCATGAGTAATTGCATGGACTTCATCCAAAGACCTCATTCTTCTTTAATCTTCCTTGGATGGATTATACCTCAAATTCTGCATTGTTGTAAACAATGTATCACCTTTGACACATGTTCTTTGAACTTCCGATCAGTACAACAATCGTCTGAATCACCACTCCTCTACTTCATCGGAGTACTTCATGATCTCCTTCATTTTGATATTCCATTGACAACTATTGAAAACAAATACAAACCTATACACAACGTGGTTCCAACATTTGGAAAATAGTTAAAGATAGAAGAAAACAATTTACTCTGTTTTACATATCTTGAATTTTGTTAAAAGTGAATTTTAGTTCATGCGTCATAAAGAGCTCATTTTTGGATATTCGTTTCTCAGTGTAAGGGGTAAATTATAAATTTATCAAATTACAACCAATGGATGGTTTTTATTAAATAGAAACATATCATGAACATTTCTATATATTATTAGGCATTAAAAGAATTATTTAACTTTAAGAAAAATTATCTTAAAATAAAATTCTATAGGATTAACATCATTTTTGATTATATCAATGAACATTTCACACATGTAATTTTTTTTTGATTTGAGTCCCTCAACCATTCACATATCATTCAATTTATTATCATAAATGAACTCACTCACTCTCTATAATTATTTATCCTTTCCCTCTAAGTCTATAACATAAATTTCCAGTAATGTTCTCCAGTGTAAATAACAAGTTATATGTTATTCCTTATGACCATTTTATTTAACTTTCTCTCTTATTAAGGGGATATTTTATAAACCCTTTTTCTATGTGGGGTTTTCAGAAATGGAATCATAAAATATAAAACTATTAATTACCAAGATCATGTTTAAATTGCAAGGATGCAATTTATTTAAATTAGGGAGAATAAAACACCCTGAAAATTCAAAAAGATTAAATTTTTATTCAATAACATGGAAGAAATGAAAAAAATTTATATAAGGGAATAAAAAATAATGAGAATTTAATATGTATTTACTATTTTAAATAAGGTCAATATATTTTATATATTTCAATGCACACAATACTCAGTTAGCTTGTGTTGCACACAACAAATAGTTTCTTCAATAGCCTATGTTATATGAAGGACCATTTTTTACCAAATAAAATTCATTTCACTATTTAAAATGAAAATTGTTATCTCACAGGATATTGGTGGCCACTATCTCTAAATATAATTGTTTTAATTATATCAAATAATGTCATATATTATACCATATATATTACCTCATTGTCACAAATCTTTTCTTAATCATAAGTCACATATCTTACCTCATGATTTATCCTAAATTATTTCAAATCTTATCATGTATATCATATAGTTTCAACCATATAACTTATTATGTTTTTTAAGTCTAAAGAATCTTATAAATAATTTTCTTAGTGTAATTATGGGTATTAACAAATTATGACATTGTTGTACTATTATACAGAAAAAACATATAAAATTATCTATGGATAAGTTGAAAAATGATAGAGAAGAACCAATACACTGATAGAAAAATGACTTACTGATTGATGTCTCATCGAAAAATGAGTCGCCAACTGATGTCTCACCGATAGGATGAATAACCGACTGATTTCTCACTAACAGACGGGCCACCGAATGATGTCTCACCAATAGGACAACTCCCGGACTGATGTGTCACCAACAGAAGAGTCGCCGATAGATGTTTCACCATCATATATACTCACTAACAGATGTATCACTGACAGACAAGTCATCAAATGATGTCTCACTGACAGGATGACTCATCAATGGACTGACTCACCGACAGAGGAGTCACTGACAAACTATTTAAATTTTAATTTATTAAATTTATTTCTAATAGTAATATTTGAGTAATTTAATCATACTGATATATTTAATAATATTTTGACGTGCTTTTAGAATATAATACGAGGTACGATGAACCTATGCACATGGAATTATCATTCAATCTTTTGACTGTCAAGAATAAAAGCATTGTTGATGATAGAATCAGTAAGGAGTGTGGTGTTCCCATGTGAGAGACATACAAAAGAACATCCACAAATCTCATCCACCCACTGTAACTCAAGTTGGATAGGAAGAACAGTTGAGGAAATATCAATAAAGCTATACTGCAAATTGAAAAACTACTTCAACATATCATAGAAGGAGGAGAATATACCTAAAGAACCATACATGTACTAGTAATACAACATACAACACTCTGTTTTAGCGTCAACATTCAGAAGAAGACTCAAACCTCATCTCAGCTACATCTGAATAGTCGGGAGCTACATCTCAAGACACACTGATCCTTCTAAATCATTTATCATATTTTTTTCTCTGTTCTTTTTCATTTTTACATACTTTTGATCATTGTGTGTGTATTTCTATAAAGCACACCCTGTCTCCTATAAAAAACTAAAGGATACAATATATCCTTCCACTCATACCTTCCAACACATTTTTACATACATGGATTTGTGTGGAAGAATTAATTGTTTGACCTGGTAGTTTATAACCATAAAGAATAACGGTAGAGGTCTTGTGACATGGAAAACCATTGTGCTGTTGTGAATCCCGATCAATGGTTTGGATCAAAAAATCTATTAATTTAAAAATATTAGTAGCAGGTGATCACAAAGTGGAGAGGATTAGGTCTCTTCCAGAGACTGAACCTCTTGTTTCATTTCGGCTATGATTACAGTTTTATTTTTACTGTGTTTTATCATATATTTCAAAAAAAAAAAAATTGAACTATGATAGTTAGTCTTAGAAAGAATTTATAATAGTATTGACTAATTAGGTTAGTTTCAAAAGTTTCAATAATTATCATATTAACATAACTAAAAACTAATAACTCTCTTGAGAAGTTAATTCAACAGTGAACCTCTTATAAATCCACTATAGCCTAACTGATCAATTGAATTTTAAATTAGGGGGAATTTCAAATTAAATATTTTAATAGAAATTTTTATAGGAACTCAATTCACCCCATTTTGAGTGTCCTAATCTGACCAACATTTTGTATCAGAGTTTATTTTTTTAAAATCCATATTTTTATATTTTAAATTATAAATATGTGTAAACTAGTTTTCAACTATGATTTTATTTTTATTTTAAAGATCGTAAAATTTATGTTAATACTAATCTTTTATCTCTTTAATTTTCTTTCTAAAATTTTATTATGGAAAATAGGCAGGAAGGTGCTGCTACAAATAGACCTCCATTTTTCAATGGAACTAACTATTCTCAATGGATGTTTAAGAAAAAAATGAATTTAGAGTGTATATGATTTGAGTTTTGGTCTGCTATAGACTGATTATAAGATCCTGGATACTGTTAGAAATACATGGGATGATACTAATGAGGCTAGATATAGTAATAACTATAAATACATGAATGATTTATATTGTGCATTAGGAGATGATGAATTCAACAAAATTTATGCATATAAAACTACCTTTGAAATTTGGGACACCTTAGCTACTTCACATGAAGGAATAACTGATGTAAAGAAAATGAGGCTTAATACATATACTATTAAATATAATAACTTCAAGATGAAGCCTGATGAACCTACTTATGACATGTATCTCAGGTTCAATGAGAAAGTTAACACTATGAGCTCTCTGGTAATGGTGATTACTGCCAAAGAACAAATTTTGGGGATTCTCATATTCTTACTTGATAGATGGAGAGGAACTTATGTATCTATTAGATAATCATATGACATCATCAAACAACATGTCAAATAACACATTGGAAAACTTATGATGTACAAAGAAGAGTTAAAAGTCAATTAGGAAGAATAGGATTAACCTAAGAGAAAATATACAGCCTTCAAGACTACTACCTCTTTGAATAAGGGAAAAGGAAAGGTTATATTTTCTATTGAAAGCTCCAGTAATGAAAAATCATTATCAGATAGTGATGAAGAAATATTTCAGCTAGCCAGAAGATTCAATAAATTCTATAGGAAGAATGGGTTCGTCCAGAAGCCCAATTATAAAAGAAGATATGATTACAAGGGAAACTAGAAAAAGGAATGCAAAAGAAATGACATATCATAGGAGATTGTATGCTATGAATGTAAGAGGGGAGGACATGTCAAATCTCACTCTCCAAAATTAAAATAAAAAAATATGTATGAAAACAAATAAAAGAAGTATAAGAAATCTATTAAAGATAATTGGAGTACCTCTGAGGGTATCTCCAGTGAACCATCATCATCTCATGTTGAGATATATGACATGTAAAATATGTGTTTTATGAAAAACACATTTGAGGTAACCTTATATTCTCCAGTACATAATTCTAACTATTCTAGAGATGCAAGTGATTATGAAAATATGATAAGTGGAGAACTAATTGAATACTGTAACATGCTAGATGATACATGAAATGAATTGAAAGATAAATATAAATATCTAAAGAAACATAATGATCTCACTATAAATATTAAGTATGAAGCTACTACTAAAAAGGAAAAGAATTCCCAACTTCTCAAATAAAATAAGGAACTAAAAATATCTAATGAGGAATAGAAGAACGATCTAGTAAATTTTACCAATGGGAAATACAATCTTAATGAGATTCATGGTAAACATATAACTCTTAAGTATAATTTTGGTATTGGATATTATCCTAGATAGAGAAAACTATCTAAAACATATTTTGTTACTCAATATGGAAATTTTTTTTCTACCTAAAAATAAACAATATGGTGATAGTTCCAGTTCAAGAAAAACTTTTACTACCTCTTATTTTTCTAGTCCAAATAAAGTGTCTTTTTTTAAGAATATAAATAATTCTTATCAAAAAACCATGATGAAAATTTTGGTACCTAAAGCACTAATTACTAAAGTTACTAGACCCATCCAAATCTTGGTACTAAAATATGTTTTTTCTAATTATTTTATAGGATGTATGCTTAAAGAGATCCTGCAAGAGTCATCAGTACTTGGATAGTGGATGTTCAAGACATATAATAGTAGAACATTCATGCTTCAAGAACCTAATTAATATTTATGAATGATATTCCACTTTTGGAGACACTTATAAACGAAAAATAAGTGTCTTATAATAGATTGGTAACTCTAAATCAGTTTTAATTCTTAAAGTACATTTCGTTGATGGATTGAAATATAATTCTATTAGTATCTCAAAAAAATGTGATGATGTATTTCTTGTTAAATTTAAAATTTATTATTGCAATGTTTTTAACTCTAAAAATGAATAAGTATTATCTGCTTTTAGAAATGAAAATGTGTATGATATCAATTTAGATTCCTTAGTTTCTCAAAATATATCTTATTTATGTACCTTCCATAAAGAGTCTCGGATTTTCATAGGAGATTAGGACACTATAATTTACACTCTCTTAGAAAAATTATTAGAAATGTATTTTTCAAAGATATACCAAAAATTGAGTTTTCAAAAGACAATGTCTGTAATCGTTTTCAAAAGGGAAAACAACACAAGATATCTTTCAAATAAAATAAATAAGTTTCAACTTCTCAACCATTAGAGTTGGTATAAATAGAATTTTTTGACCATCTAGAGATTATATATTAGGTTGGAATCTCTATGTCTATGTTCTTATAGATTACTTTTCATGATATAATTTGACTTATCTCTTAGCTCACAAAAGTGAAGCATGTACTTACTTTCTCAAGTATTCTAAAATAGTAGAAAATTCATGTGGAATTAGAATAAAATAATTAAGAAGTGATCTTGATAGTGAGTTTGAAAATATAGAATTTGAATCATTTTTCAAACAAATTGACTATGGTCATAGCATCTCTACCCTTAGAAAACCTTAAAAAATTGGAGTAGTGTAAATAATAAATAGAACATTACAAGAGTTATCCTGAATAATTCTTAATGAATATGATTTACTTGTTTACATTTGGGTTGAGGATGTGAATACGTATTTACACATAATTAATAGAGTCTTAATAAAAACTATCCTCAAGAATACTAATTTTGAGTTTTGGAACAATAGATAACCCAAAGTTAGTTACTTCAATGTTTTTGGTTGAAAATTATATATCCTTTATACAAAGGAAGGTCTTGGCAAATGTTCATCCAAGAGCGATGAAGGAATATTCCTAGGTTACTCAACCTCTAGTAAAGCCTATAAAGTCTCTAATAAAATAACAAAGATTGTGGAAGAATCTGTGCATATCAAATTTTATGAAACAGATCCACATGAACCCAAGACCACCATAGAAACCTTGAATATGATATGTCAAATCAGGACATAAATGAAAAATCGTCTAATCATCTTGTCATGTGATGGGTTAAATCAAAGAATTCTAGAAATTCTTCAGACACTAAACATGATTATACCTAACCTATAGATGAAAATAAAATTACAAGCCCATCCTTTTCTAGACTAACTAGAACCCCCAAGAACCATTTTTTAGATGTTGTTTCTGGATACTTAGATAAAAGGACACAAACAAGAGCTTATATTAGAAACCAAGTCAAACTTCAAGCCTTTTTGTCACATATTGAACCCAAAAACATCTATGATGAAATTAAAGATAAATTTTGGGTGATTGATATTCCAAAATAATAGAATCAATTTGAATGAAATAATCTTTAGAAACTTGTGGATAGACACAAAGTCACCTTGACCACAGGCACTAAGTGGGTGTTTAAAAACAAAGTAGATGAATCTGGTAATATTTTTATAAATAAATCTAGATTGGTTGCACAAGGTTATAGTTAAGAAGAAGGCATTGACTATGAAGAAATTTTTTCACCTATTTCTAGACTTTAGTCCATAAAAATCCTACTTTATTGTGCGGCCCATCTTAAATTCAAGATTTATCAAATGGGTGTTAAAAGTTCATTCCTAAATTGGTATATTTTTTATCATGTTTTTGTTGGACAAACCCATATTTTTACAATGCATCATTTTTGAAATCATGTTTTCATATTAACAAAATCTTTATTTGGTTTAAAACATGCTCAAAGAGCTTGGTAGGATAGACGAAGTACTTTTCTGATTACAAAAGGGATAAAAAAAGGAATTGTTGATCCTACTCTTATTATAAAATGAATTTATAAAGATGTTTTAGTAGTTCAAATTTATGTTGATGATATTAATTTTGTTATTCAAGAAATTATTTATGTATTTATTTTTCCAAAATTATGCAATGTGAATTGGAAATGTGTTTTATGGGAGAACTCAAATTATTACTTGGATTTAAGATTTTTTAAAATAAAAAAGGTACCATTTTAAATTAAAGTAAATATACAAAAGACATTTTAAAAATGGTTAGGCTTTGATAACATTAAAATTAGTGACACTACAATTATTACTACTTAAAAGTTGGATATTGATGATTATGGTAAATCTATTTATCAAACCACATAATGAAGAACAATTGGATGTTTTCTCTACATGACTATTAGTAGACCAAATATAATTTTTTTTGTGTGTTTGTGTGACCATTTTCATGCTAAACCCAAATAAACTCACTTAAATTCTATTAAAATAATTTTCTAATACCTCAAACATACTACTAATTTAGGGTTGTTTACCATAAAGGAAAATAATTTGATATGATGAGTTATTTTGATGCTGATTATAGTGGTTTTAAGTTAGATAGAAAGAGAAAATCTAGAACATTTCACTTTATGGGAAAGACTTTTGTTTCTTAGTGTAGTAAAAAACACAATTCTATTGCATTGTCTACTTCCAAAGTTGAATACATTGTTACTGATAGCTTTTTTTTTCTCAGTTTTTGTGGATTAAACAATCTCTATTAGACTATTGATATCAATTTATACATGTTACTATAAATTGTGACAATACAAGTGCTATTAAAATAACTAAGAACCTAGTTACTCATTCTAGAAAAAAACTTATTGATGTAAGACATCACTTTTTGAGAGATCATTCTTAAAATGGTGATATCTCTTTAGAATTTATTGGCACTGAATATTAGCTTTCTAACATATTCACTAAGACATTGAACTCTTAAATAATTAATTACATCTGACATGTTCTAGGAAGGATTAATCTACAAGTTTCATATAGTATTTCTCCATTGTGAAAACCATGAAAATACCTTTTGCCGACTCTGTCAGGCCAACACTTTTTTCGTAATAACATATTTTTCAAGCTAACACTGAAAAGTCACTCTTTTAACTATTTTATGTTTTTAACCAAAATGAAACTGTTTTGATTATTTATAGAACACAGTTTGTGATTTCATGATTTTCACTCGATTTATGCCCTAAATGATATAAACTCGAATCGTTACACACTAATACATAACTTGAGACCACCGTTGTTCACTCTACCCTGGAACTTTCAACATATAGCCTTCAAATGGGCACTCAAAATGTTAATGGTCATTGTCCCTACTGAAGGATACTTTGATAATTCACCTCCTGGTAAGAATAATAAAGGAGAGTCCAGCATATCTTTTGGTCTAGTAAATCGAGTACTGTCAAATTGAATAAGAACTTCGGAAAAATATGTGTCTGTAGAATGGCTGTTGGTGTAGAAATCTGTACTGCTAAAGGTTCTACAGGATTAGGGTTGCATTCAGTGGATTTTTGAGACTGGAAGTGAATATTATCCAAAATGGGTTCATGAGTTCTACATGAATACTGAATTTATGCTAGAAGTAACTGATTCCTATTGGATAAAATCAATGTTGAAAGGAAAGACGAATTATTTCTCTTCAAATTAGTGGGATGAATGTCTCAAATTTACTTATGATGGAATATTTTATGAATATTGAGGTACTACTCCACCTTAATGTGATATTTTCTTCCTCGGGACATCTTTGAAAGAACTTACTAATAATGAAGAGCCTTGAAGGCTAGTTTCTACTGAGCTACATGGAGAGTGAAAAATCTTGTTTCAGTTCATCTAGCACCAAATTTGTCCTAGGAAAGTGGAATTTTCTTCTTTGAAGTACCATGATATCTACATAGTTTATCTGCTGAAGAATAGAGTTATAATGAATCATTGGAAATATTTAATGGTTTACCTAAGTAAGGTGATGAAACCCTATTGTAATACAAATTCCTTGTTTTAACATTGGATGATATCTTCTATGTTGAAGGAAAATGGTTGTGTGTATGAAAATGATGAAACTGTATCAGAATGAAGGATATTTTGTTTGAATAAGGTTATCTGTGGATGAATGAAGATTCATTTTAATCCATAGAAGAGAAGGTGGATGGTGATGAAGAGAATTATTATGAAACATTCAATCTTATGGATCACCCTACCAGGCTAAGAGATATGAGGGACCCTGGTTTGGGTGATTATGAAGAAAAAACTCATATTGATGAGCAATGAGGTGAGGAAGCTAGATCTGATAGGTAAGGATCTCCCATTGATGAAAGGTGTGATCCTGATGTTTCTGTAAGTCCTCCTAACATATCTTATTGACTAAATAGTCCACCAATACTCTTACCTTAAAAAGAATCAATTTTAATGGATGATGAAGATGAGGAGGAAACAGAAGTTAGTGGTAGTGTGAAGTATGAATCTAATGACTCATATGAAGGAGAAGAAGGGGATCAAAGAGAATAATGAAAGGATGATGTTTCTAGAAATGAGGAAGAATATGAAGAAGTGGAAGAAGTGGAAAAGAAGAATAAGAGAAAGAAGAGGGAGGAGATGAAGCAAATGATGATGGAGGTAATTCTTGACATATTCAGGCTAATAATGGTGTTGATGATGGTTGTGAAGATGACCAAGTTGGAAGAGTTGAGGTGGATTCTCCTATGGAACATCAACAGGATCAAGAGTTGGCACCTGCTACTCAAGCTGGGTTTGTAAGGAAGAGACATCAAACTGAGGGAGAGAAATCCCCCAAGAAGGATGACACTAAGGGGGATCCTCATGAAGGATAAGATCAAACATGTGAAGAGCGTCAACATGGAAGAGTAAGACATGATACTCTCACTCCTCTAGATGATGATGTAATGGTTGAATGATAAATGGGTCTTGGATATGTGGCACTAGGATTATATTATGAACATCTAGATGATTAATTTTTTGTACATGTTGTAAGGGAATTAGTGGATGAAACCCTTTCATGTGACTATGTCAGTAAGGCCAATTTTGAAAAATTCAAGGAATAAATATGTTCATCAATAAGAAATTAAATATAATAATCTAGGAGAGAAAACACAGAGGTGAACGATATCATGAAATCTATACAGTCAATGGTAGATGGTGTAAGGAAAATTGGGTCCTCGAGCTCTACTCCTGATGTTTAATGTGAATCTTAGGAAGATGTTGTTTCAGGCTAACAAATGTTGATAAAGGAAATTCAGACAAATTTTATTAAAACATCCAAAACCATTGTGGAAAGCAACACCAAGATTTGGAATGAGATGGAGAAGTTAACTACTCGCACCAATACTTTAACCACGGGGTAAAGGAATACAATGGAATGTGTCATGAGAGGTCTTGAAGATATTTTTTTTCATCTTAAAGTTCTTGATTTTTCCAAAATGAGAAGGGAAGTACAAGAAAATTGTGCAATCTACTTGAATATCAACTTCTCCTACACACTCTATAGATTTAGAAGCTATCAATGCTACTGTTATAGAAGACTTGAAACCAATTCCATGTGGAATATATTTAAAAACCCTTGTAATACATGATAAGGCTATTGGCTATGTGAAATAAATTGACAAGATTTATACCAAGAGATCCTCTGATACTTAGGAAGAGTTTACCAAGAAACTAAATCAGTAATTTTAGACTATATATACCAAACATCAGCTAACCAGTCACTACAAATACATAGTGTAAAATATTAGATTACCTCCAATGACTGTTTCCTCAAAGGACCATGTTTAGAAACTAAAGGATTTCACAACTCTCCTGTATAAATTTATGGGCAATGATGATGAATTTGTAAAATCATTGAAGTATGGAGGAGAAATCATTGATGAATTTATCAGGCTACTGAAACCATACATCCATGTTTAGGGTGAAGCCATAGTTTTTCTAGTTGCTGTTTCAATTCACTATGTTCTAGAAATATCTTCATCTCCAATGTCGGTTACTAAAACCTTGAACCAAATACGGTCTATTGTCACAGAACAAACTCAACATCGGGTGTTATCCTAGCACAGACAAAGCCTGGACCCAACTGTTCAAGAAGGAATTCCATTACCTCCCCAGATGATTCATTTAGATGATTTTTTTTCTCAACCACCACCAACTGGACTTTCTATTGGTATATCTAATAAGTTGAAGGTACCCCTTGACAATAAGAAGTTTTGTGGTGTTGTTATTTTCAATAGGGATAAGAGCTTTTATTTCATTTTGTTTCAGTGAAATTTGATTATGACTTATAATTCACTGTTCCTAATTTTCTGTTTTAGTCTCAATATTACACTTTTTCCTAATCCCAATGGTGGTAGAACCTTATTAAGAATTGTTAATTCATTCTTCTTTACTGAAAAATTGGAGCACATAATGCCTTATTAATTTTTTGTTTCACTCTGATACACTTTACTTCCCATATTTTTTTATCTTATTCATTTTACAAAAGCTAATATTAAGATTATTTATTTTTAAGCATTCCCTAATAGTTCGTAATAATGCCATGATTTGTGACCATAGAAAATGGAGAGATTGTTGTCCCATAGGATATTGTTGGCCACTATCTCTAACTATAATGGTTCTAATTATCACAAATTATGTCATATATTATAACATATATATTACCTCATTATCCCAAATATTATCATAATAACAAGTCACATAACATACCTCATGACAGATCATAAATTATGTCAATGCTTATCTTGTATATCAGTTCATTTCAATCATATTACTAATTATATTGGTATAAGTCTAAACAAGATTATAACTGATTATCTATGTGTAATTATGGGTATTAACACATTATGACATTACTATACTCTAAGACATACATAAAAACTAAAATTATCTATGTATAATTTGTTGACACCGATAGAAGAACTGAGACACTGAAAGACAAATGACCCACCGACTAATGTCCCACAGACAGATGAGTCACTGACTAATGTCTCACTAACCGGACGACTCACCGAATGATGTATCACTAACAGATGAGTCACTGAATGATGTCTCACTGAATGAAGACTCCCCGACTAATGTATTACCAAAAAAAGAGTCACTGACTGATGTATCACCGACAAGAAGACCCACTGACCGATGTCTCACTGATAGACGAGTCACCAACTAATGTCTCACTGACATGATGACTCACTGATGGACTGACTCATCGACAGAGGAGTTACTAACAGACTGTTTAAATTTTCATTTATTAAAATAATTTCTAACGGTCATATTTGTGTCATTTAATGATACAAACATATTTAATAATCTTTTGTAGTACATTTTGTAGATAGTATGAGGTACGATGAACCTATGAACGTGGAAAGTTCACGCTCTCTGTAGGCCCTCAAGAATAAATGCATTGCTGAAGATATAAGCAGTAAGAAGTGTGGCGTTTCTGCATGAGAGACATACAGAAAAACATATGTGCCTCTCATGAACCCACTGTATACTCAATAACAAAAGGTTGGACACTAAAGGAAATCTCAATCATGTTGTACATCAAATTGACAGACTACTTCAACATACCACAGAAGGAGGATAATCTACCTGTTGGGAAATTCTTGTACCTGGAATCCAGAATGAGACACTTTGTTTTACTCTCAACATCTAGAAGAGGAATCAAACCACATATCAGATAAATCGTATGTGTCCATAACTACATCAAAATACAAACAGAGCCTTATAAATCATTTCTCATATTTTTTCTCTATTATGTGCATTTTTACATACTTTTGATCAATGTGTATATCTATATGAAAAGAACAAACTGTCTCATATATCAAACATAAGGATAAATGTTATCATTCCAATCATACCTTCTTACAACTTTTTACTCACACAAATATGTGTGGAAGAGGTCCTCATGTGATCTGGTAGTTTGTACCCAAGGAGAATAGTGGTAGAGATCTTGTGACCTGGACAGCCTGTGTAATATTGTGAACCTCGATCGGGGGTGTGGATCAAACTATTTATTAATTTAACCTTCTTGGTGGAATGCGATCACCAAGTGGATAAGATTATTTCTTTGCTTGATATTGAAACGCATATTTAATTTCCGATTTTCTTTTACTTTGAATTTTACTATCTTTTGTTACATATTTCATAAAAAAATTGAACTCTAATAGATAGTCTTAGTGAGTTAATGTAATAGTCAATCTCTTATAAATTCACTACTGGATAAATAATAAATTTAATTTTAAATTATGGGGATTTTTAAATAATATATTTTGATAATTTTTTATAGGAACCCAATTCACCCCCTCTTGAGTGTCCAACTCCGACCAAAATAAATTATCTCCTAGATATTAATTTTTATGGTATTAACAGTATTTACTAAATAAATAAAATATATGGTTGAATTAATTTTTTACTAATTGATTAGAAATTAATATAAAAACCAATTGAATATAATGGGAATGTTTTTATATAAAATAATTTTTTGTGTGAAAGGAATTTTATCTTAATAAATTAAATTAATTACTATTAGTGCATTACATTAATGAAACTTATAAAATTATTTGAAATTCTTCCAATATATTTTATATGAAAAACATAAAAAAATCAAATTCTATGCATAATAAGTTATATTTTTGTGAAGGAGCTTTTTTGGCCTTTTAATGACGCACTTGTTTTAAAAAAAAATTCTGATAGTATTAAAAATTTTATTTAAAAATTAAAACTTAAAATTTTAAATAGTAATTACAATATTATGTTTGGTTATTTGTTTTTTGTTTTTAGAGAAGCTTCATTTTTTGAAAAATAGTGAAAATACTAAATTCTAATTGAAAACTAACTTTCTGTATAAATACAAAATAATGATATGTTTTATTTTGAGTTGGTTTTAAAGTAATAATATTTAAATTATGCATATATTAATAAAATTAAGTTTATTTGAATCATTTTTATAATGAACCTAGATATAAAAACGTAGAATACTTTTGAACATTTTCCCTTAAAAACACTGCCTTCTCAACCGGTATGTAGGATTAATTTTAAATTAATTTTTTTCCCCTTCGGTGATTTAATTATGAAAATATGGATTCCATATTTGGAACTAGAATAATATATAACTTCTAATAGGTTAAAATTTACTTTATACCAAAGTTATTATTGAAAATAGTTAAATATAATTATAGTGATTTAGGTAAAAAAAAATAGTGTACATAGAGGTTAAAATATGAATATAAGGTGTATGAATCACCAAAACATGTCTAAAATCCATTGGACGGCCATATTTAGACCTCAAACAATCATTAATATAATTTTTTGTATTCAGAAAGACTAGGTTTTTGAAAAATCATGGGTACTATTAACCTTTTTAAAAAAATATCAAATCTGTCCTCTCCCTAACTTATAAAAGGCCTCCCACTGTCCTCCCGACATCACACCTTCAAACCCCTTGGGTTAGAAAATGAATGAGAAAATCACTTCTCCACTTTCCTAACATAATCCTATAATCCTTATCATGGTAATGGTTCCAACATAGGATGTAATTAGTGCAAATCTAAAGATGATACCCAAAGAAGAGGTAATGTTTTCTTAAAAGCATTTTAAGTATATTTCCTTCTCCAACAATTAAATTATTTTATATAATGATTATATAATAAAATAATTATATTAAATATAATGCTTTTTTTGATGTTGTGGTTTTGATTCTATAAAATTGGTTATGAAATCATCGTTCGTGTGTACATCTTACTACCACCTCACGAACCAATGTTAATCATGTTTTCCATTACTTCCCATCAGGGTTGGGAATATTAAATGTAATACTATATATATATATATGTGATATATATGATATTTATTTTTTCTTTATTATTCTTAAATTATTATATAACACATACATTGATGGTTTTCATATTTTTGGGAATATGATAACATCGTTCATGTGACAAGAGTGCGTAAATATCGTTAATTCATTCGTACAACCAACCATCTCCATTAGCAGTGTATTTAATTTCCCATCTCAATTTTTTTAGATTAATAAAAAAATATTCAATGAATATATATGATATTTAAATCATGTTTTATTTTTTATGATTGTGAAATCTTGATCAGTTTAAGAGGAACAAAAAAAGTCAATACATACTAAAAAAGAAAAGCAGTTATTAGCCGAAATGGTGAAAAAATTTAAAGAGTTTTAACAAAAGGGTAATATTATATTTTAAAATGTCAATATTTGATATAATAAATACTAATAGGGGTCTGGAATAAGTTAATAAAATATTTTGAACCACTATACAGAAGGATAAAGCAAGTATGACAAAAAGGAATGTGCGAGGTAAGGGATTTCATCTCAATTTTATTTCACTGTGTCATATTATAATTGTATGGACATAATTACATTTATATAGTGTATGCAATACCCCTTGATGCATAATATCATGAATAATTCCTTATTCGTGTTATTTTATGTTTAAAATTTAATTATTTCATCAATGGGTTTTGAATTAAATGTTATTATGCGTTTGTTCCCTCTGGAATTGGGGATGATCTCATTGATTTAAGATTCAAACATTCCAAGCAGTTTCTAAAGGGTTTTTTCGTAGAACCGGAAACATCAAATGATTCCATATCCTTTTGAACCTACTTTCCAAAGGTAGACGCTAATTAGTTGTAGACTGATGAGGCTTAGGAATTTTCATTGGTCGAGAGGATGGGAGGTCGGACTCATCACACCTTTTTTAGGGGAATTATTGTCTACTCTCGGACTCTCTTTATAGATTTAAGTTATGTTCATGAATCCTTATAACATTACCCAGTTTAAAATTTGATTTCCTTTAGATATGACAATCAATGATTGATATGTAGGAAATTTAGAGAACCTTTATATGTATTCAGGGTTCTTCATCGATAGAGAATCATCTGTATTTGTTTAGAGATTCTTAGACAATGGTATCCTTCAATACATAAAAGTATCTTGGTCATTATTATGACCATACTTGTTTTAAAGCCACTTAGTGGGGCACTTTATGTTTATTGTCATTCAGAAGGACATGGATTATTTCAGAGTTGAGATCGTACCCGCAGATGGGCTACCTACGTATCCTTTGTTTTGGAAAAGGAATCAGAAACCACGTAGTTTGAGTAAGGGAGTATGATGTTTATGCATGATTGATGGATCAAAGAAAGATGTAATGATTACATTTACACTCTAATCTCACTTGAGTCATGCTCGGTGTGAGAAACAAGAGGTATTGGTGAAACTAGAAAATTGTGCCACGAAAGATGCAATGATGCGGGGTTATGTGTGTATGACTGCCCAAATAGATGAGGATTAAGATTTACTTCAGAGGATAAATACAGGAACATGGTCCATAAAGGTATATGTGCTTTATGGAGATTTGGATACTCTAATCTTGGGGATTACTCCTATGGAAGATTCCCATGTTTCTAGGGGACTTATGATTGGGTTTTACTTCTGAGAAAGAAGCCTAGATCAAAAGGAAATTAAGACTGGGGCTTACTATTGAAAATGAGGCCCAGGTTAAAGGGATTTGAAAATTAAAGGGACTTGGAGCATACTCATAAGTAGGAGGCCCATATTTGAGACTGGGGATTGCTCTTCAAAAGGAACCCCGAGTTAATAGAATTATGGTTGGGGCTTACTCCTAAGGAAGATGCCCATATTTGGGTATTTTAAGACTGGGGCTTACTCCTAAGGAGGATGCCCAGATTAGAGGACTTGGGGCTTACTCTTAAATAATATGCCCAAAATTAATGGGAATTATCACTGGGGCTTATTCCTGAAAAGGAGGCCTTGGTTAAGGGGTTCTCTCCTCTTAAAGGATGAGGTTGAAAGAATGAAATCTCAATATTTAGTGACATAAAGATGTGTAAATCACTAGGTTTTGAGAGATGTTCCATAGTGATCCTTTCAGATAAGGAAGTAAAATCAAGAAATATTGCCATAAATGGATTTTAAAAGTGTATTTAAGATTGAATCATGAATAGGAGAGGTGGAATGGTATAAGAGGGGTGAAATGGGCAGGAAAGGCACCCAAAAAGATAGGGGTGCGCAAGTCCTGGCAGGCGTGCAGGTACTGCATGGGCATGAAAGTCTTTGGGCGTGTAGGTATACCTATGGGGAACATGGGTACTTGTGCGATTTTCAGCTGTTAGGGTAATACATGGGCGAGACTTGGCTCAAACCCTTGGTATTATCCCTAGAGGCTTTCCAGAAGATGGCATGCAAGTTATGGTGAAGAAGTAGGGCGGCGCACAAGTATTTCCATTTCCCTTAAATGTAAAACACTTAGGCGCACAAGTTTTAGTGAATTCTAACACTTAGACCTTAATCCTCTTCTTTAGACCTTCCATTCTAGGTAAAGAATTACCGTAGAAGTGTTCGGAAGACCCGAAGAAGAGACTTGGGCGCTCAGAGCTCTGTATCTGAATTCTGGAAAAATTAATCTCCCAAATGGGGGGCCCACATGGGGTATTTATAGGCGAGAGAAGACCCCGGGTGGTTATCACATAGGGTGCACAAGTCACTTGCACGACCATTAGGCGGTGCGCAAGTATACTTGCGCGATAGTAAGGGAACTTGCGTGGTGCATGTACATTTGAAGCCTTGTTCATTCTGTTGTCTAATTTTGATGTATTCTTCAAAGGATTAATCCATTTGTGCTAGGTAATTTCCCTTTCCAATATTTTTAGGCAATGTGAAGAAAAAGAGAGTCAACAAAAGTCCCCCCTCAGAGTTGGATCCAAAAGAATAAGGATGTGACTCTGAAGAAAAAGAAGAAAACCCAAGGGAAAGAGGTGCACAGGTGTTCAGGGCACAGATGGTGGTGCACAAGTGTTGAGCGTGCATGAATCGATGTGCAAGGGTGCGTCCTGGCCTATAAATATGTGGCTCCACATCCGTACAAAGCATCCAGACTTCAAACTTTCGAGCTCTTGCCGTGCAAGTTGCCTTCACTGCACAAGTTGCTCTGTTTTCTGATGTTTATTTGCTGTCACACTACTATATAGGTATTTGTACTTGCGCAGTGATACTTGCACGTCAAAAACGTGTGCGACACATCTATACTTGGGTGTCAAAATTAGACTTGTGCGCCTTAATTCCTTATACATTTTTTTCGAATTCTTTCACATATTTTATTAAAAATCAACTTACTTAAGAGTTAATTATTCAAATTTTGTGCAGAATCAATGGCTCCCGAGAGAATTGTAATGGATGATGAATTGTCTAGCAAGTGGTTTGATGACTTATTGAACATTGTTGGCCATTATTACTATGATCTCTACGACATCACTCTCCTAGATTTGGATAAGTACTTGAAGAAATGTCATCTTAATTTCCCACAGAGAAACTACATAACTCTATATGGTCATCGTCATCTGCAAGGATTCAATGTTCCAGATGCAAAGAATTATATGCATGAGATGCAGCTGCACTGCTACTCCTCTATTTCGGTTTTGATGTGCATTTAGAGCAACAACATTGGTGTTAACTTTCAGATTTTTCCTGAATTCCATTTCCTTGCAGATATGAAAATGGAAAACCCATGGGCTTAAATGTTTTCCACTACCATTTGAAAGAGAGAAGACAGATATGGTATTAGAACAATATCTGAAAAGAGTACTCTCTCCAAATGGCTCTTTACTTCCAATGCTTCATTCTAAAATCCATGTATCCATCTTCCAAGTCTCTTGGAAAGAAACAGAGTCACTGTTTGATCAGTAGAAAATTTTCTCAAACCACACTCAAGAACATTCTTTTACAATTGTTCCAAGAAGAGCTAGTATCACTGCATCTCTTATTGTATCTAGTCGAATGAATGAATTCCAGGTGGCTGCTGATGAAGCTCGGGATGCCATAAATCAAATTAAGAGTTATGTTGAAAGTCTTTTGTAATTCCTGAAAAAGAGAAGAGACTCTATTCTGGGGATGTCCTTCTAACTCTTGTGCATCAATGAAAAACACTTTCACCTTTAATCATTTGTACCTGCATTCTATTTTGCTATCTACTTTAAATTTTACCTAAGCCAATAGGCCTAGTAAGCAAAGTTTGACTTTTACTAGGATTAATATAAATACTCCTAGAAACTTTGAATCTCTTAATTGCTCAATATTACCTAGATCATACAAAATGTATGTTTAGTGAGCTGGAACATGAATTTTATTCAGTGTTCCTTTATATTTTGTGGGCAGTTGAAAGTCATGCACGTCGGACATAAAGAGGCTAATGTTTAAGGTCGAAACAACTATGACCAAATGAATTAGAATTCACTCAATTCATTGACAATTCATATGAAAACATATTACCAATCTAATGTATGAGAGAAAATATGTAAACTATAACTTAAGATTACTTGAATCTGAGGAACGATATGAAAAGGATCTAAAAGGCATTAGAAGAAGTAATTCCCAAGAATGAAGTCACCATTATTTAACAAACCCGTTAGGGGGTTGAATTATGCAGGGCCACCTAAGGGAATTGGCTGCATAGTCAAATAAATAACATCTTTTGGATGACATGTCCATTATATAGACTATTTACGCAAGGCCACCTAAGGGAACAAGCTGTATAGTCAGGCAAAAGAACTCTCAGAAATTTACTTTCCTAGTGCTAAAAATCTAGTGAAAGTTTATGGAGATTCAAAATTTTCCAAATTATAGAGTCTGCTGTATGGAAAGAGGTACATGAATATGGAGAAGATATTTCCAAACAAGATTATCGAAGAACTGGATAGATATCACTCCTATGAAGGTCTGACCCAAATGTAGGGAAGGAAAATATAAACCATAGACTTGAATACTTTCAGATCAATAAAAATGATATTGGACAAATATGTTAAGGATGGCTATTTTTGCGGATCCCTACATATTATCAAGACAAATAAAGAATAAAGAGGTATTCCTCCCAAGAATGAAGTTACCATTATCCGATAAACCCATTAGGGGGTTGAATTATGCAGGTCCACCTAAGGGAATTTGCTGCATAGTCAAAAAACAGTATCTTTTGGCTGACAAATCTGTTATGGAGACTGTTTATGCAAGGCCTCCTAAGGGCACTAACTGCATAGTCAAGAAAAAGAACTATAAAAAATTTGACATTTTTGTGACTAGAAGTCAAGAAAAGGGTTATAAAGATATGACAATATTTAAGGTTAGGATTATGACATATAAATAAAAATATTTTCCAATGTATGTAGAGATACACAGATCAATGCTTACCATAATCATGTTGTGTCTAGGTCCTGAATTGAAATGTTGGACTTCACTGTGTATCACATAAGGATGGGAATCAAGCCATACGTAGTTCTTAAACTATATTTTAACATCATGTAGGAAAAAAGGACTGGAGACCTTAGTTTAGGGTTATAGAGTTCAGATCATTATATGAAATACACAGTTTGTGCTTTCATGGGGACTTTTCAGCTAGGGGACTGAAAGTGGAATTTGGGGTTAGGACCAAAAGACTTGGGGCTGGATTCAAGGGACACTCTAATGTTCCTACGTATCCCATAATGATGGTAATCAATCCCATGTAGTTCTATAACTACCCTATGTACAAATTAGGTTTTTACATGTGAAGGGTGAAAGGGGATTTTAGTTCAATGATGGTTTTACCCAATATAAAAGATTCATGTATTTCCATATATGCACGTAGTCTTTGAAATTAAACATGATTGAAAATCAATGTAAATAATGATTCCCTCTCAGGTGAGGGTATCAAATAATATTATAGTTTATTTTCATACTGGACAAAAGTGTTGTATAGTTTAATGCCATATAGCCAGGATGAAAGTGAACCAATGTAAAGATATTGATTCTAGGGGCAGTTTCATAAATCAACATCGTATGAGATGGAGGTGAACCGATGTGAAGAGATTGGTTTTGGGATTGAACCTCAGGAGGTTGCCTACGTACCCAGCCTAGAAGGCAAGGATCAAAGTCCGCGTAGTTCAATTAAAGAATGAATTAGTGATCAAGTTGTCCTTGGAGACAACGACCAAAAAAAGTGTTGGAACTTACACATGGTTAGTAGCCCAGAGAGAGTGTTATGGTTGAATTTTGATCTAAGATCACATCAGTCATACTAGGTGTGAGAAACAAGAGGCAGAAACAACCCTAATGATGCATCGTTTAATGTCATGTAGGACATATAAAGGGGCAATGCAGTTTTAATGTCACATTGGACAAAAGGGGGACTGTGCAGTTTAATATCATGCAGTGAGGACAATAGAGTACACCATTTAACGTCATGTTGGACGTATTAGGGACTTTTTCACAGTTTAACGTAATGTTGGACTAAAAAGGGATGATACATTTTAGGGTCATGTTGGAATTAAGTGCCAATAATTTAAGGTCGTATGCATGGACCGTTGGTTATGCAGTTTAACGTCTTGCTGGACGTAAGGGAATTCAATATAGTTTAACGTCATATAGCAAGGACGATAAAGGGGGACATAGTTTAACATCATGTTGGACGAAATTGAAAATAGTTTAAGGTCATAGGCATTGACCCTGGATGGTGGAGTTTAACGTTATGATGGACCTAAGGGACTTCTATACAGTTTAGCGTCATGTAGTTAGGATGTCACAGTTTAACGTCGTGTGGGATGAAAGTAATACAAATAGTTTAAGGTCATATGTATGGACCATTGCTATATAATTTAACGTCAAATAGAAGGATGAAGAAGGGGACACAGTTTAACGTCATGTTGGATGAATTAGGGGACTTTTTCACAGTTTAACATCTTGTTGGACGAAAATGCGAATAGTTTAAGGTCTTATGCATGGACCATTGGTTATGCAGTTTTAACGTCTTGCTGGACGTGATGAGAAGTTTTAATGTCATGCAGGACGATGGTGCAGTTTAAGGTCATACCAGACCAATGATGATATATTTTATGTTTATACAAAATACTTCTTTAGAAATCTGGCATTGGTTGGAGTAGTGATGAGTTCTCCATCCATCGAGATTAATGAATATGCTCCATTAAAGTAGACCTTATGTATTGAATAAGGTCCTTCCCACTTTGGTTCAATCTTGGGAGGCTTATTTCTTGGTATCATTGGATTTCTAAGAACTAATACCAATTCTCTCTGAGTGAATGAATGAAGACGAACTTTTTTGTTGAAAGCTCGTGCTATTCGATTCTGATAGACTTCCAAGTGGTGTAGTGTGCACAATATTTTCTCATTTAACCGTTCCAATTCATCCAATCGCTTTTGAGATTGATCATCTGTAGATGACTGATCACAAATGGCTACTCTGAGCGAGGGTATTTGAACTTCAATGGGAAAGATGGCTTCTGTTCCGTATACCAGTGCATATGGAGTTGACCGCATTGCAGTGATGGTGGTAGTCCGATATGCCCATAAAGCATGAAAGAGTTTATGAGGCCATGATTTATTATCTTTATCCACCATCTTTTGTAGTATATTCAAAAGAGTCTTATTGAAGGATTCTATCTGGCCATAGGCCGCTGCATGATACCAAGATAAATGGTTGGATTTGTTGTTGTATTCATGATACAACTTCTTCACCTCGGATGAACAGAATTTGGTGCCATTTTCTGTCAATATGGTATGAGGGACACCAAATCTGGTAATGATGATATACTTGATGAAATTAACAATTCATTTAGAACTAGCTTCCTTAAGAGGTATTTCCTTTTCCAATTTGGAAAAGAAATCAGTAGAAGTAAGAATATACTAAAAATACATGGCCGTAACTGAAGGGTAAGGTCCCACCACATTCATTCCCCTTTTGGAAAATGGCCATGGGTATTTAGATGTATGAATAAACTATGGAGGTTGATGAATGAAATTGTAATGTACTTGGAATGAATGACATTTCTTTGTGAAATAAACAAAATCTTGTATCATTGAAGGCGAAAAGTATCTACCCCTTCAAATTTGATCAGACAGTCTATGTCCAGACTGGTGGGCACCAAAGACTCCTTCAAACACTTCATTCATGACAACCATTTTATCTTCACCATCAATGCATCTGAAGAGTACTCCATCAAAACCATGTTTGTAGAGAATTTTCTCTAAGTGATCTGGGCTATCATAAAGAGTAAAATTGACCACACATCGCCGAATTTGTTCTTTCTCAGCTCTATCAGGTGGAAGTGTTCCATTTTTAAGGTATTCCCTGATAGGTGACATCCATCCTATAGTATGACCATACGGTTCAGGAATGGGACTAATTTCATTAATTTCCTCTGTTATGATTTGAACATAAGGTGAAATTGCACGATGGTGGGCAATACTAATGGTTGTCTCGTCTCGATTTTGATCTGCCAGAGCTATGGCTATATTAGCCAGTGCATCAGGTTGAACATTTTGTGATCGCGAGACACAAGAAAATGTTAGTTCTGAAGGTAATTCTGCCATTAACTCTCTAACATAATCATATAAAGGTATTAGTTCTTCTTTTCTGATGGAATAATCCTTATTGACTTGTTTGATTACCAGGTCTGAATCACCTTTCACCTTTAAGTGATTCACTTGTTCTTAAAGCGCCAATTCCAAGACTACGATGAGAGCTTAGTATTCTGCTTCATTATTGGTACCACCTTCCCACAATTAGAAGGAATAAGGTAACATTTCCTTTTCTGAAGAAATGAGCACAATTCCTAAGACAACATTGTTGAATTTAGGATTTTCCATTTTCCTCCCTGTTGGACTTCTGGAAGCACCATCAAAATAAATTTCCCATGCCTAAGGACTTTCCTGAATAGAGATGACTTCCTCATCAGGGAGTTCAATATCTTAAGATGTGTCTTCCACTGATGGGTGTTCATCCATTAAATCATCCAGAGCATGGCCCTTTATTTCCTTTTGAGACACATACTGAATGTCGAATTGCTGCAAAATAACTGGCCACCTTGCCAGAAGTCCTGTAAGCATTGGATGACTAATGATGAATTTGAGTGGGTTATTGTGAGATACCAATTGGACCTCATGATGTTTCAGGTAGTGTATCACCTTCTGAACTGAAAATATTAATGCCAGGCAACACTTATCAATACTTGAATACCGGGTTTTGCATTCAAGCATAGTCTAACTAAGGTAGTAAAGGCTGTTTTCATTCCCTGCATCATTCTTCTGAGCAAGAAAGGCATCTAATGATTGCTCTAAAGCTGTAACATAGAGGATAAGTGGTCTTCCTTCAATAGATGGCATGAGTACCAGTGGACTCAAGAGGTATTTCTTGAGAATATCGAATGCTTCTTGACATTATTCAGTCCACTGGTAAGTGACTCCCTTTTTCATCAATTTGGTGAAGGGTAAACTTTTTCCTGCCAAATTGGTGATGAAACACCGGATATAGTCTAAGTGTCCTTGAAGTCCTCTTAATTATTTCATATTTAGAGGAGGTGACATAAAAAGGATTGACTTGGTCTTCTCAGGATCGACTTCAATACCACGATGGAATACAACAAAGCTGAGAAATTTTGCTGAGGTAACCCCAAAAGCACATTTTAAGGGGTTCATCTTCAAATTATGTTGTCGATGCTTGCAGAATGTGACTTCCAAATTATCCAAGTTATTAGAATGTTGTTTGGATTGAACAACCAAATCATCCACATAACATTCAACAAACTTCCCTAAAAAGGGTTTGAAGATACGATGCATGGCACACTGATATGTTGCGACTGCATTATTTAAGCCAAAGGGCATTACCCAGTAGCAAAACACACCCTGATGGGCCCTGAAGGCTGTGAATTCCTCATCTTCTGGGGCCATTCAGATTTTATTATATCCGGAATATCCATTCATGAGGGAAAGTTCTTCATAGCCAGTTGTTTCATCAATTAAATGTTCTGTAATTGGAATTGGGAAATCATCCTTAGGACAATTATGATTAAGATCACTGAAATCGATGCTAACTCTAATTTTTCTGTTCTTCTTCATTATAGGGACAATATTACCCAACCACTTGGGATATTGAACTTCCCAGACAATGTTAGCTTTGATAATCTTATCCACTTCAGCTTCAATTTTGGAAGCATAAGTTGGGTGTGTTCTTCTCACAGCTTTCTTAAATCCTCGATGTTCTTCCGGTAAACCCAAATGATGAGTAGAAACATCAGGATCAAGCCCGAGAATCCTTGTATAGTTCTAAGAAAATATGTCTATATTTTTATTTAGAAAGGAAATATACATCTCTTGCTCTTCAAGAGTCATGGCTGCACTGATTAAAGTGGGGCATGAATCTTCTTTTGTACCTAGATTTATTTCTCTGAGTTCATCCATGGTCGTAGAGATAACCTCTTCAAATGCTGTAGGAGCATCCTTGAGATCTTGATCTTCTTCATCAACATGTGTTATTTATTCCATTTCTACTTGCATAGTAAATTATGAATCAAAATTTCCATGATCAGAAGAGATGTTAAAACTTCAACATCTTGAAGAAGAGGCCTCCATTTCTGACCCAATTGATGACGAAGGGTCTTCCTTGGGTAATAAAGTGGAGATGATAGATTGAGAATCAACATCATTGTTTACCTCTAACGTCGCTATCACTTCTTCTGGCCTAGTTGGCGAAGCATAGATTTCCGGGATTTTAGTATATGAAATGAATACATCTCTATTTGAGCTTTCATCATTTCTTGGAGGATCACCAATTTCTCCCATGTTGTCTAGCTCGACTGCCATAATTGACATTATGGATCTTTCCATAAGTGGGTTTTTATTTGGGTCTATCCTGTCAATTTGACTGATAAGAAACACATAATCTGTACTCACATGCGCAAATGGATTTACTAAAATCTTTTCCAAACCATATGGAGCATTTACTTTGGTAATCCCCCCGGTTGTGGATTTATTCTTTCCCTTCATGTGATTGAATTCTGCCTCAATGTATTGGGACTCACATGTCTTGAATGGGGACTCATCACCATACAATGTCCCAACTTGACCATCAAAACAATACTTGAGACATTGATGGTATGATGAAGGGATAGTCACATGTTGATGTATCCAGGCTCTTCCATGCAAGATGTTGAAGGTTGAGTCTTGATCAACAACCATGAAATCTGAGTTGGATACAAGATCTCCAAACTGAGTTCTAAGTGTAATCTCGCCCAGTGGTTCTTGTTCATTTTTATCATATCCTTGTAACATCATAGTTTAAGAAGATAAATTAGATACCTTGAGGCCCAATCGTCGAAGTGTACAAATGGGGATGAGGCTGACTCCTGAACCATTATTAATGAAATCTCTTTATATGTCTATGCCATTGAGCTTTCAAGATAAGTACAGAGGTCTATTATGTCCACGCATGAAATCATCTTCATCTTCATCAGTAAAAGATATTACTGCATGACATTTTGTAGGATTATTCTCTATATGATAGACTTCAGTTGTAGCAATTTCAGTTTCAAACTCTTGAGGACATGACAAAGCCTCAATGAGTGCTTCCCGAAGATCCTTTGATAAATTCAAGGCATCCCAAATTGATAACATGGCTGGTACTTGGGACAGGTGTTTCAATATATCATACTTTTGATCCAAAGGTCTGCATTTCCCAACAGGAACATGTGGTTTAGAAGGTGTCTTGGAAGTTGATGCTTTGGAAGTTGATGCATCTTGTATCGGGATAGGAGTTGGAAATATTCATGGCTTTGGAAGATTAGACTAATTAGATCCATTTAATTTCCAAGAGGAAGAAGATGGAACCTTTAACCGATCTTCCAAAATAAGTGTTCCAGGACTGAATTTGCTATTGGTGGAAGAACTTGTTTGTTCTTGTTGAGCTCGCTGAAGGGCTCTGCCACGAGTTTCTGCTGCATAGAAAATTCTAGTAGTGGTAGAATTGGAAAAGTGGCTTATGAAAGATCCACGTCTTCCCCTGTATCTTGAGCCTCTAGAACATCCTTTGATTCCTCTATTTGATATAGGGACTCTGGGCTCATTAAAATCGAAACTACAACTGGCATATGGATCTATTAATTGAATCATATTAACAGAAATGAAAATAAACTCTTCATCCGATGAAGACTCTACCTGATTAGCCTGTTTAGGTTGTGTCGTTTGGTGGGATGGTGGTCGTTTCTTCAAAGTAGATGGCATGAAATCTGCTAGAGTCAAAGACAACTTAGGCGTTGACACATACTCATATTCTTCTGATTTTTCCTCTTTCGTGGAATTATGCCGCCCTTTTGAGGATTTTCCCTCTGAAGAGGATTTTGTTGTGGCATCCATAGTAGAAGATACAATTGGTTTCTTCAATTGCATTCGCAAAATGGCATGAGTTTGGTCGATCATTTTCCTGACCATCCAATCATTATATTTCTGCGCATTTTTTCTTTTAACTTCTTGCCATTCGCCTTCATCTTTTGGAACTGTAGTAGTAACACATGCTACCTGGGAGGAAGATACTTTTAGTTTGACTTGTCCCGAGTCGACCATCTTTTGTAGAAGGTCTTTAAAGAAAAAAAAACTCCTGGATGGGATGCCCCAAAATATGATAAAATGGTCAATAATTGGGACGGTCTTCATCTCATTTCTTGTTTGGCCTCCTGGGCATCGACAGCTGAACCAAATTAATCTCCAAGGCCGAAATGAAGTAACCAGGAACTTGTTCATTTCAGAAATAATAAACTTTACTCTTCATCTCATCAAATTATATCTGTATTTTATCTCTTTGATCATCTTGATGAAACGGCCTCTATTGTTGACGCTCAGGAGGTGGAGCCCTTCGAGAAGATGACGTTTTTGAGGTAGAAGCAGGTACAGGTTCTTGTTTAAGCCTAACTATAGCAGTCTCTACTTTACCCATTCTCCTTCATGGAGTTGATGGAATTACAAAAAAATTGTCCTTAGTCTTTATAAGCGACCATTCAATCTGTTGAGTGATTGAAGTAAGGTCTCGAAACCCTCCTATATATTTCACAGGGATCAGTGGTGTGCACAACTCATCACACAAATTTTCCACACATATTGGCGAAAATTCTTCCTGAGGGAGTTCTAAGCTTAGGGAATATGTTAATCCATTCCAGCGAGCAATGAAATCTAAGACCCTTTCATTCTCCCTTTCCTTACAATTTGTAAGATCAAAAACTGTTGTCTTTGGCAAAGTTGAGCTGAATTGAAGAAGAAATCGTCGCCAAAGATCTTCCCATCCGGTAATTGATCGGGATTTCAAGCTTGTATACCAGACCAAGGCTGGTCCTTGAAAGGTCCGCACGAAGCATCTGAGTTTCACTACTTCTTTCTATTCTAGAGTTCCCATCATAGGATCACAACAAGACATGTAATGCATAAAATGCTGTTTAGGATCGCCTGATCCATTGAAAATAGGGAATACAGGGTTCCCAAGACTTGATGGGGGCGGAATTGCATCAACCCATTCAGGGTAAGCTCTATTTTCTGGTTGAACCTACTCACGCTTTCCCTCCATAGCTTCCAACCGAGCTGTTAATGACTCAATAGTAGTTATTAACTTTTTTGAAACATCTGGTTGAGCTTGAATCTGAATAGGTGCACTAACTGGAGATTGAACAGGTATGGTAGCTGGTACTACAACTGATGGTATCACTGCCAATTGTTGTTGCACTTGACCCATGGGATTAGACCTGTGAGGGTGTACTAATAAAGAAGGATATTCTTGATCCATCTCAGTAGCTACAAAAAACTCCCTTGGCTGACTGACTCCAACACGTTTAGGAGGAGGACTACCCTAAAGTAGTTCTGCATTCATCCTCCTCAATTCCTTAAATTATTCCTCCTATTGCACAAATATTTGCTCTAGTGAGAGAGATTTGCCTTATTCAGAGGAAGTATATGTAACCTGATTCTTTCCCTTCCCCTTGTTTAATCCGTTTCGGAGAGGGGGAAGTGGGTTACTTGAAGGATTACTTAGGGTCTGAGTAATCCATTGATTTCGTGTAAGCACACTTTCTTCATTTGTGTCTATGGGTAAAACTTCTTGAGAAGGAACCACTTCATATGATCCCTCCGAATGAGCCTCATCTGGTGGATCATAAACAACGACATTGATGACATTGATTGATGCGTAATGCATTGCATCCCTCTTATCGACATTTCTGTGATTTTGTCTTCTTCCATGTCCCTGACGAGACATTGCCTTTTTTTGGTTTGATCCCTCAGGACCTTCTTGGCGAACCGTAATTTGGAGAAAATCTCCTGATAATTTGGCTCCTCATTCCTCTTGAGGCTTCTTCCCCAATCGAGAAAATACCTACTTTTTCTGAGGAGGGGGTTGATGATTTGAAAAAGTCTCCAGTCCAGTGGACTAGGGCTATTCCTGCTGTCTTTTCTCAAAACCTTGAATCCTATTTGTTGATTCTGAGGGTTGGGTTAAAAGAGTCCCCAGTCTGGCAATCTAGGGTGGATCTTGACATGCTATGTCTGAGACTTTCTTAAAATCTCTCGTGATCCTGTGGACCTTAGTCCGGAAATTAGCTGGATGCATCAATCGACATCCACTTTTATCACCCCTCTCAAAAGACTGTTGGATGATTTCCGATACTTCTGTCACTTGATGATGTGCTTGCTCCATATGAGAGGCATGTAAAATATTCTCTTTTGCTTGATGCAGCAGTAATTCAACAACTTGTTCTCTATATTGTTGATTTTTATAAGAACTAGTTGAGGCCTGTTTTTGGGAAAGATTTTGACTACAAACAAAACCCATTAACTGTGGCCGGCCACATGCAATAACATTGCATGAGACCATTTTCGGTAGGCTTTGCTGACTGGAGAGAATAATGAAATGTAGTGCTCCATGAACACCCCATCCTCTGACATGAATACAAAATGGGGCATTGGCAATTAACTGGTACAATATTCTTAGTGCGCCAAGGCATGAACACTGAAGGGCTCTCTGCTGCTTTTCAGACTTCGAATATCGAGAGACTGATAAAGATGCCAAATCAATCTGACGTTTCCAAATGAATCTGATGTTGTAACCCTTCTATTAACATAACATTATTTTCATATTCATCATAAGATAATACTTTCATTTTCAACTGAAAAAGTGTTTTCCATATGTTAAGACGAATATCATGAATTCCATCTTCCGTCAACATCTCTGGAATGTCATACTGAGAGTCATCTAGAGGCCAAAACATGACTCGCACTTCACCTTTCGCCAGTTGTTTTCTCATGTTCAGAATTTCCTCTCTATCATTCAATGAAGATTCTTCTAACTGATTTGATCAGAGCTGGTGTGTCCTTATTGCTTCATCAGATTCAACAAGATTGGTAGAGAAATCACTAATCAAACTAGAAGATTCAGGACTTAGGGGTGGTTCGTAGAATGACCTACACCTTGGGATATCTTCTTATTGAGAAATTATTTCACCTGCTAGCGATGAAGCATCAGACATGACTGGTTTCACATTTGCATGTGCCTCAAGATAAGAGGGATTTCTCGGCACTACATTATCCACTAGAGCATTTTCCGGGCAATGTGCATCGCTACTGCAGAGAGGACTTTCGTAGGGAAATTCATCATCATGGGGAGGACCACCATGGTGGGTTACAGAAAAAGATGAGATCTATTGCTCCTTGGTCTTTTGACCACACAGAGGGTTCTCGTGGCTCTCATCTGAAGATGAAACTTCGAGATCGACCGAATTGTCATGAATAAAGCCTTCATGAGGAAGTGTATGTCGAAGACCTTCGGAATTAATGTTCCCACTATTGGGAAATGAGGGAGTAGAATCTTGAATTCCAACAGATAACTCTCTGAGGGATTCAAGAACTCCAGCATCGAGCAAGGCCTTGCTATAGACTGACTCTTGATCTCTTGACTATGTTGGGCGGTTCTTCTTTTTAGATGCCATCTTACTCGCCTTAGAAACCACTTGTTGATGAAAGTGGCAGCTCTAAGCAGTTTTCTGTGCCGGATTAAGAGAGATGGCCAGGTTAGGCTGACGATCTATACTCAAATCAGGTGTATGTATCTGACTTGGTTGTCCGTATGATATGGGGGGGGGGGGGGTATTCCCCACAACCCTCTTGGACTAAAAAAGATGTGTGTGTGTGTGTTCTATAGTGAACTGTTGATGTGTCACTCCACTGGTAGGGATATATTTATGTGTCTTTCCCTGAGATGTTGTTGAAGCTGTTATAATATCCTGGCAAGCATCCAGAATATGAGCAGGGATTTGCTTCTGCTCTTTCACCATTGATAGAATATGCTTGGTGACTTCAGCTACTAGAACAGGGATATACGTCCATTCCGTGCTTGGATTAGGTGTATGTGCCTACTTCTGTCCTCCTTTTCCTGTCAGTGAATCCTGACAGTACTCAAGTGTGGGGGCAGAAAGCTGAGTCTGCCTCCTTTTTGTCGCCAGAGATTTCCGACTGACTTCTCCGTGTGCTATCAAGAGAGACTGTTGGTAGGCTTGATAAATACTAGCAGGTGTATGTGCCTACTGATTTCACTTCGATGAACGTGGTTGACGAGCTCCATTATATGTAGTCAGACAAGCCTACTGACTAGCTGATGATGTATAAACAGGTATATGTTCCTGCCTATAGTACTCCGCCGGAATTTCCTTCTAGGACTGGCGTGATGCTGCCAGACGAGTTTTCTGGATAACGGAATTAAAATGGGTAGGTGTGTGTTCCCGCTCGTTGCTTGCCACCATGCTAGGTTGGTGAACTTCTCTGAAGATGGCAGAGATGAGAACCTTCTCACTGTTAACTGGATATCGCCTCAGGCAATTCGTCTTGCCTGCTCGGGTTTGAGGAACCTGAGCCAAACGCCTGGAGTAGTTACCCTCATTATGTTGAGGGCTCACTGCCGCACGAGTCTGGCAGCGATTGTTAACAGGAGCCCTCAAGAAGGACTCATGTCTCCTTGAATTAAGACCCTGAGGGACCTACTCATTCACTTCCTCAGATTATGGGAGTGAATGGTGATTGCGTTCTGGGGATAATGGCCCAAAATGGTTGGAGATGGTGGTTGGCACCGCTTGCTTCTTCATCACTGGTCGTCGCTGTCTGGACGATCAGGGTGAATTGTTTACTTGGAGGGCTCGTTGAGCAGCCTCCAGAGTTTGAATAGTACCGTTTTTATGGTAATATTTAACCAGCACATTTGATACCTAGCGTTAAATATGCTGAGTATGTGATGTCATCCTCAGAGCGGACGATGATCTAGTAGGAGTAGCAGCAGTGGCATTTGCAGCAGCGGTATTCAGTGGTGTGAACATGAGAGAATCCATTTCATAGAATGCAGAAAATCTTGGAAAAGAGTGCCTTTTTGATATAACAGATGTAATAAAGATAAATTCAGCCACTACATCTTATGGATGAGCACATATGTCAATGGTTGTTTTTGTTGGCCCTCTCATTGAGTTTTAAATAGGGACCTAACAAATAATTAAAACATCATTTTTACTTGGTTAAGGAATCACGTTGGGTTCACTATTTTTTCCCTCTGGAATTTGGGATTATCTCATTGATTTAATATTCAAAAATTCCAAGCGGTTTCTAATGGGTTTGTTTGTAGAACTAGAAACATCTAATGATTCCATATCCATTTGAACCTACTTTCCAAAGGTAACCGGTCATTAGTTATGGACTGATGAGGCTTAGGAATTTGCATTGGTTGAGAGGATGGGAGGTCGGACTCATCACACCTTTTTGAGGGGAATTATTGTCTACTCCGGGACTCTCTTTATAGATTTAAGTTATGTTCGTGAATCTTTATTACATTATCCAGTATAAAATGAGATTTCCTTTAGATCTTCCAATCAATGATTGATATGTAGGAAATTTAAAGAATCTTTTATATGTATTCGAGGTTCTTCATCGATAAAGAATCATCTGTATTTGTTTAGAGATTCTTAGCCAATGGTACCCCTCAATAAATAAAAGTCTATTGCTCATTATGATGACCATACTGGTTTTAAATCCACTCAGTGGGGCACTTGAAGTTTATTGTCATTCAGAAGGACATGGATTATTTCAGAGTTGGGATCATACCCGCAGATGGGCTACCTACGTATCCTTTGTTTTGGAAAAGGAATCAGAACCCATGTAGTTCGAGTATGGGAGTATGATGTTTATTCATGATTGATGGCTCAAAGAAATATTTCATGATTACTTTTACACTCTAAGATCACGTGAGTCATGCTCGGTGTGAGAAACAAGAGGTATTGCTGAAACCCGACAATTGTTCCACGAATGATGCAATGATGTAGAGCTTATTTGTGTATGACTGCCAAAATAGATGAGGATTAAGATTTAATTAAGAGAAGAAATCCAGGGACGGGGTCAATAAAGGTATATGTGCTTCATGGAGATTTGGATACTCTAATCTTGGGGCTTACTCCTAAGGAAGATTCCCATGTTTGGAGGGGACTTATGATTGTGTTTTACTCTTGATAAGGAAGCCCAGATCAAAAGGAAATTAAGACTGGGGCTTACTCATGAAAAGGAGGCCCAGGTTAAAGGGATTTGAAAATTAAAGGGACTTGGGGATTACTCCTAATGATGAGGCCCATATCTGAGACTAGGTCTTACTCTTGAAAAGGAAGCCCAAGTTAAGAGAATTATGGTTGGGGCTTACTCCTAAGGAGGATTCCCATATTTGGGAATTTTAAGAATGGGGCTTACTCCTAATGAGGATGCCCAGATTAGAGGACTTGGGACTTACTCCTAAGGAGGATTCCCAAAATTAATGGGGATTATGACTGGGACTTATTCTTGAAAAGGAGGCCCAAGTTATGTGGTTCCCTCTTCTTAAAGGCTGAAGTTGACTGATTGAAATCTCAATCTTTAGTGACATAAAGATGTGTAAATCACTAGGTCTTGAGAGATGTTCCATGGAGATCCTTTCAGATAAGGAATTCAAATCAAGAAATCATGCCATAAATGGATTTTAAGAGTGTATTGAAGACTGAATCTTGAATAGGAGAGGTAGAATGGTATAATAGGGGTGAAATGGGTAGGAAAGGCACCCAAAAATATAGGGACGTGCATGTCCTAGTAGGCGCGCATGTACTGCATGGGCGCGCAAGTCCCTGGCCGCGCAGGTATACTTGTGCGGCACATGGTTACTTGAGCAATGTTCATCCCTTAGGGTAATACTTGGGCGAGACTTGGCTAAAACCCTTGGTATTATCCCTCGAGGCTTTCTAGAATATGGCACACAAGTTCTGGTGAAGAAGTAGGGCGGCGCCCAGGTATGTCCATTTCCCTTAAGGGTAAAACACTTAGGCGTGCAAGTGTTAGTTAATTCTAACACTTATACCTTACTCCTCTTCTTTAGACCTTCCATTCTATGTAAATAATTACCTCAGAACTTTTCTGAAGATCTAAAGAAGATAATTGGGCGTTCAGAGCTCTGTATCTAAATTCTGGAAAAATTCCTCTCCCAAATGGGGGGCCCATCGGGGGTATTTATAGGTTGGAGAAGACCCTGTGCGGTTATAACATAGGGCACGCAAGTCAGTTGCGTGACCATTAGGAGGTGCGTAAGTATACTTGTACGGTATTAAGGAAACTTGCGCGGTGCATGTGCATTTGAAGCCATGTTCATGCCTTTGACTATTTTTGATGTTTTATTTAAAGGATGAATCACTTTGTGCTAAGTCATTTCCCTTTCCATTATTTTTAGACAATGTGATGAAAAGGAGCGTCAACAGCGTTAAAGAATTTCTCAACCAAATTTATTTTCTTGGGGTAATATTACATACCCATTATCATTAATATTTTATTATTATGTGTATATTTAATTTTGAATATATTATGTTTTATTTAATCTATTATTATATTTATTTATAACTGTTAAACATAATTGATTCATGGATTAACTTTGACTTTATTGTTACTATAAGTTTAGTCATTTATTTCACAATATCATTCTTATTGAGATTGTTTTTTCTTGAATTTAAATTAAAGATAATTACATATTACTTATTCAACAAACCCTTTTAATCTTATTCTACTATTTTTATTAACGATCCATTTCATGTGATAGTATCATTTTTCCACTCATTGGTTTTAGAATTATTTCAAAAAAAGATTTAATAAAATTCAACTCTTTACAAAACTATTTTAAATAAATGTGTTTTAAAATGCTTTATTTATACTATTCAAAAAAAAATTTATAAAAATTTATAAATTTTCTTAATTTTACAAAAAATATTTCGAAAGGAATCTTTTGTTTTAGCTTTCTGAAGAGGGCACTTTACTAAGATTTTTAAAATGAAAAATGAGTGTTCTTTTTATCTTATACAGAATTACTGATGTTATTCATTTATTCATAAGATTTTTTATACTTCATTTAGTAAAATTCATGTAGAAGTTCATAATCGGTGTGATATGCACATATTTTAATACTAAATATTATTTTTAAGAAATATTTGAATTAGTCTAATTGAGTTAGTTTGCTATTTTAATTATAAATATCAACCTTCTTATCCAACTTTTTTGGTTTTTGGTTTTTATTTTTTCTTATTCAATTTAAAACATATCAATAGAAGGAATCTTTGTCCAATTCTTCCATTTGAAGGGTTATATAGACCACACAAGAAGACCCACAAAATATGTGAATAAAATGGACCTTCAATGAGGATTGAATTACTGTGATCCATCTTGAAGTATAAAATGGATGATTCTCCCCCAAAATATAGGGGACAATACCATTCATATTGGGTTAAAATTTCACGGCCCAAATTCACTAAATAGGGGCCTAAATTATTCAATAAATTATAGCCCACCATTTCTGTCTGGGAAATGAAATCAGCACACCAATATTGACATTTCTTATGATAGAGAAATCTATTCGAGCTGGGATTTTTCAGTGTGAAAGAGATAATATAGAAGGCTGACTATATTGAATAAAGTATTCAGATAAGAGGGAATATTCCTATTAAAAAATCTATTCACATTTTGTCCTTGAAAAAGTATGGATTGAAATGGACATATTAACTTCTATATATTTACTAAAGAAGGATTTTTTCCAGACACGTGTCACTCCCACAACTACTTCCTCCTAACCTTCATACCCAAACTCTATCCCTACCACCTAATTTACATCGACCTGAATCGTGAATTACCTCTGCGCTTTTCTACTCCCTCAACATCATCCCTCCCCCGCTCGTGCTTATCCTATCGATTTTCTAGTGTTTCAACAAGATTTCAATATCTCCATCTTTACTTCTGATTACTTCTTCCTCTTTATCCACATACCTTTCAACCGTCTACTACTGTTAACGAGTTACCGATGAAAACCAATTCCTCTGACCATTTCTTCCACTTCGAGCACCTTCTTCTACACCACCGTCCGACATTTTAGGGAACCATCTGAAAGTAAACTCTTCATTCACTGCTTCAGAAGGCTGGTCATTCTCCTCCTTCTATATTCACATTTATTTACCAGCAATAACTGGTTATTGTAAAGGAGGAGTCTTGCGTGCTCGGCTCCAACATATCCTTCACATATTAACCCCTCTACCAAAACCCATATATCATTCCAATCAGATTCTTGATTAAAAACTACCACACCATATTTTCATTTGTTAACTACAAAATCATTGATGAAATTCTCCTTCATCATCCTATTATTAGTCTCTCCAATTACTAATCTTCTAACCCGTGACTTCCATCACCCTGCCCTTTGGTTCCTCTACCGCATTCCATTGCATTTTCTAATTCACCAACCACCTATGTGGACAACGTCAACAAGTTCTTCATGAACCTAATACCATCAGCAATACCTAATTCAGAGAAAATACACATTGAGACCTCCACAACAGGTATGTATTCCTAATGTCATCTAGGTATTCTCCCTACTATACTACATAAATAAAATGTAGTTAAAAACAATTTTATGAAGCATTAATAGTATACATATGCTATTATGGTGCCCCATTTCACCCTACCTACGATTTTATGAAGCATTAATAGTATACATATGCTATTATGGTGCCCCATTTCACCCTACCTCTAATCTGCACAGCTATGGTTTCTTCAACTACCATTCTTAGCAGGGTTTTTATTTATTTCTTCATTACATCATATTATTCAATATTTTTTGGTATGCGAATCTTATTAAATTTATATTTTTGATTACAAGTGTCATTTGTGTATATTTAATATAGATTTCTTTTTTATCCTTATATTTATCAAAGATTACATGCACAGTAGACATATTATTTGGGTTTCGAAGATAAATTATATGTACTCTGATCAAAGTAATGCATAACATTATTATGTTAAAATTCTTGAAAAATAAATAAAAATATAAACAATGCATTCATGCAAGTACAATTAACATGCAGAGAGGCAAGGCTTCAAAGATGACTACTCCAAAAACAATGGAAACTAGGTTGTTCTATTTCAATTTTGTTCACCTTAAATTTTTCTGTCTTTTCTTTATTTTACATCTATAAATATACACTATAATTTCACTTTTACAGGATTAAAATGTCTTCAAAATATTATTCCATGTAAACCAACACCTACAGGAAGCCCGCTAAGAGGATCCCAGATGTCATTATCACCTAGAGCTAGTGATGGTAACTTCAATTTACAATGTTGACTACAATTTTAAGTGTAATGTGAACATCATCTATTTTCACCCACCATTGTATGATTAAATTTATCCATATATAATTTAAAATTTTTACATAATATTGTCCATTATTTGTGTTTTTGGAAGAAGTTAATGGGTTTCATCTTTGTTTTTGGATTTGTTAATTTATTATGTTCGTTGAGTTAGAATATAAAAAATGGTGATATGTGATTCTTGATTTTATGTATCGTTGCCGTATTATAAATATTTTGGTTTCCATGAAGCATGATAGAGATACACGAATTTCATGCTTTATGATCAAGTAACCTGGACTAATTTGAACAACTCACTCACAAGTTACATGTAATCAGGTTCCTGTACTCCTCCAATTATTTTAAAGTCATATCACTATACTATACTTAGAATTAATTCAATAGGTATAGTGGAAATCATATCTATCAACCATTATTGTATCTCTAAATCAAATTGTGGTTTGACTAGTTTTTTACATGGTGATGTCCAGGAAGGAGATACAATTGAAAAATAAGGTGGAGGATATTTTGGGATTGATTGTTGCCACCTGAAGTAGATAGAGAAGTGTCCTGACAATAGATTGAGTGATGTGATTGAGAATAAGGTCGACACTTAAACCGGTACCTATCCATTTCCATTTTCATATTCATTTTAATTTTCCATTTTTTTTAAATTTGATTTATTTTTTATTCAATTATTTTTCTGAATCACATGTCAATCTATTATGTAAGCTCGCCCAAATCTTAACACCATCCTTATTCCTTCACCATTATCACCACATAGTACAGGTATGTTGTAAACTATAATAAACTGAATCAGTTTAAGGTTTTGTGTGGATTATCAATTAGTTAAGTATATTAAATGTTTAATTAGAATAGTTTAATTTTTAAATTTAATGTTTATTATTATTTCCATTATTCTACATTATTCATTTTATAACATATATTTTAATATATTTTCAGGTATTTTTGGATCATTGGTGATTGCCTCATAATTGGTATGTTTGATATTTTCTTCCACTGTCATTAGGATTTGAATGAATCTGTTATTTAAAGGGGACTCAAGTTATTGTGGCAGGTTGTTTTATCCTATGAAAAATTTGAACTGGTTATTGGTGGCTATGTGTTTAATACTTCTAATTATCAATACATCCTCATATTGAGTGAATTATAGGTATGTATTCCTTATGTCTTCTAATAATTCTCCGTATTGTCCTCCCTGATTTAATTATAGTTAAAAACGATTTACTGAAGCATTAATAGTACACATCTCCTATTATGGTTCCCCATTTCACCCTACCCCAAATCTGCTCAGCTATTGTTTCTTCAACTATCATTCTTTGCAGGGATTTTATTTATTTCCTCATTACATCAAAGTCTTATTTATTTTTGGGTATGTGAATTTTATTCCATTCATATTTTTGATCACGAGTTCCATTAGTGTATATTTAATATATATTTCAATTGTGTCTTTATATTTATCAAAGATTACATGCACAATAGACATATTATTTCATTTTTGAAGATATATTATATGCACTTTGATTGTAGTAATGCATAAATTTGTTATGTTCAAATCCTTGACAATAAAATAAAAATATAAACAATACAAACATGCAAGGACCATTGGCATGTACAAGGGTAAGGTTTCAAAAAAGACAACTCAGAAAATAATGAAAAACAGGTTGTGTTATTTCAATTTTGTTCACCATAAATTGTTCTTCTTTTTTCCATTCTACAAATGTAAATATTCACTATAATTTCACTTTTATAGGACTAACATTTCTTCAAAATATTATTCCATCTAAACCAACATCTACAGGAAGCACGCCAAGAGGATCCCATATATCATTATCACCTAGAGCTAATGATGGTATCCTCAATTTACAATGTTGACTAAAATTTTAACTCTACTGTGAACATCATCTCTTTTAATCCACCATTGTATGTTGATATTTATCCATATCTAATTTAAAAATTTTACATGACATTGTTCATTATTTATGTTTTTGGAAGTATTTCATTTGTTTTACCTTTGTTTTCAGATCTATTAATTGATTATGTTCTTTGAGATGGAATATAATAAATGGTGATATGTGATTCTTAAATTTATGAATCATTGTCCTGTTATTAATATTTTGGATTCCATGAAACATGATAGAGATAAATTAATTTCATGCTTTAAGATCATGTTACCTGAACTAACTGGAAAAACCCACTCTAGAGTAGCATGTAATCCGGTTGGTGTACTCTTCCACTTATTTTAGAGTCATATCACTCTACTATACTAAGCATTAATTCAATAGGTATAGTGGAAATCATATCTGTCAACCATTATTATATCACTAAATCTAATAGTGCTACAACTATATTTTTACATGGTGACACCCATGAATCAGATACTTTTGAAAAATAAGGGGAATGATCTTTTGGTCTTGATTGTTGCCACCTTAATTAGCTATAGAAGTGTCCAAAAAATAGATTGAGTGATGTGATTGAGAATAAGGTTGAGACTTCAATTGATACCTATCAATTTCCGTTTTATTATTCATTTTAATTTTCCATCATTGTGTTAAACATTGATTTATTTGTTTAATCGATTATTATTTTCAATCACATGTAAATCTATTATGTAAGCTCTCCCAACTCTTAACACAACCCTTCTTCCTTCACCACTATCCCCACATAGTATAGGTATGTTGTAAACTATAATCAATTGAATCAGTTTAATGTTTTTTCTGTGTATTTTCAATTAGCTATGTATATTAAATTTTTAGTTAAAATATTTTAATTTGTAAATTTCATGTTTTTTATTCTTGATATTATTTTACATTTTTCATTTTATAACATATAATTTACTGTATTTTCTGGTATTTTTGGATCATTGGTGCATTCCTCATAATTGGTATGTTTGATATTTTCTTCCACTGTCGTCGTGATTTGAATGAATCTGTTATTTAGAGTGGATTCATGTTATTTTTGCAGGTAATTGTATCCCATAAAAAACATGAACCGGTTATTGGTGGAAATGTGTATAATACTTTTAATTATCAATACTTCTTCAGATTGAGTGCATTGCAGGATAAGTTTTGATATGTATTCATAGAGTCATGTTTTATTATACTATTTATATTTGTATTTATTTTTGTAGACCTTATTTCTAATTACTTAAAGCTCAAAAACTATAAACTAATTAAATAATATAGAACTCTCATATCCTCTTTCTGAAACTGCATATCAAAATTTCATATTTCCAGGCCAAGAAATGTGATTTCAGTTCATAGAAGGAAATCATACTAATTGGTTGGAAATTAAAAACATTCACAGTTATTATAGGGATATTATTAATTTCATAGTGACTTTCCACTAGATAGTTCTATGAATGAAATTGTAATACTTGATTGGATGATATATAATTTTTTTTAAAATATTATCATTCAACTTGATAATAATACATTTTTATTGGTTGAAGTACATGCATACAACATTATATATTGTTTTATGTTTTTATACGACATTAATAGGCTGTTGTCTTTTAGGGGTGTGTTCTGCACATTTTGACTATTTCCCCATAACCAAACAACTCTATGTTCTGATATACCATCTTAATGTGTAGTTGTAACCACTGTACAAGGGATGTAACCGAGATAAGAGCATAAAATTAGATCATTGATGCTCTATAAAACATATTAAAAGTAGGACCTGTTTATTGATGACCACACTTTGGAGCCTAATGACAGAATTGGGTATATAAAATCCGCAGAAACTGAAAGGCATAAAACAATACATTTCTTCAGTACATAACATAGATACATTAATATTTATTCTTATGTCTTTTTTATCATTTGAACTTTAAATTAGGATATTTGATTATTTATTAGTATGTATTGATAATTTTAAACATTTTTTAATTGGTAGATATACATGTTGGACGAATTTTTAGGTGGTGAGATCCTGGATTATTACCTATTATTCAAAAGTTAATTTCTAGGTAATACGATAGCTTTATTTTCCTGAATTGTTTTTAGTTTGATCTTCATGATTTTTACATCCACATGTAACACACAATTATTAATGTGTACACAGAATGTGTAAAAAATCATATACGGCACAAATGGACCCTTTCTGACAGCACATGTTCTACTTTTTTCATTTTTAGGGATTTTATACAGTGGATGCAGATTATTGGGAATATTTTGGGGTCCTTTTGATTCTACAAGGATGTTCTAGAATCAAAGTAAAGTTTTCTGCACATTGTGACTGTTTCCCCTTAATGAAACAAGTCTATGTTCTGCAGTACCTTATTAATGTGAAATTGATGGGGTATTTATAGTTTAAGTCATGTGGCCATGGATGTGGGTGAATACAAGAAATTTTATTATTTTTATAAAAAGTGACCGACTCATGAATGTCTCATGTTATGGGAATTTTTACTTAAGGCCTATGATTATTCATATTGAATTCAGTAGCCTGTTACAATTGTGGAAAATGAATAATTTTCATCATTTGTTATTTCATATAAACATGTTTAATTATATGATAAATATGAGATGCAAAAAATATTTTTTCACTATATTTGTTCAGTAGTGCATAATTTTCATCATATTTTATTGAATATAAAATTCTGAAATCCATTGTGTGAGTGGTATTTTTTGGTGAAATATTTTATATGTATGAACCATCTAGTTTTATTTATTATAAGACAGATATTCTTGATGATTCTAGGTTAGAGAGAATTGATCAAAATATTATAGAATATTTTCACTATCACCGGTAAAATGTTCACCATAGAATTAAAAATATTCTTGGAGAAGAACTCATGAGTTTTCTAAATTATTTATCTGTTCTACAATATAGATTTGTTTTCATGGATGATACCTTGATTCTAGTAACAAGTAATAATCCTATAACTGGACTATTTGGGTATTCTCTTGGACATAACGACACACACACACACATATATAATGATAAAAATTCTTATGAAATTAACTCAAGGTTGGGTTATAATATTAGCATCACATAGTGAAATTTATTTAAGATGATGATAGGTTGAAAATATGAACTCTGAACTATATTACCTTTCAAAGACACCAAATTGAATGAAATCATGATTCCTATTAATCCTCACCCCAACATCTTCTCAAGCCCATCAACTCTGTTCAAAATCCAAAAACATTGAAAGTCTCTCCCAGATGCCTTCAACCATTTATCGCAATCTCACCTCTTTCCTCCTACTTTGCCTTCACCTCCAAATTTTGTTTCATCCATGTATCTTCCCTCTAACTCTTCCATTCCATCATGTTTCAAATCCATCACAATTAGTATTCACTTCATTTCCTCATGTCACGGTCACCCCATTCACTTCATTATAAAATTTTTATTATAAACATTTTATTGGGTACAATGACATTACAATTTTTTTGAATGATGCCGAACCAGATGATTAGAAAGAAAATTGAATAGTCTCGTGCATTTGCATGGGAGGAGTACTAGGTTTTTTAAAAAAATAGGATAAATTTGGATCCATAAGTACAATGTATGAAAATTTTTTAGAGTAGAGAGAAAAATTTACATCTAAAACTAATTATAAGAAGATATTCACTACTATGCTTTCTGGATGGTCTAATATTTGAGCCAAGTGGAGGAGAAGAATTGGAATTCAAGAAGTCCACCACCATTGGGATATAAATACATCCCACTCTTCCCCTTGAGAGGGTTTTGAATTTCCGGGAAAATTAGGATAGTTTGGAATGAACAAAGCTATGAAAAATGGTTGGGAGGATCTTTTACAGTCATGTTTCATCTTGAGATACCATACCTATTTTCTTCTTTTCATTTAATTTTGTGTTATTCTTCATTTGTAATCTTTTATGTGTTTTTTTGTAACACTCTTTTAATACATGTTTCATTATTATTATATCTTTATATAATCTAAAAACTATTTTGAAATATTAATTTTATTAAAAATTATTAAACCAAGTTAAAATCCATTTTCTCTTTTGCTTTCTCATTCAATCGAAAGTCCATATTTAATTCTCTTCACCATTTCCGTGTGCGTGTTCGATGCATCACTATTTTCTTATCCCTTTATTTTTAATCTATTATTAATTCAACATCATAAATATAAGAAAACAGATTACTGACCATCTCAATTGATGAGTAAATATCTCATTGGGGTGAGTTAAAATTTATAGTGTTTAAGTGATTAATTATTTTCTCAATGAATATTCTTCAAATTAATATTGTGTATGTTATACATAACATGTCATAGATTAATGACGTATTTTGTTTAACATGTGGTTTACATGGATTATTGGAACAAAAAATATACTACCATAAACATGTACTAATTTAGTGTATAACCTTATGTTATGTTATTTCTTGGAGTAAATACTTAGCACTTAGGAATTGCAGTCAACATCATCTTGTGAAGTGGGTGTTAATTTAATGAAATATAAAGAAAAGATCAAAGATATCACAATCTTAACTCTCTAATAACGAACTCAACCCAGTATTTATAATTTTTTTAAATCAATCACGAACCATTTATAACATAATTTAATCTCTACAAACAATCCCGCCCAATAATAATATGATCAATTAAAAACAACCGACTATTAAAAAGTATCATCACTAAGGATTTGACTCGAGTAATTCTATACACATTAAAAGTTCACAAGAACCATGAACAATAGAGAGGAGAAAATAGACGATGATTCAAATAGTTCTATTATCGGGGATGGTGCATTAAGTAATCATTATTTTTTGGTTGTTGTAAAAAAACAAAACAAAACAAATTTTAAAAATAATTGAAAAAGACACAAAGAAAAACACGCCTTCTCATAAAAATCATAAATGAAAAAAAGAAACATCCATCTTACTATTTATTTAAAAATATATCAGAATTCCATATAGCCTTCCAAAAAATCCGTTAGATCTATTTGACCCTGAAACAGACAGAAATATTCACTAACATAGGAGGAACATAAGAGATAATCAAATCAATCAAGAAACTGTCCATGTACAACCAATTAAATTAGAAATGGCTAATCATAGGGAACAAAATCATAATGAACCTGCTACCCCTGATATGAATTTACCAACCCCTTGTTATTCTATTTCCAAAAATAAGGGACGAATTTGAACTCAAATCTGGTTTGAATCATCTTTTCCCTCATTCCACAGGCTATCCAACGGGGATCCACATCTTCAACTCAAAAGAGTTTCTAGTGGTGTGCTCAACCATGAAGCCTCATGGGGTTTTAGAGGAACAAATCCAGCCATGATCATTCCATTTATCCATTGCTAACACTTACAATCCATTTATCTACTATCTCCCTCCTGGTTCCATAACCACATTGAATGACATGAAGCAACGTTTGTTAGAAAAATTCTTTCCAGTTTCTCATACTGCTTCTATCTGAATGAAAATAAATTTTATTCATGAATTGCAAAATGAATCACTCCAAGAGTATTGGGAGGGGTTAAAATATCTTGTGGAAACCTATCAACAACCCCGAATCCCTAACCAATTCATGATCCAATACATATCTGAGGGGTTATTGTCTATGGAGATAACTCTCATTGATGCATCAAGTGGCAGTTCTCTTAATGATAAAACCACTGTAACTTCAAGAGATCCCATAAGCAACATGGCTGTAAACAAACAAAAATTCCATACATGATCACATGATCAAGTCAAACAAGCCCAATATTGTCAATCGATAGAGCCAAATAAGATGACTGAGTGGATGAGTGAACTTGCAGGTCTTGTGTGACAACTGGCTATGGCGTCTAAATCCCCAACCTAATCTTCTCCAAAATCGATGTTCCCAATACCTATCAAGAATTGTGGAATCTACCTCTCCCCATCTTATCCAACTGAAACATGTCCACAACTTCAAGAGGATACATCAGATTCATTCGGACCAATGTAGCTCAATGAAGCATATGCTCACATGAACACTAACCCTCAACAATTAATTCAGTTCATTAGAAACTTTAACCAACTGCACACTGAGCCCTTTTCTTCTACCATAAACCAAGGCTTTAGGTATGGTAATCCTATTTCTCATCTCCCTCAACTCCCTCCATAGAACCCAAACCAATTCCAATATGGTCAAGGTGTTGGTTACTTTGAACAATCTTACCCTTTTTTCCACAACCTCAAAGGATCAATCCTCCTCTTGCTCCTGCTCGATTCCACTACCCTAATGAGCCTTCCCCATTCCCAAACAAAAATAATTGCTTTCCCAAGAACCAAAATCAAGGAAATACCAATTTCGGACAAGACTCTTTATCAATTAAACCATTGGAATATGCAGTGGAAGATCATTACAAATTCACCTATTCCAGCCTTAAAAATATTGAAACCTAAATTTGATAACTTTCATCCCACCAGAGCTGGAAACAACAATCAAATTATTCCCAACTCCCAGCTCAACCTTTACCCAACCCCATGGGTAATATAAGTGAAATAGTACATAGATCGGGAAAGAAAATTTTTATGCCTCATGATAAGTCCCCCAACTCCACTTTAATTATTAACATAGAAAATGAAAAGAAAGATAAATTAGAATAGGAACCTAAAGACATTCCCTCACCTTCGTCCATTCCACTTAAGAACCCAATTACTTTTCCTCAAAATGTTTCAAATCCAAGGAAGTCCTTTGATCCCGATACTAGAATTCTCAACACGTTTAGACTTATTGATGTCAAAATTCCACTCTTATATTCCATAGAACAAATCCATAAGTATTAAAAGTTTCTTATGAAGTTATACACCCATAATATGAAACTTAGGACCTTCTAAAATGTTTCCACCTGGAAATCTATTACCATAAAGTGAAATGATTTTGGGACCTTTATTGTTCAATGTGAAATTTCCAGTTAGAATATTGATGATTCACTCATAGACCTAGGATCCTCAATTAATGTCATAACCGAATCCATATTCTCCAACCTTGTTCCAGGTCCCATACACCCATCAGGTGCTGTCATTCAATTGGACAATCCAAGAACTGCTATTCCTGAGGGTATAATTTAGGATGTCCTTGTTCATGTGAATGATCTTATCTTCCCTGCTGATTTCTATGTCAATTAAATGTATTGTGAGACTAAATCTTCATTATATACTTTTATTATTGGAAGATCATTCCTAATGATAGTGATAACCAAGATTGATGTCCATTCAAGCATCTTATACATGGAATTGGGTGACGAACTAGCCAAGTTCGACATGTTCAAATCCATGTGATACCCATACGAGGATTACTATGAATTCCCAATCCATGATTCAGAAGACACTTCTGATAGTCAATTGAAGCCCATTCCATTATGTTTATCATGGTCTAATGAGTTTGGATTTTGGAAATCTGCACCATGAATAGCCAATTTATAAATAATGAAGTTGATGTGGACCTCTCAATCATAGACTCTAGCAATATAGAGGATCCTGAAATCTCTCAGGAATCCCACATAAAATCTGATCTCTAATGCTCCTAATTGGATAGTATTAAGGAGAATGAATCAAAACCAACTGAAGTACCTTCCTCCATTCTTGAGTTTTCTAACCCAATGCTAAAAGAAGAGAATGATTGGTAAACTCTTCTAGAACACCTAAAATATGCATTCCTTTTCTTTGATCACTCATATACTGTCATTATCTCCGCTTCACTTACAAAAACCGAGGAGTTCAAAATTTTTCAAGTGTTAGTGTAAAACAAAAAGGCCTTAGGTTTGACCCTATATGAAATACTAGGAATCAACCACACCCTTTTCATGCGTCACATCCATCATGAGGAATCATACAAACCAATTAGACAACCACAAAGAAGACTTAATCCACTCATACTTAAGGAAGATAAAGAATATGTCACTAAGATTCTTTAGAATGGTATTATCTACCCAATTTATGATAGTGAACAGGTTTGTCCAATTCATGTTCTACCTAAGAAGGGTGGGATAACTATTATCATAAATAAACAAGGGAAGGTAGTCACAAATAGAGGGAATAACAAATGGTGTGTGTGCATTTACTATAGGAAATTTAATGCCAATACAAGAAAATATCACTACCACCCTTCCATTCCTTGGTCAAATTCTTGAATGATTGGCTAGAAAGTCACAAAATTTCATTCTTGATGGATGCAACAACAACATACAAAAACCAATCTCACCATTGGATGAAGAATAGAATGATTTCACTTTCCCCTTTAAAACATTTTCATAGAGAATAATGCCTTTTAGACTTTTCATTTCGCCTGCAACTTTCCATAGGTGTATGATGTGTGTCTCTTCAGAATTCATTGAACACAACATGTAAGTCTTCATGGATGAATTTACCATTTTTGGTGATTCATTAGAATCTTTCATGAATTCACTCTCTCTATTCCATCCAAAGTGTGTCAAGTGTAATCTTGTGTTAAACTTTGGAAAATTTCACTTCATGGTTGCAAATGGGATTGTTCTACGAAACATAGTTTCAAAAGTGGGTATTGAAGTTGATCCTACCAAATTTGAAGCGATCCAATCACTTCTTGAACCCAAATCTATTCAATACATCCATTCATTCATCAGTCATGCTGGTTTATATAAGTTATTCATCTATAATATTAGTTGGATTTCCTCCACTCACTCAGATTCTCCAAAATGATGTCACTTTCCATTTCAATGAGGATTTCACGAGAGCCTTCATTGAACTCAAAACTGCTCTAACATCTGCCCTGATAATCGAACCCCCAGATTGGTCCTTAAACATTGAGTTGATGTGTGATAGTTTTGATAGATCCGTTGGGGATGTTCTTGGTAAAAAAATAGAAAATATTCCTCATGTTATCTATTATGACTCAAATTTTTTTGATGAAACTCAATATGACAACACTGTGACTAAAAATTAACTTTTAGTAGTTTGTTTGCCTTAGAAAAATTCTGACCCTATCTCTTATGTGCCAAAATCTTCATCTTCATAGACCATTATGATATAATGTTCTTACTTAAGAAAAGTGTTTACAAACATAGTGTAATAAGATGGATACGAATTCTTCAAGAGTTTGACCATGAGATCAAAGAAAAAATAAGAAAAGAAAACAATATATCTAATCAGCCAAGTATAATATCTAATTCTTCTCATTCAAAAATCATGGATCCTAAATTCCCCACTGATCACCTTTAATATCTCACTCCAAAGTAATCATGGTATTCACCAATTGTTAATTACTTGGTTTCTAGTTTTTTCCTGAATCATTTTCAAAACAAAAATAAATGAAGTTGAAAAGTGATTCAAAACATTATTTTTGGGAAGAAAATAAAATTTGGAAAAATGGGACTAACAAGGTAATTAAGAGATGTGTTGACGAAAATGAACATTCCTCCATCTTATAATTTTTTCACTCACTTCCCAGAGGTGGACACTTTGGACCAAAAAGGACCTCCTGAAAAGTCCTATACTCTAGATTCTTCTAGATTTCACTCTTCAATGACTCAAATGAGTTCTGTCAATCAAGCCCCAATTGACAAAAGATTAGGAGAATTTATAAATTAAATGAAATGACCCAATAACCCTTAATATTTTGTGAGATCTTCGATGTTTGGGGAATCAATTTCATGAAACCATTCCCCCTTTCCAATGGATTTTCAAACATTAATTTTATGGTTGATTATGATTCCAGGCGGGTTGAGGCCCAAAACATGAGAAAGGATGATTCACATACTGTTAGTGAGTTCCTAAAAAACCACATCTTCCACAGATTTGGAACTCCACATACCTTGATCAGTGACTTTGGAACACATTTTTGTAATAGAACCATGGAATCTATATTAAAAAATGTCTTTGTTCATAAAAATTCAAATGCAGATCAACCCAAAACAAATGGATTGGATGAAATATCTAATAGATAAGTGAAAAGAGTGATTGAGAGAATTATTAATCTCACCAGAAATGAATGGCCTGATATACTTGGCAATGCACTTTGGGATTATTGAATTTCCTATAAAACAACCATTAGGATGTCACCTTTTAGGCTAGGTTTTGGTAAAATAAGTAATTTCCTAGTTGAAATACAAAATAATTTATTTTGGAATGTGACAACATGTAATTTTGATTGTGAAAAATATGGTGAAGTCATATTGTTGTAGTTGACTAAATTGGTGGATATTTGACTTGATTCTTATGAAAATTTCAATATATACAATGAAAAGGCTAATATAATCCCTGAAAAACACATCTTGAGAAAGAATTCCATGAAGTTGATAAGGTATTTCTCTTCAAATATCAATTTTAGCTTCACCAATGTATGCTTAATTCTCAATGGGAAGGTCATTTTATTATTTCTCATGTTTACCTATATGGTGTAGTGCAACTCCAAGACCAATCTTCAAAAAGGGAAACCATCATTAAGGAACATTGGTTAAAGCATCACCATGAGAGGACACACATCCTGAGAACCACCTTGACTTCTATTAGATCCACAACATCCATTGATCCACCACCAGATGGAGATGAAAACCCACCAAATCCAAACTAGGGGGAACTTCATTCCCTTTAACTATCTCTTTCTCAATTATTCCTCCTTCTTTATCTCTCCCTTTATCTTCTTCTTCCAATATTATTGAAATTTTTACCGCATTCGTCATCAATTTTTTTCTTTTATTCTCTATTTGTTCTTTTTGTGGGCGTGTATTTTAAATATGCTAAAAAACTAAAAAAATGAAAAAAAGATTCAGACTTATTCACCATCCAGTTGTGAAAATTTTTCCAACCATTTTGGTGAGTCAAAAGACATTTTTTTCATATAAAAAAAATTTCTATTTTCATCATAATTTTGGAAAATTAACCTTGTGTTAAAATCAAAAAAATTTTAATGATCAATTTTTGATTTGGAAAATGATTTTCCCCAAAAGTGAATAAGAACATTATATTTCATGTTATGACCACCTATTACCATAATTTCAAAATGTGTGTTTTCACCCATGATTTTTAGTCTTTTGTTTTTGGACCTTTGAGTTGAATTTCCTAATTTTGTGTGCGTTAATATGATAGTGGAATTTTCATAACCTCATGATAATGAAAATATCCAAATCGCCTCCCATTACACTTACATTAATCATTCTTTTGAAAGATCCTTTGAGCCTATGAAATCCTTTTCTTTGATAACCACAGTAAAAATCCAATACCTTATCCCACACAACATCTACAAGGATTTACATTGCATTATTTATTGAAAATTAAGTGTGGGAAAATGGATGTCATTTTAGGGCCCTTTTTTTATCAATGTGTTATCATATGCTCAAGGGAATGCATCCATTTTAGTGTGGGTGAGAGGTTTTCATTCAGTGAGTTTTGAAGAATGTATTTTCATTTATGTAATTTTGATAATGCTATTGAAAAGTGATTAATAAAATTGAAAACAAAAAAAAAAATTCATAAAAATGATTTGGGTCTTGAGCGGGTCAAAAATCACTCTTTCTCAACCATTTATATTGTCATAACTATTAAAATTAGTGTCTTGTGGAGGCCAAAAAGGGTTCAGAGATGAATGTGAGATTTGTTTCTAGTTCAACATTTGAAAAAAAATAAAAAAATAAAAAAAAAATGAATAAAAGAACAATTTCATTATATATTCTTTTGTCATTGGGTGAATTTTTGTGTTTTGAAAATATTTCATCTTCTCATCTTCTTAAAAATTTCTTCCTATATTATTCCTTTTATCACACAATCATTCCATTGTAAATATGTGTTTTCATTTCATTCTATGTTTTATTAAAAAAACACGTGCATTGTTTTACCCATGATGATGTTTTACCCTTCTTCAAATCTCTCTTGGACATTATATTCCAACCATCCCATACTCAAATGAAAAAACCTTAAAAATTGCCTTTTGATAATTATGCACTTTAGGAAAGGGAATAGAATCAAAGAGATCTATCAAACTCTATGATTTTATCATTTTATTTGTGAATGAGTGAACCTCTAGAAAGAAATTTTAATCCTCTAGAGATGAGTGAGTTTGGAGTGCCTACTTTTTATATTTTTAAATTTGATCATTAAAAATGATTTTTTGGAATATTATTTCTGTAATAATTTGTGGTGGAATTCAATATGGATGAGTGAAATGGTCTAAACCTCTCCTGACTAGGAACAACAAAATTTTAATATTTGCTGGCGAGTGAGAATGATTTAATTATGTTTTTTCATAAATATGAGGACATTCACAAGAATAAGTGAGGCAGAGTTGATTTTATTCATTTTTAATACCTTTTTTATCCCCCCTTTAGAAAATTTCATGTAAAAGTGATTAATTGTTTTAATATACTCATATTTTAATACAAAATATAATTTTTGAGCATTATTTGAAGTATTCAAATTGAGTAAATACACTATTTTAATTATAACTCTCACCGTGCTTATCCAAATTACATGATTATTGTTTTTAGTGTTCCTATTTAATTTACAGCATATCAATAAAAGGAATTGTTGTCCAATTCTACAATTTGAAGCGTCATATGGACCACACAAGAAGTCCCACAAAATCATTCAAGGAAATGGACCATCCATGAAGACTGAATTACTGGGCTAAATCTTGAAGTCCAAAATTTTCAATTCCCCTACAAAAGTCTGGGTACAATACCATTGATATTAGATAAAAATTTCAAGTCTCAAATCAACTAAAAAGGTGCCCAAATGATTCAATGAAGTCTAGCCCCCCATTCTGTATGGAAAATTAAATCAGCACACCAATATTTTAATTTATCTTGATAGTGACATCTATTCGAGTTGGGAATTTTTGTTGTGAAATACATGATGAAGATGATCAATTTTGTTGAAGAAAGTGTTCGGATTTGGGTGTATCTTATTATTCAAAAATCCATTAACATTTTAGAGTCTAAAAAGTTTGGCTTGAAATGGAAAAATTAACACTATTTAATAGATCCACCATAACATTGTCTCCTTAGGTACAATGGATTCCACATTTTTATAGTATAAATAAAACATGTATATCTACAACTTTTAGGTTGAAGATATTTATACATTCTATTTTCCGGATGTTCCAATTTTCTATCAAAGTGGAGGGGAATATTTTGAATGCTAACAGTCCACCACCATTAGGATATAAATACATCCCCATCTTCTCCTTACAAGGGGTTGAAATTTTAGAGAAAATGAGGAAAGGTTGGAATGACCAAGGCTCTTCCAATGGCTTGGAGTAACTTTTATACTCATGTTTCAACTTTAAATACCATTCCTCATTTCTTCTTTTCATTTACTTTTGTGTTCTTATTCTTTTATAATATTTTAAGTGTTTGTTTTGTAATTCTATTTTAATACATGTTTCATTATCATTATATCTTAATAAAATCCACCCGTATTTTGTAATATTATTTTTCTTAAAATAGATAGAAACAAGTTTAAATCCATTTTTTATTTTGTTTTCTCATTCAATCGAAATTCCATATTTACTTCTCTTCATCATTTTTGTGTGTGTTCGGCACCCAAATATTTTATTTTCCCTTTATTTTTCATAACTTATAATTTCAAAATAATAAATATAATATACCATATTTCTAATTATCTCAATGTTTGAGTAAATATGTCATTGTGCTGAGACAAAATTTAGGTTTCTTAAGTTATTTAGAGTATTTTATTGATGAATATTCATCAAATTAACATTGTTTTAATTGGACATAACATGTTATGGATTAATGAATAGTTTTTTTTAACATTAGGTTTCCATGGGTTATAGGAACCATAAATACACAACCATCAACTAGTACTGAATGATATTAGAACCCTAAGTTATGTTAATTATTGGATTAAGGCCTTAACACTTAGTAATTCAAGTCAATGTCATATTGTGTAGTGAGTGTTAATTTAATGAATTATAAAGAAAATATCAAGGATATCAGAAGCTTAACTCCCTAATAATTAACTCACCCCAATAATTCCCAAACATTTAAATTAAAGACCAACCATTAATGACTTCACTTAAGCTCTGAAAAAAAACCCCATTCAAAATACAATCAATTAAAAACAATCGACTATTCAGAAGTTTCATCACTGAGGATTCAACCTGAGTGCTGCAATAAAAATTAGCAATGCACCGAAACCATGAAAGATTGATAATAGACAATAAGTTTTACTTCAATTAACCATCACCATTCCATTTAATCTTCCTTTTAAAATTTAAGAAGATTTTTTTTAAATTTATATTCAAAGAAAAGGATTTTAAAAATGTTTTAAAAAATAAATAAAAAAATTTCATTAAGGATGCTTTTATAGATATTTTTATTGAAATTCTATTCATTAATGCAAACATCCTTAATCATTAATCTAATGGGTATAACTAATATTTATACCATCCTTCTTATTCCTATGAATTACTTATCTTTATCTTGACTAAGTATAATATAAAATTAAATTATTGAATCAATTTTTTAATCATTTGATTCCACTTGAGATATTAAATTTCTAGTGACTATTAACCATTAAATTTACCCTAAACATCAGCATTATTTATCTTTTATATTATTATTTCCTAAACCATATAAAAATTTTAAATGTGGTGTTTAATTTGATAGTTATTTTATTATTTTGGTAAATATTGATAAATTTTTATTCTTCACTCAATACATATATTCGATAAGGATTTTTCCTAAGGAATTAAAATAATTTTTCAAAATATAAGAGATGATTTGGATAAATAATGATGGATGGGGACCAAACTTTATATATCCCCTCGATACATCGATAGGTCACCGAATATAAATTATTATACCTAATTAAAAAAGTTTCTACATGTATATTTAAACTATTTAGAGGATAGATCTTGATAGTATAGTTTTTCATGTGCATAAGACAAGACATCTAATAATGAAGAATTATCTTCATTTAAGATAACATTATTATCCATGTGATTTTCACTATGATATAAAGTATGGATGAATTTAATACTCATATTATTGATATAAATGGTATGTGTTTTCAAATATTTACCTTTCAATATTATTTACATACTTCCCTCTCAGTATATTTACTACATGGAATGAGTATTTAGTTATTTAGCTCTCTATATTGATTATTCTCAGTGATTCATTACTAATTCCACTATACTTAATTCTTAGTAAGAATTTGAGCTCAACCTTATTTTTCTTTGTTTATCCATGATTTAAATAATTATTCCATGTAATAAATGTAAGGATATTCTAGATATAATATTTTTTTATAAAAAAATTCATATCTTGTGTATTTAGTTGTATTATAAGACTCATGTATATATCTAATTTACCAATACTACTGAACTATTCAGTCATTCATGATTCAATTTTCTCATATATTATTAATAAGTAATGGTTTTAGGAACAAGTTCTAGGATACTAGGGTATGGGTCACTACAATATTATCTTCAAAATTTGACAAATTTAGGTCTATATTCCCATGAATAATACACTATATTATTTTAAAATTTTGAAAAATTATAGGAGTGCCACTCCCCTCACATATTAAAAGGAAACTCATACCATATCTTATTCACATAATTTGAGAAATTTATATTTAATAATACTTACAAAAAAAATTCCCAAGATCCTTCCCCATGTTTTAGAGCTCTTGATGTCACTAAAAAAACCAAATAATCCTTAATGTACAATCTAATGGTTTTTTTCTTATGAATAGGTATAACTATTAATAGAGTGTTTTATGATTATTCATTCCTTGAAAAAATTAAATTATTTTATAACCATTATAATATGAAAAAATCTGTGTATTAAATATAATAATTTTTATATTTGTTTTACAACCATTATTCCATTACTTTTTCATACTATGGGAAATGAAAACATCACTCGTGCATAGGTGTGGACTACCACCTCTATGAATCGATGTGTTTCATTTTTCTTCACCACTATTAAGGGATTTTTATTATGATAGAGTATGTGAATATATATTATATTAAGGAAATATTATTTATTCTTTAAATAAAATATATCAAATACCTTCATATCATTCAATTCATTGGAAAATGACAGCATTGATCATGTGTATTGGTTGACTACCACCTGCACAAGGTGATGCAATTTTTTTTCTTATCCATCATTCATGTATTGTTAAAAAAATTTATATAATTTACAGACATGATAATTATATTAAGATTTATATTATTTATATCATGGAGTAATTTCCCCTTTGAACATTTGAATCCCACTGAAGATGTTTAGGAATTATGAACTATACATCGTCAAAAAATCCAACATGAGATTAATAGATTTAATAACTATATAAGGAATGGTTAAAGAAATAAAATAATTGGATAATAATATGTTAATACACCTAAAAATTTTCTTAACAAATTAAATAATTAACACATGTATGTTATATAAGAAATAAAGTATGTATGTGGTGAGTCGAACTTGTGGTAAGGGATATTTCAATAAAACCATATTTTAAAAATATTATATCTTTTATTCTATTTTACCCCATAACCATGTTCATTAAAATGGTTAAATTATGTTATAGATATACTAAAATTTATTCTCATGTTTATTTTATAAAATGATTGGATTTATTTATGGTGGTTTTAAAAGAATTAATCTTAATGGTTTCTAAAAAAGTAACTATTAACATTTTAATAAAAGTGTACAAAGATTATTTTATTAATTTATACAGCCTTTGTTTAATTTACCAGCATCTTGAATTTTATTATTTAATAACATTCCTATAAAATTTTCATGGTTTATAAATTAAATATTATTTACTAATCTTTTAAGAAATTTTCATTTTTAGAGTTTGCAAAGAAAAATGATTTTTTATCCTTTTAAGGTAAATCCATAAAGTGTTTCAATATATGTGTTAATCATAATATTTTATTATATTATATGATCTAAATAAAATAATCATTGTTTTTTATGTAATTTACGTTCCTTGGACATTGTTAACGAAGACAGGTGAGCCTGATATTAGTCTCCAGTTCATTGGGTAATGATTTTATTATATGGGAAATTTTATTGGAATTAGTTGAGTATATTATTCCACGTGTATAAGTGATTTTAAGGCTTATTATAAGAGTGATATGAAGATGATTTCACTAGGTTCCGATAATAATTTTATATTATTGAAAATGAGTTTTCAAGGAAGAATTTGGACATCACAAGGTATGATATTGAGATTAGGTTTAAAAGGAATATTATGCACCATTTATGGGTGAAATCTATTTTTTTTAATAATTCTAGAGTTCACATGTTTTTGAAAAAACCATAATGATAATGATTTTTTTCATTATTCTTATTTATAAAATCTGACATGAAAATAAAAATGAAGTGAATTTGATTTTTTGAGTAAGTGAATGATTATTTGATCTCAAGATTATTTTTATTAAAGAAAAATTTATGATGGGAATTCTTGAATATAAACACGTAATAATGAATTTATTTCTTTTTTGTATCCATTAATTTTTTCATGTTAATCTGTTATAATTTTTTTCCACATGGCTTAAGGATGGGTAGGAAGTATAACAATGTCTATTTTTCAATACGAGGAATCATCTTATTTAATGTGAATGTGTTTTTAAAAAAAAAGATACTAAATTTATGGAGAATATTTTTATGAAAGAATGTATAGTTATTATATGTATCTATTTTTTATTATAAGGGTATAATGTTCAGTATTTGTTTTCTAATTATATTAAACTCTAAACTAAAAATATCCTAGAAATTTAAGAAAGTGAAACCCTTGTAATAAATCCTCAAATAAAGGATTGTTTAAACCACCATTAATTATAAATTTAATGGATGCAAATTATTCTTATTAAATTATTATTATTCAATAAATATAAGATATTATCTACCTTATTACCCTTCCATCATTCGTAAAATTATAGCATTTCTCGTGTGTATGTGTCGACTACCACCTCTACGAAGAAATGCGATTTGATTTTCATTACCTATTTATAGAGACTATAATAAGGATATGTTTAATTAATATATAATTTATGTGTAATATAGTAATAATTTTTGAAAAGTAAATTTTAATTTTACTCTATTATTTCCATCCATTAGATCACTTTTACATACGTACAAACCAGAGTCTCCATTAAGTGATGTAATTAATTATTTCATCACCACCATATATGGATGGTTTTAAAATTTTATAATTAATAAATATGACATTTATGGAATGATTTATATTATGTAGATAATTAATCAATGACAATGTGTAATGACAAGAACCATCAAACCAAATATTCCTGGAAAACAAATTAAATTTCACCTGAATAATGATTTTAATGAAGAATTTTTAATAAAGGGTAGTTGGAAATCATTAGTGAATGATATATATTATGATTTAAATAAATATGGATTGATATTATATTTATAACATATATATATATATATTAAATATGTTGATTGAAAGTATAAAATTCAGGATTAGACCTATGTTAAGTGTTTCTCATCTCACTTTCCTTTATCTAAGAAATATTTCATATTCACCACCTTTTACTTTTATATGGTGTTTATAATTCCCACTTATGTCTTTCAAAAAAAAATCATGAAAATTATGTGGATTTTAAAATTCAATTTAAGGTTATATCATTGATGAGGTTTTGACTTAGCGATTTCCAAAACTATAAGGGTACTTTGCCCTAATATTGTTTTGTTGAGACATGATTCATGTTGTTGACATATCTCTATTTATATAGTGTGTCTTAACACAAGTAGGACCTTTAATACATAGATATTACCTCTAAATATATTGATATTCTCTACATAACATAATGATTCTTGATAGAATAATATAGATCTAGGGCCATTTGATACTAGGACACATAAACAGACAGTTCATAAAGGATCTTTGTCGTGTCCCACTAAGTTCTTCATAACTATCACCCTTAATATAAATATAATTTATAAATCCTTTCTTAATGACATTGGGGAAGGAAATAGGAGAATGTGGGAGCTCAGATGCTTCGTAATAGTAAACAGTGTAGGTATGATTGATCACATAAGAATAAAATGAACATATGGCTATGAGAACATGAGACAAACATTTGAAATCTACACCCTTAATATTAGTGATCATAATATTATGTCATGGAATAAATCTTTGAAATTTATTAATCATGAATCCTAAAATAATCAAATAACATGGTCTGTGGGAGAATAACATTGATACAAGGATTAGAATTATGGGATACACATAAACATATAAGTTTATGAACATTTATAATTGGAAAACTGTTCACTCATTAAGTTAAGGACATGAAATGAGGCCTTCACATAAACTTATTTACATGAAATTAGGTCCTTAAATGGTATTATAGATATCAAATGTTGGTATACATATAACATAATGGACATGAAAACCAGGTCCAAACTTAAAATTGGGAATATGAAAATCGGTTTACGCCTGAAATATTTACCTCACGAGTTATCCATATTTACCCAGCTAATTATAAGGTGATTCATGTCTCACCCCAAAAATAAATAAAAGCATACATTTATGTTTTACAAGATCATAAAACATTCATTATCACCAAACTCTTTTAAATAAATGGATTACATGAACATTTCATCCAAGTATAACCTATGTAAAAGGGAATTTGTTCTATCAACATCTTCTCAACATAATCATAAATGATGTAGATAAAGAGTAATAATGGTATCTTTTTATAATAACCCAATTAATAAAAAATTATAATCAAGGGTTTTTTTATTGATGAATAGATATTCCATTAAAAGGCTAATAAAACAATTTTAAAGAAAAGGCCATTTCAAATTTAAAGATCATTTTCAAAAATATATAAGTTTTTCACATAATTATGAATCCATCTTCTTAAAAATACCATAAATTAATCTTCAAGGAATTGAGGAATCAAGATTGTATGAAATTCCATTCATGTTGTATAAGTTAAAAATGACATTCCTTCTACACTTTTTTGAAAAATGTTACAATGTACTTCATTTGGGAAATAAAATTCCTTTAAAACCATTTTTTAAAAATTTAAAAGGTTAAAAATTAATTTAAAAAATAATAATAAAATTGTATAAAACTTTTTTTTTTTTTTGAAAATATGGATATAGAAGAAAATGGGTTTTCGACCAAAGATAGATTTGATGACGATTTTCTTTAAAAATGATATTTTGATCAATTAAGTAATTAAATTATGGGGATTAAAAGAAAGAAAAAAAGAATATAATGAAATAAATAGAGGATAATATAATGAAATAGATTCAACATATAAGGATCATATAATTTCTTCAATGTAAATTCAAGTGTAAACAATCCCGATTAAAATATGATTGAGACATAAATCTATTAACTCAAGTATGGGCTTTATTCATTCACATTCAAAACTACTATAAAATAAATATGGATTTATTATAAACAAATTATATAACCACATTAATATCTATGATACAAATAATTATTTATTTATGACATTTTAAACCCAATTTATTAATAATTTATAAATAAAATCACTATTCTGGGTGATAAATCCATTATTTTCCAACCATGTTTTGGTTCGGTAGTCCTGGTACTTATACATTGATCATAGTTTAATTATTTAAATAATTTTAATAATTTTATAAAAATCATATATATTCCTTTTATTCATATTTATAATCATTCATAAAAAGTAGATATAGAAAAATAATTTACACAATTCATGGAGATGATAGGACATATATATGCATGAATGATGTTTTCATTTTTTAACAGATGGAATGAAAGAAAGGTGAATAATAATTAAACATTAATAAATCATTATTATATAATATATATAATAAATATTCATAAAATTTATTCTAATTACCATCTATGTAAAATATCAATGAAATAAAAATCACATTGCTTCGTCAAGTACACATGAGCAACAACATAGTTTCTCAATTGATTGGATAATAAGAGTGTATATAGGATATTAACATTTAATAAGTGTAATTGTATCATAAATATCACATATAAAATTTAAATACATCATATTAACCATCAATTAAATATCGTTGTGAAATCTAAATTATATTTCTATGTGGAGATAGTACGTCATACGTATGCATGAGCGTTACATTAACTTCACGTTTGATGGAAAGGGGGCGAATAATGGTGTTATAATAATAATAATAACACATAATCATATCGAGGATATTTATTTTATTATGTTATGATAACGAACATAAATTTATAGGTAACTAATATCATAAAAAGTGATCGGTTAAGGTGATTACCAATTCTTAGAAATGACCAATTTAGATATCCTATAAAAGGATCTAGGGTTAGTATTTTTGGAAGAACAAAACTACTAGGAAGTAGATATGGAAATTTATAAAGAAAATTTGTTAGATGAATATTGATATAAGGGGATCAAAGTGGTGTGGGCAAGTTATGGAGGAGATGTCCCTTTATAATTATTGTGAGTGACGATTTTCGAATTCTCAAAAGATATAATTTTAATAAATTCATTCATAATCCAAATGGTTTAAAACGGATTATAAATGGAGATGTGAGGAAATATTTGACATAATATTATATCTGTTTTCCAATTTTAGGTTTTTTATATTTTAATTGTAATTCCATAAAATATCATTATTTTAAATTTAGTCACAATTTAATTAATTTGAATTAAAAGACATAAGTTCAAAGTTTAAATTTGAATATAATCCTTTAAAACAATAATAATATGTTATATAAAGTGATATAATTATTTTAACACATTAATTCACTAAAATTATATTACCTTTTATATTTTTTAAACAGTTTGTTATAAAATAATTTTAATTAAAGAAATACTGATTATTGTTGTGTAAGAATTTATTTTAACATTATAATTACTAAAAATTAGAAATAAATTTACATAATGAAAATAAATTTATTCATAAGAAAATAAATATTAATATTCATTCATAACTGGTTTTTTCTCAATGTTATCATATAAGAAATATTCTAAACAATCAGAGTGACATTTGGTAACATTTTTTGTTATAAATAATATATTTTTAATTTCCATATACTACTAACCATTAACAACTAAATTTTGAGTCTAAGTTGATTAGAGTAAAATTAATTTCACCAAATAAACAATATACCACATTTGTACTATGTTTTTACTCTTATCATTTGGTTTTAATACTTCATTAAACCTTTTCAAACATACCACTACAATAATGTTTTTTACTCATTGTGAGTCAATATATTCACTATTAATAGAAACATTTCCCACAAATAAACCCTAAATTATATTATATAATGTATTATATCCACTTTAATGAGTATATTTTTTTAGTAACTTTATATGATTTAATAAGTTATTATTTATTTCAAAATAACTTTATTGTGAATTTCTATAACTGTTCAGTACTTTGATTTAAATAAAATCGTGAGATCGGTAAATTGAAAACAAAATATTTTAATAAATTCAAAAAATTACATATTCATATAGTTTTTTTGGATAAAATTCGTCATTTACAATTACAATACTTTTCATATTTTTAATATCATTTATTTGATTTTCCATTAATTTTATAATTACTCGGTCAACGTTGTATAAGAACTTAAGGTATTTATTTTATACCTAAAAATTATAAGGAAACTAACATCATGAAAATAAGGTTATAATTCTCCAAATAGACAATTATATTCTTTCAATATGTATGTTAACTCATTTATATGTCATGATAACTTATTTCATATGTTATTTTGACTCTTCCGGCCTTGTGCAAGCATTACAAATGAATTTAGATAAGTGACTTGTTATATAACTTAAAAATTAGTTTCTAAGCATCAAAACAATCTATGTTAATTTATATTTAATAAAACTGTGGTGAAAATAATTGTTAAATCTCAAATATTAACTTTATGTTACCAAATTTTACTTTCCTAGCACTGCGCATGCTCTATCTTAGCACAAAAAAAGATTATCATATTTATCATGGAATGAGTTATAATTTCAATTTTATGAATTATTTTTATGATATTTGTATTATTTTATCATATTTGTGTCACTATATAAGGTTCATATAGATTTATGTTTTTATTAGATATTGGGGATATCATAAAAGATACCATATTTCAATAAAATTTAGTATTTTTCACCATTCACTGAAAAATGATTTTTTTCAGAAAAATAAAAAATATTCACCCAAAAATAATTATGAAATTACTATTTCAAACATTATATTATTTTTATCAAATAAAATTCATCATTTTTTTCAATTAATTATAATATGTTTCCCCAAAAATAATTAATTTTTTTTGGAAGATGTATTATTTGAAGTATAAAATAACATTTCTAATAATTGATGGGTTATTTAAAATTATTTTTTCAATAAATTTATACTGGTTTGGAGAGAGAGAGAGATATATATATATTTCATAAGTTATTCAATCATATTCCTACCCACCAAATTATTTTCTTGAATATAATAATATTTTAATAGTGCATCATTGTCCATTTAAACTCGGCGTTGTGTGGAATGCATGTTATAAAAGTATTTTTTTGAAGAGAAATATTTTAGAAAATATCAAGATGTTACATTTTACACTTTAATAAACTGAATCCTGACAATTTTATCTATTCCACTATATTCAAAGTATGGATATTTGAAAAAAAAGTATTTTTTGAAATCTTACATCGAAAAATGGTGAATAAAACATTCTCTTAAAAGAGGGAAACAAAATCATGATAGACATCTAGAATAACACATAACGTGGATTCGCAATAGGATAACATATGATGGAAGTGAAAAGAAGGATATAAAAGAAACAAATAATATCCATGGACTGATAGGAAGTGATATAGAACATGATGAAGAGAAAGTTAACCATAAAAAAAATTAAATCTATAATGGGTTAAAAGTCTATTGATTTCTCAATAAGAAAAGTAAATATATACCATTTCTCTTCAAGGTCTTTTATTAAAGTATAGGGATTGTTTTACTATTTAGGTAAATCTATAATGGAAATAAACATACTTGATTTCATTCCATTTCATTCCATAATATAATCGTTTGGTTGTGCTTTGATCAATTTCCACTTCATTTCATAAGCCAGGAGATGGATATTTGAGATGAAAGTTTCTTAAGTAAAGTACGTTTAATGAATAATTACATCCATAAGTCATTCCTTCATACTCTCAATATTTAACAACACAAAATGGTTAGTATAAGTTATTATTAAAAACAATTTAACTTATTTGAATAATATCCAAATCTTTGTCAATTAAACATGTATTTAACCTTAATAATCCTCTAAAATATTATAGGCCATATTCAAAACTTAATTTTTTTTATCTCAAATACTTCCATGATAAAAAAATTAATTTTATTCACTCATAACATATGATACCAAAATTTATATACCTTGATCATATATTCTTCATTGTATACTAATCATTTGAAAAAGGTCACAATAAAATATATATAATTTTAAAACATTATTAACAATTTATTCATTAAATAAGTTCTTATATTAGAGAAAATTATTTCTATTGTTGTTTTGGGTTTATCATTGTAATGATAGATGTTCTTAGGTGGATTCCAAAAATAAATTACGATTTAATTATTCCAAAAATCATTATAAAAAGTCTATGTTGATGGAGAAAAAAATGCTCAAAATATCTTAAAATTTCTATAAAGGATAATATTTTTAAAAGTAATATTCATAAAGACATCAACATGGAATACCATATTCTATAATGGTGGATAGTTTTATCCTAACTATCATAATTCAACTAAAATTTTCTAATTGTACAAGTTTTCCCTCTGTACTTTGACTTCAGTGGTTGTTGAGGATTACTATATTCATTAGCCCTTGGATTAGAGAATTGATTTTCATAGTTCCAAAAATATTTTAATATATAAAATAAAAGTGTGATTAGTGTATTCTATTGAGTTTTAGATTTTTAACTTCATTTACTATCCCCATTAAATCATTTCGACATGATATTTATTAAAATCTAGGCATCCCACACTTGATCCATTTTCTTGTTCCATTCAGACACCCATATGAGTATTCCTACCAACATTTATGGAAAGTAAGTGGATTAAAAATTTTCTTCCCTACATGTGAAAACCACAAGATATTCAATGAAGCTCCATCTTCCATTTTTTATCAATAGAACCTTTATGGTGTCCAACTTCAATTTACAATTTCTATGCACATCGAATGATTTATACATATCTTCTGAATCCAAATATGGCTAATTCTATATGAAGACTTTGTTTCAAACCACTAAATAATTGAATAAATTTTCTTCCATGGATGCTGATTAAACCTTATACATACCTCTCATGACTTATAAAACCATCCTCATAGAAAATTACAAATTCATAAAACTTCAAATTAAGCTCAAGGAATTATTTTTCATTTTTTTATATGTAGAATTTATGGGTTTTACTTAATGATATATATTCCCTTAAACTCATCCCATCCCATGGATCCAATTTACACCACTTTATTTATATTCGTAATAATATTATACAATTGAACTACTTCACCTAAAAAATGATAACCAGTTAGGAAAGTTTTTAATGGTTTGATCACATAATGATGAAAAATATATTTTCCATCTCATTGCTCAATTTCTCAATAATCATTGGATCAGAATAACCATAGAAGGATGGAGGTAATTGGGGCATAAAATATTATATAACTTGTTCCTCCCTCTGTGGTGGATTTGGAAGTTTAACATTATCTGTGTTACCAACCATAGATTGAGGTAGTTTAGTGAACATAGTGACAAGATATTACAACATAAATCTTAAACCATTTAGTTGGCCCTGAGTATGGTCATTACATTGGCCAAAATATTCATTATTCACATGAATCCTTTAGGTTCCATCCATTGAATAAAATAAAAAAGAAAATTGTGAGGAATGATAATGAGAGTGGAAAACCACATAATCATCAAAATTAATTTATAGGATGTCTAAATTATGAAACCTTATTCAATGATATCTTTTGTTAATCCTTGGTTATTCTTGTTCATTAAATAAAATTTATGATTGTATCATATAAATAGACCGATACCTGGGGTTATTACTAAGGTTTTCTAATCTTGGTTTCCAAATATTAACTAAACCTTTCTCTGATATGAACTATAAAGAACCAGACCCTTCATACGTAGATATTTCAACTAAAAAGTTAAAATTCATTACATGACATAATTATCCATTCCGTAATTATATAGGTCTATCAAATTTGGAAACATGGAAACATAAAAAAATGGTTCATAAATTATCTATATCATCTCCAAATATGTTCTTCATAACTAGCACCTGTTTTAGAGATATTATTTCTAAAGCCTTTATTCATATCATGGGTAAAGTAAATAGAATAAAGGGTGAAATTATATACTTAGTATGGGTAAAATTTTTTTATCAATGATTATATAAAAAACATTACAATAAAGTTGTGATAACATGACCTTAACAAATGAAATCTTCCCGCATCATATCATAGATCATAATCTGGTGTCACCACATAATACATGACAGTTTATAAGAATCAATTAATAAAATAATCAATGAACAAGGTCCATGAGTGCATAACATTGGTGTAGGGAATATAATTGTGGAATATACATAAAATTATATCTTTCTAAAAATATATAAATGGAAAAAGGTTCCCTCATAATGTTAAGAAAATAAAATATCAACCTCGCACTAAATTATTTACATGACACAGATCTACAAATGATCTTATAGACAAGATATCTAGGTCCATACATAAACTTATAGACATTGAAATCTTGTCCACACATCCAATTTTGAATATGAAACTAGGTTATCACATAACATATTTACCTTATGAGTTATCAATCATTACCCAATTCATTGAATGAACACATAGGTCCCACCCATAAAATAGGAAAAATAATAAACATGTGTTCTAGAAGATCAAAAAATATACATTATCTCATAACATGTCAAAAAAAGATTAATTAATAAATATTTCATTAAATTTTAACCCATGTAAAAGGTAATGGTTCTCATTAACATATTTTTATCATAAACATAAAAATATAGAGAAATAAAGTATGCCATCCTTGGATAATAACCCATGTATTTTATATATAGATTCAAGATATATTTTTGTTGATGAATAATGATACCATTAAAATGCCATTAAAACCTTATTGAGGAAAATACCCTTTGATATTTAAAAAAATTAGTTCAATATATAGAAAATAATCACATAATAAAGAAACTGTTTTCATTAATAAGAATCATGTAAACTTATAAAATAAAATTCAATGAATTAAAGCTTCATAATGGTGGGAAATTCTATTCATCCTACATATGTTAAAAAGAAATCCCTCCATAATTGTTTTAGAGAAGTCATAAAGTACATCATTTGTAAAATGAAAAAAAGATCCATTTGAGACAATAATATAAAATTGAAAAATGGTTGACAATTATTATGAATAGTAATAAAATAATAATAATAACCAATTTTTTTTTTTTAGAAAATATGGATATGAGAGAAATTGTATTTTGGACCGAAGAGATAAATGAACATGATTTTTCTTAAAAAAATATTTTGATATCATAAATAATTAAATTGAGGGAATATGAAAGAAAAATAATTATCTCTTGAAATAACCCGAGAAGAATAAAATTAAATAGATTAATCAAATAAGGGTCATATAATTTCCTCAATGGGGAGTCAGGTATACACAATCCTGATTAAAATAGGATTTAAACACAAGTTACATACATCAGGTATCACCATTCTTCAATCACGCTAAAAAATCCTGCATAATAAACATGGATTTGTAATAAATTTATTCCATAACCATGTTCACATAAATAATACCATTTATGATTTATTAATGACATCTTATAATCCTTATATTTTGACTTTTTTTATTAAAATCACTATGAAGTTAATTACTACTTCATTTTCCAATCATGTTTTAGTTCACAAGTTCCAATCATAATGATTTGATCCTAGTTATATTATTTATAGAATCTTATTAATGTTATATAAATAATATATATTCATCATATAAATATTTATGACATTTCATAAAAATTACAGATATAAAAATTATTTAAACCATTCATGGAGATGCTAGGCCATATGCAATCTTGAACTCTGTTTTCATATTTTGATTATTGAAATAAAAGGATGGTAAAAAATAATAAACTTTTATGGAATAATTATTATGTCATTTATATCTTATATATTCCTCAAATTCATTATAAATACAATTTATATAAAATGTAAATAAAAAATTAACCGCATTTGGATTTGGGGGTGGTGGTCCACACGTACAAACGAGTGACATTATTGTTTCTCAAAAGATTAGATTATAATAAGGTATAAAAGTTAATATCAATAGATATGTGTAATTATGTCATAAATATCATATATAAACATTTAACCCATCATAATATTCATCCATAAAATATGGTGATGAAAACAAAAATGTATCACTATGTGGAGATAGTATGATATACGTATGCACTAGTGATACCTTCACATCTCATTTAATGGAATGAGTGTGTATAATGGTGTTTTCATAATCATAATAATATTTAATCATATCTATAATATAAATTTCTTTATGTTATGATAAATACCAGATATTTAGAATCGGTAAATAAGAGTAAAAAAAGTAATGAGTTAAGGAAATTATCACTTATTGTAAACATCACCTTTAGATCTCCTCTAAAGGGCTCAAGGGTAGATAGTTTTGGAATACTTATATAATAATAAAATGTTTTATGATTTTTTATGAATAAATTTAACTTCTTCGATAGCCTTTTCTATACAAAACAATAAATTCTTACAAACCAAAATATACTATCAATATTATTATTTTAACTTGAAAGTTATTACCTACCAGTTAAAATGAGAGAAGTGAATATGAATATTTTTATTAAATTTTAAGTATAATTGTTTTATATAATGAAAAAATATTGACAAAAATTTATTAATTTTCTACAAATACTTTATATGTTTTGAGAAAACACATTTCTCAAAATAATGATTTTATTAGTTTTTGGGAAAAATTATTAAAATTAATTTTTGAATATTTTATAAAATTTATTTGAAATAATAAAATTTATTTTTGGAAACCAAAAAATCAAAATTCTCTTGGAGATAATTTTTTGTATATTTGAAGAAATAATATTTTTTTAGATAAAATGTGAAAAAATTATTATTTTTCTTGGGAATTCTCATTTCCATTAAAAAATTTATAAGGTTATATATATTTTTAAATGGGTTAAAAAGTAAAATTAATTCTATTATATATTTATCAATACAATTAATTATAATTGGAATATATTATATATTTAATTTTTAAATAAAATATATTTAATCTTTTGAGCATTTTCTCTTTGGAAAACTGCTTTCTCGATACGTCTTCAAGTTAAATTTTACAATTAAAAGATTCTACTTATGTGAATGGAATTTGGAAAATATATTCCATTTTTGAAATAAGAATAATATTTATAATAAGATAATTTCAACTTAATTTCTATTGTAAATTAATAGTAAAAATATTATAAATTGTTTACTATAGTTAAGGTTAAAAGAAGTTTACTCAGAGGTTCAACTAATATGATAAGGTGTAATATTTCATAAAAGATTTTCCAAAACATATTTTAGGGAAATATTTTGACTTTATAACCTCTAAGGTTCTACAATTACCTTTTTTTGTTCCTTTTGGCATGTGAAAAATGTTGGAACACATTATTTCTTTGAAAAAATATATGTTTGTCCTCTCCCACACTTTTAAATGACCACCCTCTCTTCTATTCTTTTCAAAATTCCAAGACCCTATTATTCAGAAAATAAATTCCCAAATATATATCCTTCTTCCATATAAATTTAGTATAAGACTTATTTGTATCAGGAAACCCTCTTAATAATGATTTAGTTATAAACCCAAAGAGGTTCTCTGATGAAGAAATAAAATTCATAAACGTTGGTATTTTTTATTTATTCTTCATCCTGTTTAATTATTATTCAAATATAATAATATAATAACAAAAATATCTCCCATATATATATATTTTAATAATTTAATGGAAAAACCTATATCCATCTCTACCTACATCAAATAGAAAATGAAACCTTAAATCATTTATATGGAGGACTATAACTTTACCAACCAATGTTATTCATTTTCCATCACCAGCTATCCAAGATAGATATATTGATGGATTTATTGTTTATAAATTATATATATGTTAATATTATTCTTTTTTAATGAATATGTCACATATTATTTCTTACTTCCCTTTTCTTGGGTATAAAATAATGTCGCTTATGTGTACGAAGGACTGCTGCCTCATGAAGCGATGCGATTCATTTATCATTAACACCATTCATATAAGATAATGGAACATTATAATGATTATATGTGATATATATGACATGATAAATAGTTTTTAAAGGTTATGTATTATTTACCTTTTTTCCGCTTCAGTCCATCAATAAAATAGAAACAACGTTCATGAGTACGTACGAATTTTCAACTCCATAAACTGCGTAAATCATAGTCTATATCTAACATAATTTGAATAATATGAATACATATATAATAAATATATATTATATTTATATCATGTTTAATATTATGGATATTATAGAACCATGATCAAAGTAAAAGGCCTAAAAATACCAAATCCAAATATAAAAAAAATAAAAGTAGTTATTACTCGAAACATGATTATAACAAGTAATTGTTAATAAAAGGGTCATAAAAGAGAACAAGAAAATAATATATTCGATTATACATAAATTTAAAATTATATAATATATTTATAATAAAATTATATTTATTATAGTAGTGGTTCGAACATGTAGTAAGGAAGTTGAGTATTAAGGTAAGGGATTTCAAGTCTCTTTTTTATTTCTAGTAGACTTATTCCATATTTACAACTTTTTTTATTTTGTGTGGGGTATATACTGATCATTTTAATATTTATTTCATGAATAAAATTGTTTTCATTATATTTAATGTTTCTTTTTTATGTTATTATTTAATGGGGAATATGATTCAAATATTACCTAAGTGGTATGGTGTTGATGTTACAATCTCATTGTTCATCGAGATTGTTTATGATTATGCTTTCATTGATGAAATATTATGTTAAATTCTTAAAGAAACATAGAAATATTATAAACCACATGATATTTTATGAGAATACATTCTTTAACTTAATCATTATCTTATCTTTAATATGTATTTCAATAAAATTTATATAATAATAATCACCTTTATTTCCCTCTTCAGTTGAAAACACATTTTCTTCCATATCCATGTTCTCTATAAAAATTTAAAGAACATTTTTTCATATTATAAAATTATTTTTATAGAAATTTTACTATTTTATAATTTCATAAAAATATTTTAAAAGAATTATTCATGTCATTTTTCAAACAATGCATGTTCAGATTTTACAAAAAATCATGATAAAATATCTGTTTTAACATATATGACCTGAAAGGAATTTTTTCCATCATGAACACATAAATTTTATAAATATTACTTTATATGTTTAAATTTTTATTTAAAATAAAAGGATTTCCAAAATATTTTACGAATTTTTATTTTTAAAAATTTATTTTTAGAGAAAGGTTATTTTCCTCAAGAAATGTTTTATGTCATCTTTCAAAATATTGTTCCATCTAAGATGGAATCATTTAATGTTACTTATGATTTAATGGGTATATAATCTGAGGATACCTTTATTATTACTTCTATTAAAGATTTATGTATAAGATGAGAGGATTTTTATTAAGCCCATTTGTCTTCCACAGATAACACTATTATAAAATGCTTATAAAACCCACATTTTTTCCACATGTTATGCTTTGATGAAATTGTGAAATGATTTCAAAACCTCTTTTCTTTCCCCATAATATGTTATGAGGAAATATTTATGAAACCTATTTATTTTCATTGGTTCCTATATGGTTAATATTTTATGCTCTTATGGTACGCACATGTATGATTTTTATTATGTGATGGGTGAGACCTATATACACTCTAAAACATTTGGTAAATATTGATATCTCAACAGATAAAGAGAACATGACTCGGTAGTGAACCTAGTTTCGTAAGTTAATTTTTCTACTATTATATTATTGGGAGTGAAACCTAACTTTTATGAGAGTTTTGGGAGTGAACCCATTCGATTATGATAGTCATGAGAATGCGCCCTGATTATTGTGGGAATAGTTTTTCATGCATAAGTGTGTGTAGAATTAAATTAATTATGGAAATTTAATGGTATCATGGCTGATGGTATTTTATTACATTATGATTTATGTCTTATAAAACAAAAATATTTATTCCATGACTCAATATTTTGATATTGGATATTCATGGTATATTCTTTATATGTAATGTGGATATTCTCATAACTTTATTCTAACGTTATGTTTTTGTATCTTCTTTGTTTTGACATAATAATAAAATGATATAACCCTTTATTATGTTTCCTTTCCCCATGTTATGATGATTTATATTACATGAGATATGTCTCAAAAGGTTTCTAGTTATAAAAAATATAGTGGGAGATGATGAAAATATCTTATGAACTAGTTTTTTGTGTTTCCATATTTACAATGGTACTATACCACTATGATCCACAAGTGTGTATTTGTGTAACATAATTAATATTAAAATAAAAAATTTAATATCTATTTATGAAAATCTAGGGCCACTATAACTGGAATAATAGGTTAGTTTCAGTGATCTATTGGAAACTAAAATGAGAAAACATAAATGTAATAACTAGAAATATTTCAAAGATTATATAAAGGGATATATATTAGTATAATTCTAAGGATGATTCTGAGTATATGAAAATGTTATGGAACTTTGTTAAAGGATATATAGATTTGTTTCTAATAAATTACATCGCTATATAGATACTAAACGTGAATGTGGATATAAAATAGAGATTGTTAGGGATAATAACTCCTAAAGTGGATCTTTGAGATGGACTCGATTGTTACCTGGTGCCTGAAAATGGGCCTTGCTACACACCAAGTTCGATACTCTCAAATTATATGCTTTAGAAATTAAAAAAAAACTCAATGAATCATCACAATGGATTTTTCTAATAACCATGATCGACATAGGTTAATACTAAGGTTTCATAGTTAAAAATAATATTTCTTGATTTAGGCATAATATGAGGGATTGTTTTCATGATTATGTGGTTCCAAACTACAATTATTGATACTTAATTTTTTGGGGTTTTAGTAAATGGATGGATCCCAAAGGAACCATTTTAAAATACAGTGAAACCTATAATGTGATTATTTGTATCGTAAATGGCTTAGTGTTATGGATGTCAAAATAAAAAAATCTCATTTCTATACTCACAAAACATTGTCAATATATGAATAATTATGTACTTCTAAATGAGAAAATGTGGGAATAAAGTTCTATTAATCACTTCATTTGGGAACACCGACCTTCTTTTATTGGTTCTACTTATACACTATTTCTTAGACAAATGATTAGTACCATTGAGATGATATTTTCAGTTCTCTTGTGTTTAGAGCATGAAAAATTCATTTTTTATAACTCTAATTTGGAAGGAAAAGTTAAAATATGATGGAACATCATCATGAATATTTGGAAGAAAGATAAAATTATCTCCATGAAGTGGGATGATTTTAAGAAATTATTTATTAATAATTATATTCCTCGTATTCCTCACTCGAAAATAGGGAAGGAATTACACAAGTTAAATAAGATGGATGATGGATATATTGGAAAATATAAGGTTAATTTTACAAGATATGAAAGTGATATATCTTGTATTATCATCCAACATGAATTTAATATTGATCGATTCTTCTGTAGATTAAAACTAACTCACTAATGGAAATTGTCCATAATATACTTTAGTTTTTATGATGAAAAAATTTGCTTTGATATAAATGTAGAAATGGAGATTGGGGACACTAATTAATATAATGGTTTTTATAAGAAAATAAATATTTAATTCCAAGGAAACTATAAAAACTATAGAGAAAAGAAGATTAGATTTACTTCATTCTAAATCTGTTGAAGGAAACATAGAAGGCATTTTTTTAAGGGTACTAGAAAATGTTTTATATGTGGGAAAAGAGGTCATCAAGAAATTAATATCTAAAATGATATGAAGAATTTGGATAATTATGTGAATTGAGATAAAGAGGCATCAAATATAGAAACCACAAATCAGGGTTTCAAATGAATGTAGTTTGGGAATTATTCTACCCATTTCCAAAAAATCAAAGGTTAACGAAGATGATCGATGTTATTACCCTATCAAGTTGAGGGAAAATTATATTTTTTATGCTATCACAATTTTTAATGAGGGGAGAGATAAAAATATGGTTAAAGTTATACTTACCATCCACTCTAGAACTAAAAATGCATCATTTGACTATGAATATACCCATTATTTTATATCTGAATAATTTTCAAAGGTTATCAAGATGCCAACCACATGGTTTCACGTAGAGATAGTAGTGAAAACCCCAAATGTTACTATTGTCACATATAAAGTATATAAAACCACTATGATTGAATTTTGTGGGAAGGTGATTCTTGAAACTCTTGTCATTTATCCTATGGTTGAATTACATGTTATATTAGGCTTGTATTGTTTATCTCTAAGTAATCTCGACATAAATTTTTGAGGAAGGGAAGTAATGTTAGATATTCCATATTAACTTATGATAATGTATAAATTCTATTCTAAATATGAAATTATGATGGATATCCTACACACTATATGGTTTTTGAGTACTATTAAAAAGATGCATTTTTCATATATGGTTGGTGATAAACTCATCATTTATGATATAACTATTGAATGAGTTTATTTGAAGTATTTTTAAAAGAGTTAGCGAGTATTCCACTAAAACATGAAGTCATGTTCTCAATATTTCTCATACCCAGTACCACACCTATTTTAAAGAATCACTATATAATGGACCTAATTAAGTAATAGGAATTTAATAAGAAAATATTGGAGAACCTAGAAAATTGATTCATTCGGCCATGTGTGTCACCTTGGGGTGCACTAATTATTTTTTATTAAAAATAAACATGGATCAATGTGAACCTGCATTGATTATCGGGAGCTAAAAAATTTCACAATAAATAATAAGTATCCATAACCTATATTTATGACTTATTAGTTCAATTTTTTTGAGATATATACTTTTCTAATATTTATCATTACTCTAAATATCATCAATTGTGGTTGAAGAAGGAGGATATACCCAAGACAACATTCCATTCAATTTATGGACATTGTGAGTATATAGTAATTCCATTTGTTGTTACTAAATCCCCCATAATCTTCATGGATTTAATTAATAGAGTCTTTGGATATTAAATTAATCATTCTATGGTAGTATATATATATAAAATATATTATTATATATTCAAATAAAATGGTAGTGTATAATTATCTCTTGAGAATTATACTAAATACTCTAATAAAGGAGAAACCAATTTTCAATTTGTGGATTTTGGATACAAAAGGTTTCATTTGGAGATAATATAATCTCAAGAGGTAGTATATAAGTGGATCCATCCAAGATAGAGGCTATTTAATGTTGGCCCATATCAACCACAGTGATTGAGATACATAGTTTTCTTAGTTTGGATGGATATTATTGATGGTATGTTTAGAATATTTCTCCATTATCATATCCACTCACCATGTTAGCTTGAAAGGGAGACAAGTTCCCTTAGACAGATGAATGTGATGAAAATATTAATAATATAAATAGAAGATTAGTAAATTCACATGTTATTATATTACACTATAGAGGAGATGGGCTTTTAATCTATATTGATGCATCTGAGAAGGTATTAGGATGAATTATTAAGTAGAACGACATGGTTATAACTCTTGCCTTGTTAAAATTCATGGTTGATGGGAAAAATTACCCAACTCATTATTTAGAATTAATATTAACAATTTCTACAGTAAATATATGGAATAAATATATTTATTGTAAAATGTTTGATATATATATTGATTATACACGTTTCAATTAAATATTCTCATAGGAGGAGTGGAACATTCCCTAGAGTTTTATATGGTATAAATTTGTTGGGAAATTAAATCAAGGATACATGAAAAGATTGTATCTTGAATATTCTTTTTATAGGTCTCCAAATATAAAAATAGAATGATTTGTGATTTTTAATCAATGTTAATAGTGTTTTATTTCTATGAATTCATATAAAAGAGTTGATATTTAAATAACTAAGACTTTTCAATTGAACCACTTTGTAGCCGATGGGCCCATGAGTCTATGTTCCAGTCATTGTGATAGTTATTTTTGATATTTTGTAGTTTAATTTATTAGATTAACCATCATTAAGCACGTGAATCCAAGTAAAATTCTATTGATAAATGTTAAAGCTATAAAATAATAATATAAATGGAGATAAGAATGGTCATCAAGAAAATCCAAATTGATAATAGGGAAGGATACATTATTATTAAATTTCAATGATATATTGGAAAAATTTAATAAGATATAGATTAGTTCACTCTCTAGAGTATTGAAGAATAATTTTGTAGAGAGAATGAAAATGAATATTTTCAAAATCGACTAAAATTTAATATATTAATAATATATATCAATGTGATTATAGAGACAAGTTATTTTCACCAATTTTAATATAAAAAATATATTCTTAATGATAATTTCATAAAAATATATCTATATAAAATGTAGTTTAATAATAATCCAGTTGCAAAAATAATTTTATGTGTTTAGAAGTCCTTATAATATAAAAAATAAAGCCATTTATTTGAATAAGTTTTAAGAAAGAGATGATAAGGGAATATTTTGAGTTATCCAACATTATTATCAATTATATTGTTACATTTACATTAATGAATCTGAAAAGTGTGAAAAATTAAAATTTTTTAAATGATTATAAAAAAATAAATATGATTTAAAAATCTAAAAACTACCCAAAAAATTAAAATAAATTTGAAAAAAAATAGACGTGAATTATTTAAAACTATGTAATAAATATGTGGACAAATGATATTTGATGCGTTTTGGTTTGTTTGACCATTCAATTTGGGAGCTGATGTGATGATTCAATGGGTATGATGAGTTACCTGCGAGAATGGCTACATTGTGCTAAATTCTCGAGTAGTGATGGAATAACTAGTAAAGAATGTTTGAAATGGCTTGGGTTTGGTTTGGTTAATGGGACATAAATGAATTATTAACAAATAAATAATGGGATGTGTGGTTAAATATGGTTGTTGGTAAATAATGAATATAATGGTCTGGATAATGGGATTGGTAGCTGGTGTGAGATGTGTCTTGTGATTTGTGTGGTGTTATGCTTTTAGAGGAGGAAGAAAAAGTAGGGATGTTGTGAGTTGGTTGGTTTTTTTATTAACTCATAAGTTGGGATTATGTGTGGATATTTGTTTATATTTGTATATTACTTGTAATTTCTATATACACTCCACCCACATCAAGCACTATGTTATGAAACCCATATTTTCGCAGTAAGGGTGGGGGTCAATGTTTTTTTCCAATATCCCAATATTGAGGATGTATAGAGGGAAATCCAATCTTTCCCTCTCTACCTTCCAGGTGAGTAGATATTTATAGGATGTGATAGCTATAGGTCTTTTAGTGCACAGGTAATGGCTAGGTGTCTTCGAGCGAGATGTGATATGAATGTGATGAGGGGTGTCTTGTGGTGAGGGTCATGCATAGTAGGAGGAGGGAATGGAGAATATATACTTCATGTTCATGATACCATACTACTTTTGTTATGATAGTTGTTGTGATGTGATGTCCCAAGTGTCTTGAAGAGAAATGAGATGTGACTGTGCTATGGGGTAGTGGCCTAGGTGTCTGCAGGTGTGATGTGATGTGATCGTGAAATGTGGCAGTGTTATATTTTTTTAGAAGTGATGGGAGAACCAAGTCGTACAAATATTGGGTGTGAAAGAAGAAAATAAATGAGAAAGAATTTTTGGTTTCCATTCAACGATATTACTCTTATTATGTTAGTGTAATTGGATTGCGTCATTTGATGATAATTCATGGGTTATATTGGGATGGATAATTGACTTGTTTTGGTGTTGCAGGTTCTAATGTTTTTTTCACAGGTTCATCAGTAACTCAAATAGGTATTTTATAAATTTATATTTAGTTTAAACATTAAAATATAATTAGATGCTCAAATAATCCTTTTGGAATAAGAATGAATTTGTTCTCAATGACTCACACACCATTTTTTTTTTCTAAAACTAAATCAAGAAGTGAAAAATAATATTTCAATCATAAAGAATGATGTTATTATATGAAGGATGAATTATAATGGATATTAAAAAATCATACATGAAAATTTATTCCAATTCCTGTTGAAAAATTACACCTGGAGAAAAATATATTTAAAAAAATTATTGAATGATAAATGTGATATCTCATGAAAGAAAGATATAATTGTATATAAATTATACTATATGAATGTGGGAGATTATTTTGTTGATATTTTTTAACAAATAGAAATTTTGTAAAAATTAGAATAATATTGGTGATTTTTATCAAATGGATTAAAAATTTTATCTGATATAAATATTTTTGAATCGTGATTTCGATGAAGAGGGATATATTTTAAAACAAAAAGTTATCTACATGATAATATTGAATCCAATGTTTCCCAATTATTGAAGGATTCATATAGATTAAATAAATCTTCAATAGATAAGAATTCAAGTCTCGGTAATTGTTTTGAAAGATTTAATGTTCTAAAGAAGAATCATTAACAACAATCTATATACCATGGGAAGATTTGGACATTAATTCATTGTTATTATTTATAATGATGAAATTATATTTTTATGTGATGATCGAAATATGTTGAAATATTTTATTTTTTAAATGTATAATTTTCTCTAAATATTAATTTTTGGAGAACTGAAATAATTTATGGGACCTAATGTTTCCAAAGGAGATTGATATATTTTTCTATCTCTAGTAAAACATTAAATATATTTGTTAACATTTTTTTGGGAATTGACGATTAAAGTCATATCTACACCAATTATAGTTGAGTTAAATTTTTTTAAATTTATAAAAGGAAATATTGTACTAAAAATTATTTTAATAGGTTTATTGGAAGTTATTTTCAGGTAACTACTTCAAGGATTGGTAATGATTTTATCGTGACACCATGTGTCATATTTTAAATCACTCCAGAAGAATCAATTTTTTTACATCTAAGTGGATTAACAAGAATATTGAAGTAAATTTTAATGATAGATGGTATAAAAATTACTTTATGGTTTCACAAATACATGTAATAAAAGCCCCTTTATCACTTGGATGGAGATAATGATGATATATGATAAAATTCAACTAAAGTATTTTTTCATAAAAAAAATTGTTTATATAGAAATTCAATAATTATATATTTTTTAAAATTATGTAAAATATAGTATGGATATATAAATACTAAATTTGAATTGACATGGTTGTTATGTATAAAAACAAATTTAAAAAATCATAAATTTTAACAATACAAAAATCCTTTATAATATTATAGATCATATCATTTTCTATTATCCTTTCACAGAGGAGAAAGTCAATAAAGTCAAGATGAAGCTTGAATATCTTTTAATAAGGGAATAGATAATAGATGTTTTTATTAAACCTTTATCAATGGAGTAATTTTAGAAAATAATTTTGAGGTTGGGAGTTTAACATCTTTCATTTTAATGTTAAATTTCTTCTATGATTTTATATTATTTTAAAATCGGAAGAAATAGTATAATTTAAATCGATAGAGATATAATAGAGAGGATTTTATCTTAACATTTAAATGAAAAATACATGATATCAGAAATATAAATAATGATAATCCATTTGTTACAAAATTTTGATTCAATTGGAGTATTATTAAAGGGAAAGATGATTACAAAAGTTAGAGGCCTTCTTTCAACTAGTTAAATTCATGGAATATATAATAAAATGAAAAAAATCCAAAGGATGATATTGATGTGTCCTCAAATAGTGTTTTTTAGTTTTTTCGAATTATTATTAATATATTGGTGATTAAAGTGGAAGTAATTTTGAGGTTCCCTTGGGTTTATGATCATATTTTTTATCACTAGGTCTTGTTATCATTATTAATATCATTATTCAATGGTGATGGGATATATATGCTTCTCATATACTATAGAAATAGTAGATTGAATATGACTCCATTTTTATATAAACAAGATATATATTATAGGAATGTAGTTAGGAAATTAGAAGATGATTCTTCTTAAATGTCTACCTCGACAGCTTTGAATAGTCCCCCAAAAAAATAAAATGAATGTTTTAGTTGAGATGTTGGGAAGAAAAAAACATGTTCTAAGGGTAATGGTCCAGTATATTCTTTAACAATTTAGTGAGTTAGAGGAGTGTTCGAAGTAGTGGAAAACCTGTTTTATCTATTTTAATCAATGATGTATTTATAAATGATTAGAGTTTTAGGACCCACGAATTAGAGGAATCCATCCAAGAATATTAGTGATGGTTATTGCAGTAATATAAGTGAAATAATAGTTGAATGGATATTTTAAAATTGAGGGAGACTATAGGTTGTGTTTTCAATGAATACACTCCTTCTTGAGTGTATATACTAAATTTTTGATGGATAAATTAAATAAGGCGACTAGAGATGTTTGATAAACTCCCCATAGTGACTTATAATCTTTTAATTTATTGATAATTTATAGAGGATTCTTGAAGAAGTAATAATATTAAATTAAGAAGTTATATAACTAAACTACATAGAGAATAATTTGGATAAGTCTTGAACTTTATGATTAATCCATTTTACATGGGGTTACTTCATGTGTTTGATCCAATCATCAGGGAGTTAATTTTTAATTAGTTTAACTAGTCATGTAATGGGTCGATCCACGTACTCACATGTAGTTTAAGTTTCAATATTCCATTACTCAATATCTAGATTGTTGATCAACCAAATTATTTAGTTGGTCATGCAGCCAGTCATCATAGTCATGCATTTTATCTAGAAGATTCATGTGGTTCGTAGAATGGAAATGTAGTCAATTCAGTCATTGTGACTTTTTCCTTCAACATGTCGTCAATTCAATACCTAAGGAACTTTTTGAGGATGCTGCAGATCAAAAAATAATGAGAATAATAGATGTTATTTCTAAATAGATAAATAAAAACAATTATTTGTAAATTTTTTAGTAATTAAAATACCATAAAATACTTCTGATATTTTTTTTTGAGTCTTAATTTTAAAGGTTGGTAGAAAAAGATTTACATTTGAGAAGAATTACATGAATTGTATGAATTTATTCAACCCAGAAATTCCATAGTAAAATGTAAATAAAAATATTTTATACTGTAACTATTCTACAAAATTTCAAATATCATGATTCTATTATGTTCCACAATTCTAGTTTATTTTTTGATAATCAAAGTGAAAGATAAATATATGTGAAAACAATTAAGCCTGATGACACTAATCATTTTTTGAATGAACTGTAAATGAGAATAAATTTGAATATTCTTTATCCATTACATATTGTTCCACAAATCAAAACTAGAGCTGTTAATCATTCATTATATGGACATGATAAATGATGATGATCTATTATGTTATGTTGAAGATCACAATAATATCTGCACTAGTTTTAATTGATGTTATCAATCTAAAAGAAAATGTGTTTGTAATATTTGATGGTTTGTATATCTTATAAAGTTACATGGAATGTTATATGATTCTTCAAAGTGATATATTGAAAAAATAAGTAGAATCACAATCCTAGTGTTTAGGAATATAAAATTTCTTTAATAATAAGATGATAAAAATATTTATATAGGATAAAGAAAAAGAGTTTAGGCTGTTGTCGTTATAAAGAAGAGTATGACTTATAGGGAAGGTCTATTATGTGTTATGGAACATGAAGAAAATGATAAGATTTATATCTAATTATTGTATGGTTTATCAATAACAAAGATAAATGATTCAATAGGTGGATTTCACTTATGTATTTTTATGGTTTACGAATAGATGAAGAAGAAATCTAGATTTTGCTAGAATACTCTAGAATATTTTTGTTTGGTCAATTGAAAAATGGGAAATAACAGGAAAACCAAATGTAAGGGAACATTGTGAATTTTATTGGAGACAAACATAAGTTGAATAATGGGGATCATGTGAACATCAATTACATGAAAAATTGAGAAACTAAATGAGATTATAGGGAACTTAATTTTATTAGGATATTTTAAATTCTAAAATTGAACGACCAATTAATGGTGACCAATTTATAAATATAAATATATGTCATGAGAATAATAGTTTTTACAAGAGAATCATAGAGTTAGTGATCAATATCAAATATTGAGGAAAACTCTATATCTCTAGAAGAAGTATTGGAGCTTGTAATGAGAAGTTAAATCTGTTGGGTTTGAAAGCTCATGGAATAAGAAGAGATTCCCACAAACACAGTGTTTAGAAAAGATTGAGAAGATAAAACCCGAACAATGTTGATATGATGAGTGTGGAATGATTTATTAGTGTTAACCACTTGAAGAATAATTTTGATATATGTAGTTTTAAGATCACATGAGAACAAATATTGAGGGAGAAAACATGGTTAGTAAAATTAATATAATTTATATAAAGTGGACCTATGTGTGGTGATCAAGTTGTTGAGTATTATTGAAAAATATCGAGTATAAAAAGATACTATTTTGGATATTACAATGATCTATCTTATTAATATAAATGAATATTATACATATCTTTAAATTTAATTATTAGAATAACTTCAAATAAACACTTGCATATATGTTGCAGGACCCCAAAGAACCTATGTGACATGGGGTATATTCGGATATCATAGTTGAACTATGAGGATAAAATGATTAGATATAGATGGAATTCCAATTGGAGACAATAATTTTTATTTCTAGTGAGACTTTAGAAATGATAGTGTGAGAAACACCATGCATGGTAACCAACCTAATATTTTAGTGGATAATACTTGATTGGGATGAAAAACCATTGAAGGCATGGGTCAATTTGTAGTGTCGAAACTTTTAAAAATATTGTATTATTTATTATTACATTATTTATATTAGATGAAGTTGATGATTTACAGGTTAAACATAAATAAATCTATATTTACTAACATAGAACAAGGGTAAAATTACAAAGTGGGTTTAAGATGATTTGGAATTTGGAAAAACATTATCAACACACAATTAACCCCATCTATAGTATCTATAAAGCTATTATAGGGAATCTCAGTTAGTATCATATCAAAGGTACCCTATCATTTTATATATTATAAGTATGAATAAATTTTATTCATATTAGAAAATTTTAGTTTTTAAATTATTAATCAAATTAATCACATGGAAAATACACATTCAATTCTTGTTCTTGTTAATGAAAAAGTATCTACTAAGACATTGAAAAATAGTATGATAAGGGAGGCTAAAAATTTGGGGAATAAATAAAAGAAAGAAAATGATCAATCACTGATTGAATCTATTCATATTTGTATATTCCCATATGACGATGTTATTGTTAAAGGTCCCTTTGATAATTTGGGTTCAAGTTGTGAAGAGTATAAAAATATCAAAACCATAAAAAAATTTCACTCACGTGTAAAAGTGTTATAGAAATAATTTTCCCAATGATGTTTTTCATACAGACAAGGTTTTATCATGGAAATATTTAAATAAAAAAATTATGAATGAATAAGATGACTCCATCGAGAATAAATTAGCTGAGTAGGTCAGAAGATATAACACCGTATCAAAATTTTTAAAAGAAAAAGGAGAACCCCCCCTCACATTGAAATAACAAATATCTATGATTTTTTAAGAAAATGAAAGGAATAGTTACTGAGAATGACGTATTCAAGGATTTTTTTAGTAAGGTATTCGATGTACTTGAGAACCAAGAAAATGAAACTATAAATCTCAATGATACACAACTAGAAGTAAAATTTAAAATAGTAAAGGAACATTATTGTTCACTATAAGATAAATGAATGATTTATGATGAAAATTTTCAGAATATATAGATTGATTTGGATGTTAGGATTATATATTTAGAGGATGAAAATATATCACTCAACATGAGGTGTCTAGAGAATGATATAAGAATAAGTGGTCTGAAATTAGTTACAACTAGACCTCTTTAAGGATTAGCAGAGTTCCCTAACATAGGTTTTAATGATAAATTTTCAATATATATAGAATCAATATTCTGGTAAATATTTCCTAAAAGGTATTGGGGGAAACATACACCATAATAAAATGGAACTAGAAACCCCACAATCCAAAAGGAAAATCATGCACTAAATCTATTTCAAACTATGATGGATAATAATAAAAATATATAAAGATGTGATTTGGTAAAGATGTTTAAAATACAACCATATAATCTAGTGTAGATGTGAGAAGCTTTATAGATAAATTTTCCCCAAAAAATTCGCAAATGTGTGGTGAAACAATTAAAATATAGTATTGTTTCCAAGCAGAAATATCTTGCATGATTTTAACAAAAGAGAAAAAATAGATTTCTTTTATATTGTTAGTGTACATGGAGGTTCAATCATATGAAAATAAAATTTTGCAATAACATGTAAAAATATGTAATTTAGATAAGGCTTAAAAATTAAGGGATAATAGTTGAAGGTGAGAACAAACCTACTGATGAAATGAAACATGTTTCAATGAATTTTAATGATTTATCATTGAAGAACAAATCAAAAAAGGTGGAAATATAATGTGACTCTTGAAACGTATATGGACACACATTTGATGAGTTTTTATCTATTAAATCATTTAATAACTCTTTTAATAATTTTAATATTAGGATATAATTGAATGTGTGGATGAAAAATAAAAATTAATCCAAGTCTTCTTTGAGAGAAAATCAACTTAAGAATGATTATATGGGTGATACTCAAAAAAATAGTAAACATGGAAAATCAAGATTTCAAAAACTATAGGAATAAGGTGTATCTATTCTGGTAATAACCTCTACACTATATGAGTTTATTAATAATCCATGGAAACTGAATCTAGTCATAGATATCTAAAAGGAAATATGATGTTAATCACAGAAATGCAAAAGAACATTGACATGGTGAAACACACCACTGATGATGAGATATAGAAGAAACCCAAATAGGATAAGGAAAAGACTAATGAATGTGTCAGTAGAATGTAAAATGTGGTAGTCCACATTCTTAAAAATATCTTCACATGAATACCTCGTTATGATGATATAAAGAAACAAAAATAGAAAGAACTAATTAATTAAAAGTTCAAATCAATTTACAAAAAGATGACATCCATGAATAAATTATGGAGGTTCATGATACAAATGATGTTTTTATCTAATGTAATGATAAAATAGAATTATAAAAGATGATTAATCATGTATTAAAATATAAAATTATTATATTAGCTCTAAAAAATAAAGCTAATCAAGTTAAAAATATATTTTTTAAAAAATAAGACCATTCAATAAAATGTAGTAAAACTTTTTAGATCTAAAGAGTATCCATTCTTGAACTAAAGAATAACCTTCAATGTCTCAAAAGAAAATTGAAATTTTTTGAGAAAGAAGTCTTAGACCTAGTGCTACAATTGAGGAGTTGATAAAGTCAACCTGATTCCCAAATTCAAACGTATTTTAATTAAAGAGGTAACTAAAATGAGGTTATAAGAATTTCAAAGCATAATGGAATGAATTTTTTTTATTCCATTTCATATGGTACCATATTTTCAATTTTTATTATAATTTATACCAAATATAAAATATGTCCAAAATAAAAAAACTGATTTTTTAGGAAAAAAATCCACTGGGTATAAATAATTATACAACCCTGATCAAGATTCAATAATAATTGAAACAAAACTGGGAAAATGAAGACCAAGCTAAGATAAAAAAAATATTATGTGACGAATTGGTCACCACCCACCAAAAGACCAACCCACTCCATAGGAATCGCAAACTAGAAATCTGAACCAAAAACCTGAAACCTTAAAGAATCTTCATTCTATCAAAATTGAATGACATAATCTATGTGTGAGATTAAAAATATTTCTAGGTAATCACCATAAAATACTTGTATTGTGTTTCATGAAATATTCTTTAAACACTAGTTTGAAAATACATTTAAAAAATTCAATTTCGTTATTTTCAAAAAAGGAAACACAACCTTTCAAAAATTCTCTTTTTGAAACAACACGCGCGACTGTATTTTTGAAAAATAGGTTTTCTTTCCATAACCCATTTTAACACCAATACCCAAATATAAATCTAAGCTAAATAACCAAAATGGGGATGCAAAGAATGAATATAAAACTAAAAAATTAATAATAACTAGAAAATACAATATCCAATATGCTACTTAAACAAGTCAATCATATATATAGAAGCTTGTGATATTTTCACGAACATCTCTAGAGGATATACCTAAAAATACTATGTTTGGACTCTACTATTGACATATGGTGCATCTCAGAAAAAATAACATTATGGCCACTCTAAACTAGCCAATATAGTAGCATGTCACACCTAGTCAATCAAAAAATATAGGGGGTACCACATCGATAAGAAACCTTCACTTGACCCTGTAGATGATGCTCAAGAATCCCAGGATAATTGTATTTTGTGAAATTTTATATAACAACCACAACCCACATAATTCATGTGCATGCACAGCTATATGGGAACACATCCCATGTTCCAATGGTTTCTAAACCATTCTATTGGATGAGACACTGAAGGGTATCCCAACCCAACAATCTAGTGATCTCCATATTATGCACCAAATCATCATGAACAAGAATGAAAAACCATTTCATTCACAAGTTTCAATTGATCCTTCACCTCATTTAATTTCTAAAACCACCTTAATCATAATTTTTCAAATAACAATTGATCCACACACCACCCATGTTCTCAATCCATTTTCCAAAACATGCCAACATGCCCACTAGGTTGATATGTAACATGAATTAAAAAATAAATTTTCAAAACATCACAAGGTGCCAATCCAGACTTCATATCTCGTCACATAAAAACAAACTTTTTAATGAGAATAAGAAGTGAAAAAATGGGACTGTAACATTTCCAATCCCAAAACATTCACAAATCTAGTTCCTCATAATTTTATAAAGTCTATATAAGAAACTAATTTCTCATGAATAATGCCAAAGGTGCCTTTAAATTTTAAATTCAGCACTATTCCCATGCAAATGTAAAGGCATCCCACACCACAAGTAGTGAAAACCATGCCTTTATATCATATAGAAATCAATCCATATATCAAAATTACAAATGTCACATTATTTATATTATTCAACAAAACACATTTTGAATGTATAAACTAAAGAAGTATTTTAGAAAATTTTTGAAAGATTATTTAAAGCCACATGAACCACAATTCGCCATTTTGAAATCAAGTAACCATTTTGAAAAAAATAATACTGTAGATAAGAGCAGCCTTTAGAATACCATGGTTTATGAAAGACCCCATTTTCATAAAAGTTCCAAATAGGCCTCAAGAAACCATTAAGAAATCCCATATTAAATAAAACCATTCCAATGGGAAAATCTCCTTTCCAAATTCATACAAAAAATAAATCAATTTCATAAAATCCTTCATGATCATGGTATGAATCATGTCAATATATTTTTATGAAAGGATGTGTTTCCAGAAATTATGATCCATGAAAATATCCCACTTTTAACCATAAATACAATCTCCTTATATATTCAATGAAAAGATTATGACTACCTACTCATGATCATGGGTTGGATAGTTTTTTTCATGAATCATTACCTACCCCGATGTTTAGGCAATGAATCTGTCCAACTATATTTGGATACAATCACATACCTCATTTGATACATCATAATATAATATGATCCAATTATTTCCCAAGGCTGGAGTCAAAATTGTGGAATTATTCAGTATTCTATTAAATTCTTAAGAAACATTCTTCAAATTCTTTTATGTTTGAAAACATAACCCCTATAAAAGTATGACTTGTTAACGAGTTAACAAATTAGGATTTTTTGAAAAAATCATTGAAAATAACCTTCCATAAATTCAAACTAAGTACCATCATTATGTTAATTGGTGTAATAAATTCTTGAATACCTTTTAATTTATAGGATGTACAATGATTACATATTTGTAGAAAATATGGCTATGAAAATAAACATTATGAAACTAGAATTCAAACGTCTTAAGTTTCCCATGTAACAATTTTCTTCCAAGAGACTCTAGAATATTACTCAATTTATTCTTATTGTCCACATAGCTCTTAGAGAAAAAATATATATTATAAATAAATACCTCAATAACATTATGATTATATTACTTGAATAATTTATTCATTAGATATATGTCGATAGTGGTCGTTGAAGTCAAATTTTTTTTTGTTAAAGTAAAATCATAGTGTCTCTTCCTTATATGTAATGATATATTTACAATACGTTACTAATTTAATCACAATTGATGATACCTAGAATTATGGAACAAATTCAAAAATATTGAGCTTTGTGAATTAGATTGTATAATTTATCAATGACCGGTAGAGGATACTTGTTGTTATTTCTTTATAGTATTGATTCTTCTATAATCAATGTGTAGCCCCATAGATCAATCTTTATTCTTAAATATAATTATTGGGGCTCCCCAAGGGGAATCAATAGAGACTATCAATTCCTTATCACACAAATCCTCTAGTTTTTTCTTCAACTCCATTAATTCCACAGTGGCCATTCTATAGGGAGTCATTGATATTGATCTTGAATCAGGAATTAAATTAATGGAAACATTTACATCACACTCAAGTATATGTCTACGCAATTTTTCAGGAAATACATTAATGTATTCCTAAATCATATGTAATTTCTCAAATTAAATATTACCTTTTAAATTTATAGATCATGTATTCTATTATTCCCTAATAATCTCATTCAAAATAGATATTGGTGGAATATCTAGACACGAATTAGATAATGGTGTCTTCCATCTAAAGATAATTAACTCTACAAATTAATTATGAATCATAAGTTCAATTTCATGGGAATAAATTTTGTTACCATATTTTGAATCATAAAATATGCAAATTATTATATCCAAATCAACCATAGGTATAATAACAAAGATTACTAATAGTGTAATTTTTTTAATGGGAATTGACTGACACATCCTTATTACGGTGGGACTTCTACTTGGAATCTTAATTGATAAATAACTTATTATGGTTCTAGGAAAATTTATAATTGTCATAGAAAACCTAGAAGATATAAAGTATAATAAAGACAATGAAAAAAATAAATCATTATCTAAATTTGAGGATATGATTAATGTTCATACCACCAGATCATTAGGATGTTTAGCGATGTGCATATATTTCATTACTTTTTTTCACATCATTTGCACTTTTTCTTCTCTTTTTGATATTTAAATAATGTTTTGTTGTGTCAAAATTAACAAATTGTTTTTTTGTAGACTAAATTGCTAAAAGTAGTTTTTTGTGTTAAAAATGTGGTTTTACTGTTTACTTTTTTAGTTTTCCATAATAAAATTAATGTAATATTTCTTTTAATTAATTAATTATTTATGTAATCTATTTTGAATTTAATAATGTTACATTCATTAATTTAATATCTAGTCCATTGATTTAAATAATTCTTTATTTTTAATTTCAAATAAATAAATTTCACTCTAGATTTTTTTAATTGGAATAAATAAATCAATTAAAACTATTCAAATCCATTCATTAAAAATTTTAATTATTAGTTTAGTATTATTTTAATTGAAATCTTTGATTTTATTAATTTATCAGTTGGTTAATTTTAGAAAATTGACTCTATTTTTTAATTATTTTAACAAATTAATTTTTTGGTTATTTTAAATTAATTTCTTAAAAAAATATATCATAAATTAATTAATTAATTATTAATTAGTAATTAAAATTATTGTTTTAGCATTTTTAAAATGTCAATTTTATTTTTTATTGCATTAGATTATTTTGTAGTTTAATTTATTTCGTTTTAGCAGAATAAATTTATTGATTTAATTTGTAACATTAAATTTTTATGTTTATTTTTTTATAGGTGCACCACCATAATTTCTGTGAGAAATAGTGCAGTGATTAATCATTGAATCACCAAAAGCTTCCTTCAAGGGTGACCCATTGAGTCACCATTACGACCCTTCAAAAACAGTGACTCCAAGTCATTGTTCTCTACCTTCCCACCATTCTCTGTTTCTCACCAGTAGACCAACCTAACCCCAATAACCACTGAAGCTACTACAACCCCTCTTGTCACTATCAACCCCATGCTCAATGAATGGTAGATCGATGTCACCATTCTCAACCCACAGTCACGGTTCTCCTCTTTAGGCTCACAACCACTGTCATACCATCTCCTCCATCAAAAGTGACTCAGATCTACCGTTCACTTCCACACGACTCACCATCGTGTTCCACACTATTTGTAGATTGAAACCCTCCAAAACCAAAATAATTCCAAACATCATAAGAAGAAACAAATATCTAACAACATCAGCAAATGAAAATCCCAGCCGTAGCAATATCAAAATCCATCTAATCATCTGATTTATAATCCACTCCGTAATATATGTTTAGATATGAACCCTCAATAGAATCCTGTCCCACTAGATCAAAAGAAAACCAAACCTCATCTCATTACTAGCTGCTTCTCAAATAAATACCAATGATTGAGCCTTATACTTATATATGAAGATCATCACTCCCTCTTGAAGTCTGGTGTCTCCCCATTCCCTGCGCCTCCACTGATCTTCCCCTCACTGTCCCCTACTGCACCTCATAGAACCTATGTTATCAGTGAGATCCCCATGCCGGACCCCCTATTACTATCTTTCACACACCATACACCCCACCTAAACCAAGCCTTTACTGGAGTCACAAGTATACCCCGCCACCAAATCATGACAACCCCCATACCATTGTCCTCCCTTTCTAATCATCATTTATAGACCAAAAAAATGAAGACAACCCCCATACATCTTTTTTGTTTGTTTTTTTATATAATATATATCACAATAATATTTATTAAAAGAATAATAAATTTACACACATATATATTTTAATAATTTCCTGTACATTTATCTTAAATTATTAAATATTATTAAATAAATATAATAGTTATAATATGTAAATATATTCATATATTATTAATAAGTAATAATTTTAACAAACATATTTATTTAATTTATAAGTATTATGAATAAAAATTTTAGGTTATTGTAATTATACTTATTTTATTATTAGTGTTCATATTAAATGTTTTTATAAGTAATGGTGTTAAAATATATATATATATAGTTTCTCTTATTTGTTTGACTTTTTTTATTGTTTTCATCATGGGGACAATGAGCGGTAGGATAACTTAATTGTGGGGTTTTATATTACACAATTTAGTAGTCATGATGATGTTGTAAGAGGCGAGTTTCCTTCATATGAAGTTCCCTGAAAAGGTGGGGACATGAACTCGAAATAATCCCATGTGGATACATCAACTACCATTTAGGAACTACATTTTTCATTTTTTTCATTTTTCAATGAGAGGAACAACTGATCCTCTCTTGTTAAGGGGGACACTCCATATTTCACATAAACCATTAAATTCTCTCCGAGAATGGGGATCATATTTGACAAGGAGATGAGACCTGGATCCCCCATATCTCTCTCAATCATCCATTTATTCCATATTTTGGGAATTGTTCTGTTCTCAATAAATATATATGATATTTGTTTTATGGAACAGAATTGTGTGTTTGTTTTATATTGTTATTTTTGTGTTCTTAACATTTCTTCCATCTTCTTGTTCCTGTGATTGTGATCCAATAACTAAAATAATGGAGGAAATATTTACGAGAATGGATCTAGGTATTGAAACCTAGAATAGTATGAAGATATGATCTTAAACTCAACCATCATTTTCTTCTTCTTCACCTTAGGAGATTGCGTCTATGAATTCAGCTAATTTAAAGTGAAATTGTGCATAGAATTGGTATTCAATATTCTAGTCTAACCATTTCTCCCCCTCTTTTCCCAATTTCCTGAACATAGAAATTGATAAAGGTTTTGTATTGTGAAGATTTAAATAAAATCATCCAAGCTTGTGAGAATTTATTTCTAGAAATAGTTTCTCGGGGAATTCAAATTTTAATATATAATAATGCTCAAGAATAGAATAAATTATGTGTACGTGTGTCAAATTTCTAGTGAGATAAGTGTGTGATTTGAGTCACATGTCACACACTGAGAGAGGATGAATGTTTTTGCTTAATTTTTATGTTAATATTTGATATGGTGTCAAGGGTTGATCGACTTGGGTTTGGGCCTTGTTCTCTCCAACTGACATCTATAACTTATATCCTTTATTATTAATTATGTTTAGTTATTTTCTCAATTTTTGTTCCATTTCAATTTTACCATTTCCATTATGTCGTTCATTACTATTTCATCAAACCTGATTTTATTTTCATCATTCTGTCATCACAGTTTTGTTTCCATTAGTTTTTTTATTTTCAGAATATATAAAAACACAAAATTATTTTCTAAATGATACATAATAATTTGACAGTGATTCTTTTAGAGTAACCTAGAGGTTAGGAACTATGCTATATCTTGGGTACTATAAATGTTAACATTACCATCCATGAGACAAGGAAGATGTCATATTTTGGAAATGTTGTCAGCTATGCAGTGCTTGTCTGAGTGGTTTTTACAATTTTTCATTTATTAAGAGAACAATAATATAAAAACATCTTGAACTGTAATGAATTTTATTCATTATCACTATTTGATTTAGTTTAAAATAGTTTGGTGGTTTTTACTATATTTCAATGTTGGAGGAAGAAAAAAAACATTGAGAAATTACAGATGATGATACAACATATTCTCATGAAATCATGAATATGATTCCACAATCAGTGAATAAGGTCAAATGAAACCACGGAGATATGAGAGTACTACGACCACCTACTAAATTAAACATTTTAGAAATAAATCTGTAAGAAAGGAGAAAATGAATATAAGAAAGAAGAAGATATAATTACATAATTTTGATATGTTTTTTCCCTAGAGTTAAGGCTAGAAACTCTATAACCACAATATGAGGATGTTTTCAATGGATGAAAGAAGATGTGATTTACTCAAATTTATGATGCTGAACATTTATTTTATGATCAGTATTTCCCTGATTTTCATACTAAAGATTTTGATTATGATGACTTATCTAATTATTTTTAACTAATTCAATAGGTGTATCTAGCACAATAACTCATCTATTTTTTCAAGGATGATATAGAAAATGGGATGGTTTGTTTTGAAGAGAGGTTGGAGGTGGATCCCCACCTCACTCCTACCCCTTGTCCTTTCCCAAGGATCACTATTTTATCAGAAGGAGGAACAACCGAAACTGTTATAGGGAGTTGATAATTTCATGGAAGAAGTTGTATTTTTATTTGAATTTTATTATATTAAACATAAGATTAATTTTGATTCTCTCTATACAGACTTTAAGGATCCATCTCACTTCTATGAATACCTGGAGAGTTATAAGGATCATGATGTTTCATCTTCTAAGGAATTATAAAAACTACAAATTCAGGATGAAATTTCTAGTTTTTGATTTTTTATTGAATAATTGCTATTGGAGCTATTAATTCAACAAAACATGGATGTTGGAACATTTTTATTGTAAAAGAATAATATGATGAATGTATTAAAGTAGAAGACAAGCCACATCTAAGATTTCATGCATTAATTCTCATGAACACTCAACTATTAGATGTATAAGAGGAAAATTACACCAAAATTTTATTCCCCCCCTCCAATACTCTATATGAGGTACTCCACTACAAAGGATAGATACTTGATTGGAGATGCACAAGGGGTAATTCAAAGATGAAGTATCACTGAAATTGGAATGAACCATATCTGGTGGTTCCACAGTAAGAATCTCCACCACAATCAGACTGGTGTTGACATACCAACTGTCCAGCTATGGGTAGTAAAAATAATGTAGCCATGGGGGGTTATCCTAGGATTACCATTGTTTATTTTATGTTTTATTTTATTTTTTAAATTATACTTTAATTTATGTGTTTTTTCATAGTATTTCAATAAATATGTTGTCAACATTATCTGGCTGTCAATTAAGATCAAGAGGACTGGCTCACTAAAACTTCACAAGATTTCACTCCCTAACTCTCCATGGTTGAATTTAATTTTGAGCTTTAAATTCCTTTAGTCTAATGAAAATTGTTCACATTTTTAGGTGTTTTAATGGAGTATCTATGAATATTTCAAAAAAAATAAAAGGTAGAATTTAAAAATGAGGAGCATGGACATTCAAAAATGTGTATTTCTGCTATTTTGGTATTATTTTTCTAGTCATTCTTTGATTCCTACTACAAGTTTATATGTTTTAGGGAGTCCCCCTACTTTTATTTGAAATTGTGATTATATTTTTATTGTTAGGGTGTTATCATATTAGACTCTAGTTATTAAAAAATTAGTTGAACTAAATTTTGAAAAAGACTGGACCCTTGGGTTTTTACTATCATTCTAAAGTTGTTGCACATCATTTCATATCATGCTACTATTTTAATTACATCTAAAAATAATTTCTCTATTAGTAAAACATATAAGAATGATTTTTTCAAAAAATGGACTTGACTACTATTAGTTCCTTGTAGTGATTTATTTTTTCTTTTTGTTTTTTATTTTAGTTTTTGTTTCTTTCTTTTCATTTTTATTAATGTATGTGGAAAAAAAATTTGAACATCATTACTACCCATTCAAATTTGTTTCTTGATAAAATTTCCAATTAATATAAATTAAGGTCTCCCACATTTAGAGTCAACATTGTGAAGAATTTTGAGTTTTATGTGAGGGGGAGAGGGATTATTCTCTCACTTCAAAATCCCACCATGATTTTTAAAATATAATTATCCAATTTTTTCAAAATTTTCAAAATTACATAAATTGTTCTATAAATTTCCTTTCAAAAATTAAGGCTCATTTTATATACCCTTACACTTCAATTCAGTCCTTCCTAGTGGATTACAACTTTCTTGATGTTGAGAGTTTCACTTAGTCTACAACTGTTGAGGATGAGTGATTGATGATTGGAGTTGTTCTCAATCTTTATGGATTTTCTGTTTATGAACTTATTAGGGGAGTATGATAGGATAGATTTATGGAATTAAGATCAGGAACATAGTTAACTAGATATTTTTACTGGAACAACGGGGAATCAAATTTTTATAAAAAACAATCATCTAATTGAGCATACTCAAATGGTAATTCTTTATGTCCTTTCAAACAGAAGTAAAATGGCAAAATGGGATCCCACATTGAGACTCTAGGAAAGGTTCAATAGGTGTGTTTTTATTTATAAATAAATTAAATTTTCAATTTTTATATGTTTTATGCATAGTAGTTTTTACAAGATATGTGGGTGGGAAAAAATTAAAATAAAATGCTCGGTAAAAAATGAAGTCATTTTGGTAAGGTGAATTTTGAACCCCAATGAAAAAATGAACAATTGAATTAATTAAAAATAAATTGATTTGAATTAATAAATTAATGAACTAACATGAATTTAATATTTGGAACTTATAATAAAGTGAAAATTGAAAGTACTTTTGTTTATGGGTTTAATTATACTTAATTTAACCTATCACCACTCCTAGAAATTGAATTTGTAACTACAATTGAAGTTGTGATAGAAGTTATTACATATAGCAGGAATTCCATCCTTTACATTGGATGAGTTTGTGTTTGATTTGATTCCCATTATGTATTTGAAGCTTGGTCGGAAAACATTTTTTAGCACTCTCTAAAAAGTTATCCCAGGTTCTGTGGCTCTATTTTTTAAAGTCTAGATATGTTCTTTTTTAACTTACTGTGCCAAATATTTTTCATATGTTTTCCAAATCCAAAAGAGTGTCCTATTTTTTATGATGAAAATTATGATTTATGTGTGGGGGAGTTTGGTGTGGAAGTTTTTCATTACTTTTTCCACATCATTTTAAATTTTTATTCACTTAATATTATATTAATAATGCTTTTGTGTAATAATTAACTATTTCTGTTTTTTGTAGATTAAATTGATAAAAACAGTTTTCTATGTTAAAGGTGGGTTTTTAGTGTTTATTTTTATTACTTTTCTATAATAAAACAATATTATTCATTCTTTCAGTTAATTAATTCCTTATGTAATTAATTTTAAATTTAATTATGATCAATTAATTAATTTAATATTTAGTTCATTGATTTAAATAATTAATTAGTTTTAATTGAAAATAAATAAATTTAAATTTATCTTATGATAAATTGAATAATTAAATGAATTAAAACAATTAAATTTCATTGATTAAACATTTTAATTTTTAGTATTGTTTTATTTTTATTTAATTCATTGATTTTATTAATTTATTTTATTAATTTAATATTTAGATAATGGTTTCAAACATATTCTTTATTTTATATAATTGCTTAAAATGTAACTTTTTTGATGTTTTACGTTAATTAATATCAATTTAAAAACATAAATAAATAAATTATTTATTAATTAGTAATTGTATTTTATTTGTTTTAACATTTTAGAGATGTAAATTATAATTTTCATTTCATGGGTTTATTTATTAATTTACTTTATTTGGTTTTAGATGAAATAATCTATTGACATAATTTTTAACATTAAATTAATTTCTCTATTTTTTAAGGTGCACCACTATACTTACCACAAGAATAATTACATCGTTAATCAATGAGTCACTACCAACATGCTTCAACAGTGACTCATTGAGTCACTGTACCAACCCTTCACCAATGGTGACTCCCTGTCACCATTTTCTCCCTTCCCATCGTTCACTATTTCTCGCCATCGGACCAACCCAACACCACTCACTATTGCAGATCCCACTACTCACTATCACACTATCACTGCCACCCTCATAGAATTATGAATCAGAGTCACAGTTCTCATCCTTCACTCACCATTCTGCTCTTCAAACTCTCATCCACCTTCATGCCATCTCCTCCTTTAACAGGTTACTCAAAGTCATGATTCCCCTCCATATGACCCTTAGTCATGTTCTAGACCTTCCAAAGATTAAAACACAAAAGAATTATCATAGTTACTAACCAACAGTATAAATAAAAACAATCTAGTAACATCCAAAAATTATATTCACAGCCATAGATAAATAAAATTCTAGAATATCATCAAATTTATGAACCACTAAACTATAGACGTTCAGATATATACCTGCCATAGAACCTTTTCTTACTGAATCTGAAGAAAACCAAAGCTCATATCACCACCAGCTACTGTATGAAGAACTACCAGAGATAAATCCTTTGAGACAGATCTGAAGTGCATCCCTGCCGCTTGAATACTAGTTCCGTACAATTCCCACCACCTCTATCAATATTCCCCTTTCCGGTCACCACTGCTCCTCGTTGAACCCTAGATACTGGAGATATATCTCTAAGAAATCCCCATGTTACTCCCCTACCCATGATGTTTTCTTATCCTCATCCAGGCCTCAACTGGAGGCTTGATATGATCTCTCCACCGATGCAATACAACCCCCTTACCACCATCCTCCATTCATAATTTCTGGTGTTCGACCACCTATATTCTCCCTCCTCACCACCATGTGATACAACATCTGCTCTTCATCTCTATTTTACCGCCATTAACTTTTTAATTTGTTTTTTATATAAAATATAATAATAAAAAAATTATATTACAAGAATAATAAATTTACTTATATATATTTATCATCTTTTGAAATTTAATTTTATATTAGTAAATACTGTAAAATAAATATAATAGATATTATATAAAAATTTATACATATAAGAGTAATAATTTATACTTATAATAAAAATATTTATTTAATTTATACATAATAATAATAATAATTTTAGGTTATTGAAATTATATCTATTTTATTATTAATTTTTTTATTAAATGTTTTTTATAAGTAGTTTTATTAATATATATTTATATATATATATATTGTTTCTATTTTTAGTCTGACTTTTTTTTGTAGTTTGCAATAGGGGATGTGTAAGCGGATGGAGAAGATGATTGTGGGGGTTTTTATTACACAATTGAGGAGACACAATGTAATTTCAAGATGTGGGATACATTCACATAAACTTCAATGAAAATATGTAGTTGTGCACATGATGGAATTTCATGTAGATACATCCACTTCCTATTAGGAGTTATATTTATCATTTTTTTATTTTTTTATTTTTTGAATAAGAGGAAGGACAATTTATCTCTAGTTAGGTGGGTGGGTGGGTGGGGGGAATCCATGTTTCATACACACCATTCCAATCCCACCCAGTTTGGGGATCATTTTCGACATGGATATGGGACCCACTTCCTCCAACTCTATCTCCATCCTATGATACTACTTGGATTTGTGTTTTATTGTGTTCTCTATATATACATGTGCTTATTTATTTGGAATTTAATTTTTTTTGTTTCGTATTGTGATGTCTGTGTTGTTTGTTTTTATTCCTTGTCTATTGTTATTTGATTTTGATATGGGATCTCTAGAAATGGAGTGCTAAATTTAAAGTCTATATCTACGTAGTGAAACACAATGCGATATAGAAATCTGATATTCAATATGATCATGTTCTTCTTCTTCACCTTAAGAGATCTCATCTGTGAATTCAACTATGTAAAAGTGAAACCGTACACATAATCAGTTTGATACGCTCTCATCTCACTTTTTCTGTCATTCCTTTTTCGATTTCATAAATTGATAATTTTTGATTGGTTGTGAAATGTGATGATCTTAATTAAATCATTCTATTTTGTTAGAATTTCTTCCCAGAATGAGTTTTCTTCTGAATAAAAATTTAAATATGAAGGAAAGCTCAAGAATTAAAGAAATTCAGTGTCCAGGTGTTCAATTTTAAGTGATATTGGTGTGTGATATGAGTCATTGGTCGTGCACTACGAAAGGTTTAATTTTATTGATTATTTTTTAAGTTGTCCTATGATAGTGAGTTGAGGGTGGATCGGCATGGGTCTGGGCCCTATTCTCGCTAACTGACTACTGTATCTACTCTCTTTTCTTGTTTCTTGTGTTTTATTGTTTTATTTTTTTGATTCATTACTCTTTTACCATTTCTATTGTGTCATTCATCACTTTTTCATCACCCTTTCTTTGATTTCAACCATTGTGTTATCACTGTTTTTTTAGAATAAAAAACATACAAAAATATTTTCGGAACAAACTCTTAATAATACAACATTAATTCCTTGAGAGAAATCCCAAGGTCCAGTACTATGATTTATATTAGGCTCTATAAATGTATACATGACCATCCTCATGATAAGGATGATTTCATTTAGCCACAACAGTCATGATTTCCTAAGCTTAGCCTTTCTCCTATAGAATTTTCAATTGAAAATTCAATCCATGTATGGTAAAATCATTCATGTAGTGCCCCATATGATTATTGTTTAAACATCATCCATTAGAATATTATATCATTTCTAAACAATTATTATTGTGGTAGACTTTATCTCTACACTTTGATAAAAAATCCATTTCTAATAATCATTTTCCACTGTGTTTTTCCACATTTATTACAAGATATAAATTCCACCCTTCTATTATCCCCTTGCCTCTATGTGCTCATATGATGAGAATATTTATGAATGTATTTCCCTTCTATAAATTAGATTAAGACCATAAAAATGGTCAATATTTCCCTTTGGCTTATTTACACAGTTTGTGGAATTATTCGATAAAAATATAGATTTAGATTAATATTTAAAAAAAATTTGATACACATTTTACCTAAAAATAAATAAGTATCATTCTATATCCACTCATTTCTCATGAGGAGAATATTTATCCAATAACGGTACCTTGAAATCTTTATATTTCATGTTTTCTATTTATTCTTTATCCTTAGAGTTTTGAATCATTGAACATAATTGATCCTTATATAAAGATAGATGATAAAAAACCATTAATTTTTTTTACGATTAATTACTTCCCAAATAGATAAATATATTTTCTGAGGATCTTATTCATTGCTTATCTACAAACAGATTTATAGTCCCATTGAATGATGAAGGGTTTAGACATATGATATGGTCTAAAATTGTTACACCACATGGTGGATCAGTAGAATACTATATACAAGCAAAGTTATTACTCATTTCATGAGTCACCTACCCCAATATAGTTATAATTTAATCATTTATAGCTATAGTTGATGGTCTATATTCATAATCATTCATAGGAGGGAATTCCCTACATGGAGTACGTGTATTGATACAACTCCCATTCCCTCCACTTAGAAAAATTTCTAAATATGGTAGCACACTATATTAGATTGAAATTTGTTGATAAATAATGTATTATCTAAAAAAAATTAAATAATTATTACAAATTGAATAATTTGCGGATAGATAATCTTATAATAAAAAAAAGGTATATTTAGAAATTTATTTCAAATTATAAACATATTTTCAAATCCTATATAATGGTTTCTAAACAAAATATGATTTATACCAACTATATCCCCTTAGAATGTCACTCTTTGTGAACAGTAAGGCTTATTTTTATAAACCTCATAACAAATGAGTGAAGCTTGAAAAATGTTTTTCCTTGTTATTTACCCAAGGAATATAAATTTCAGAACCACATCCACTTTTACTATTTAGACATGTCTATATTTAAAAAAAATTTGACATAATATCTTCATAAAAAAACTATAATATGTCATTCAATACAAGATCTAAAATTCAATCATAGTGTTATTCTACCTAATCTATATTTTTTGAAGTCTAGTTCCCCTGGTTTCTAGGAAAATTACACTGAAACCTGCTGTAAAGACCCCAAATTTAGTAGCCCAAATTCCGTGGTTACTTTATAACATTAAAAATAGACATATAAATCATATTAAAAAGGACCAAATTGTTTATTATACATTTTAAAATAATTACATACATGAATATAACATTAAAATTGAAAACATTAAATGATACATTTAATATTATCCACATTCATCATTATTTATCCTAGTCTAATCCTATATAAAAATCATAATACACATCTTCGAATCCTGGCGAATAGAAATTTATAAAGGGTGAGATTAAATACTCAATAAGGGAATGTATATATCATAATATATCATGAATAAATATATATAACCAATATGGAATAGTAGATAACTAAAAAAATCCATTAAAACAATTACCTGAGCATAATATGGAACAAATACATGACTGTTAGATAATTCCATATAAATAATCACATGATCTTGATACCTAACCATATATATTATAAATAATAATATAATAACATGTAATATCAATGACTAATCTCATAGTAAGTAAATTCATAATTCCAGACATCATAACAATACCATCAAGGTCTCATTCTATGACATTATACAAAAATGGGTAAGGCCTCGATGAGAAACCCAAGTTAGTTTTTCTCAAGATACCTACTGATTTATGAAGGGGATATAGTGGGGACCACCCATTAAATACTAAGTCCAATTCATTAATCATATGAAAAGAGTGAAAATTAATCAATACCAGCATTTTTATTCAAAAATTAGTATGCAAAACTTTAAAACATCCTCTTGTCAATAACCATAATCATACACTATCTTTTGTATTATGGTGAATGGAATAAAAATAGTACATCCCCATTCAAACTGATCTTATACCTTCGAATTAATAATAACTATTATTCCACAATAATATATTCATGGTTTAGATTAAGTAAAATTATATTTTTATTCATTCATATATCGATATAGTAGAAAAATCCTATTGAAAACATTCATGATGAAAAATATGCATTCCACATTAAAAATAAATTTTAAAAACTATACTATATAGAATATTAAGAAAAATATTTCATTCAAAATTAAATTATAAAATTATAAATTAATATTAAAATCAATGACTGTTCCTGATGGTTGGAAATTTTCTTTTATGAATAGTATGTTAAAGAAATTATTCCTTCCATATTTTTGTAAAAAATAAGAAATTACATTTTTCAAATAAATATTTGAAGATTATCTTTAAAAAATTTTGTAAATATAAAATCATGGGTAATAAATTTCTTTATTAAATCATTTATATAATTTTAATTAATTTTTTCTATTTTTTTATAAAACATAAACATGGAAGAGAAATTGATTTTTAATAGAAAAGAGAAATAATGATGGATTTTGTTAAAATAATTTATTTCAATTACTTTATGTAACAATGAAATGAAAATGATACTATTACATGAAATATTCTTGAATAACTATATGAGAAGAAAATTCAAGAGGTTAATTAGTTATAAATTATAATATTTTATCACTATAAATTTAATCATAATCAATCTCAATAAACAATAACTATGGAAAATAAACTATTACAACTTTGGAGGCTTTGGAATTGTAAGCCCCATGAAAGAAATAACATCAAATGAATCATTGAATACCATAAATAGAATGGTATTCATGATATTAATTATTAACATTCCATTATATAAACTACACTAACGAATTATGTGGTGAATAAGGTATACATCTCATGGAAGTAAAAGGGAGATGAGAAACCCTTACCTCAAATATGATTTCCCTCATATGTGCCTATTAATAATTAATAATAAATATATTATTATTATAAATATATAAAATAAAAATACCAATATATATAATAAAATATATTATTTTCTTAGAGTCTTTTATGACCATTTTATTCACAAATCTTTGTTAAAATCACTGTTTTGGGTAATAGTTACTTGTTTTTTCACAAAATTTTTGGTTTGGTAATTTTGGTCCTTCTACATTGATCACTGTAAAATAATATTTAAAATTTAAAACAATATATATATATATATATAATATCCATTTTATGTGTATTTATGTTAATCCATAAAATTTAAAGATATAAAATGAAATACACCATTCATGAATACTATATCATATATACGAATGAATGATATTTCCATTATCCGAAATGATAGAATAAAAAGAAAAATAAGTATTATTCAACCTTTACATAATCATAATTAATTTTTATATATAATTTATAATAATAAAATCCAACATTATTCTCATCCATGTAAAAATTAAATGAAAAATATTTCACATTGCTACATAGAGACGATAGTTCACACATGTGCATGAGAGTCATTATTGTATTATAGATGATTGCATGGTAAGATGTTATATGTTATATCATATTCATATAAGAATTTTATTTCATAGATTTGAATTATATTTAACTATCTTTATTCTTACTACCTTCCATTTAAATCATAATCGAAAAATGAATCACACAACTTCACGAGGCGGAAGTCTGATGTACACACGAGAAATGTTATTATAAGCCCCTAAAAAATAGAAAGAAATAATTTATATATCATATAATAATTAAAAAATTATAATAATTTAAAAAATTCCACATAAATATATTAAATTCATAATTATATATATCCATCAAAGGTGGTGGTGGAAAAGAAATTACATATATTCATGAGACAACAATCCATCATACACACTATCGACATTTTCATTTTCCTTTTGATAGAAGTAGAGATGAATATTTGTTATAACAATATCATGATAAAATATCATTATAAATTAACTAATAGTGTTATTATATTAATATATTTCAATACGGTTTGAAGGAGGAGGAATAAAAAATAAAACTAAAGTGCACATTCACTTAACCCTTAGTAAGCAACTTTTAATCATTATTGTGGTAAATAATTTTACTGTTTTTACTTTTCATTATATAAAAAAATTAATTTAACCATATTTTATTACATAAATTTTTATTATTCCCGAAATAAAATATCTTTTTCAAAATTAAATCCATAGTAGTGGTAAATTTTAATTTAGAATGAAACCTGCAGACACAACCAAAAAATGGGGTTTTCCAAAGAAAATGTTTCAATGTTTTATAAAAGTTTATATATCTTAATTCAATATGAAACAGATTGAAATGTTCTAAATTTTATAAATTTTAATATAATTTTACTGATTATACCTTATAAAAAATTTAATATATATATTATCTATGTAAATAATTTAAAATAAATGTACCCTGTATTAAAATCCCATATTTTATATATTATTAATGAAAAAAATTTATCATTTCTAAAAAACAGGAAACAATAGTCATATTTTTATATTGATATGAAAATTTTAAAAACTAAGAATATTTTTTTATTTTCTAAGGGTAGTAAAAAATAATTTTGAATTATTTATGCAAAATGTGACTAAACCACAACTTATAGAAATATAGTTTTTTTCCAATAAAAAAATTAATTTTTTTAATAAATACTATTTTATTTCCAATAAATAGATATCAATTGAAATTATTTAATATAGGTGTAAAAAATATACTTCTCATAATTTATTTATTCCTAATATTATACACCAATTTAATAACATTGTTATAAAGGTATACTATTTTATGGTTTTTTAGATTCATGGTTGCATCTATCACAAGCCATCACAGATAATGGATTTATTTAAATGAATATATATAGTAAAGTCTTTGGGTGTTAAATATATATAGTAGTTCAACATATAATGGGTGTGGATGAAGAGATTTATATTTTTATGCTATTATTATGAAATGATATTTCTTATGGAATGATAGAGGAGTCAATGATACAACCTAATTTTGTAGCAATGATTATCCATGAAAACAGAAGAGAGAGAGGGAGAAATGATATTTTATAAATGAAAAGAATTAAATGATGAATAAGTGGGAATAATAAGACAATAAGTTATAATGTTGTCAATTGCATATTGATAAGAAGAATGAGAAACACTCAGACTTACATCAATGAAAAATCATGTGCACACCTATGAATACAAGTGAAGGTGGACATAATTACAAGTTATTGTGAAAGTAACATAATAGGGAGAAGAATGAGAATAATAAAGCAGCACCAAGAAACACAATATAAATATCATATGGTAGAGTACTTTCTTGATGCTTTATTTAACATGTATAAGTTTCACATTTTCTATATAGGCAGTATAAAGATCCAATAAGAAGTTCTATATGGACCAAGATATCACATGTTCAGGGAGTCAAGATTACTTTTTACACCCCCTTCTAAAGTATAGGGAAACACATTTCATTTTAGAGTTTTTAAAGGTTAAAACACTCTAATTAATTCCTCATTATATTAGAAAATAAATATTTTTTACATCACAATGCACAAAAAACTCTAACTACTATTTTCGAGTGGTGAAACATTTAATAATACCATATCCCCTACCTTAATTCATTTATATTTTTATGAATAATATAAGGAAACGACCACAAAAACCACATACCTAATGGTGTCCAATGTAATTGAAAAGGGATGAAATTTTAATCTTATGAAAAATCAGAAAAAACTGATTCATCCCCTTCTCAGTGTGGAATACATCCCAAATTGGTAATTTTATTAAAAAATTGGAATAGACTCTATTTATTGTTGTATTTTAATACTTACATGAATTATAGTTTTTATTAAAGGTTATTCATGGGGTGTAGGGAGGATAAAATTTGGATGTTTTTCCAATGTATATTTATATTTTAGGTCAAGTTAATATTATACAAAGGTGTGGAAAATGACTATCATGTTTGGTTTCTTTTTGTTATAGGTGGTAAGTGATTTTGATTCCCTTGATTCATCAAGACACATGACTGTGGTCTTATTTCTATTTTTTATTTTTTTCATCCTTAAATTTCGTTCCACATAATTAATCTATTCTATTTTTAATTAATTGTTTATTAATACATTTTTTTTATTTTTATGTTTACGTTCATTCCATGTTTGGTTCCACTTATTTACTATGTTTATATTTCTCATGGGAATTGATATTCAATGTATGTAGTAGTCATCCCAGACTATTGAGGGTAACATACATGATTACCATTATTTTTCATGTAAAATCATTACATCTTGAGTATTTTTTGATTCCCTAGAATTACATTCCAATCCAATGGGTTTCATAACACCCATAGAGCCTTTCCAATGATTAGATCAGAGACCCTAATTAGAAGTAGTATTGGTTGGTTTTTCGATATGAATGGTGTATTTGAATACCAATATTTACTAAATACATTTTTAGAGATTAAAATTGGTATGCGTTTTATTTAAATTAATTAATATTTTATAAGGATATGGTTGATTAATATAAACTATTTTGGAGAAAAATTTAAGGAAATACTTAACGACAATTTGAGTCAAATATTTCTTCATAAGATTCTATTATTTAATTTTTTTAATTTAATTATACACTAAATATTAGAAGTGTAATTAAATATACTAAAATAAAATCATATCTTTTAAATTATTGAAATCATGAGAAATTCATTATAGATAAAATTTTACTACTTCATGGATATAGATATATTGAGCATATAATGGGGAACAAAATCCAAAGGTTCATAATAGAAATAAGTCATCAAGAGAATTTATTGATCAGTTTATTCAAAAGATAGAGTAATTTAAAAAAAGAGATATAGATAATGTTGTGACGTCCTATGAAAAAAGGGGATATTTTTCATTCTAAAGTATAGTTTTTATAAAAAATCATAGTTTTTATGACCATAATTGGATATCAAATGGGATTCTTGTGAAATTAAATCACTCTATGATATGAAAGATATAATAAATGTCATTGAATCTATAATGAACATCATGGTTGTAGTTTTCCAAACTGGGAGGAGAACCTTATAAATTTTTTATACTATTGTTGTTTACTTTTTTGCATGTTATATGAGTTTTAATTTTTTTTAAAATAGAGATACGTTCAATTTAATTGGACTCTATGAAATAAAATTTTAATATTTTGGGAAACCAGGAATGACATATTTAACCCCCTATTCCCCATGTTTTGGTTATAATTTCTTGGGGTACATCTTTTTGGTAATCATTGAATATATAATATTTTGGTACGATAATGAATCATTTATTTTTTATAAGACATATATTTTAGTGTAACAATCACTGGAATCATTAATAATAATTGGAAATAAATTTTATAAATTTTCTATGTTTTACATAGAATAAAAACTATTAATACATAACATTGTTGAAGTATGAGATCTGTCCTATGAATAAAAATTCCAATGTACATAAAAATACATTCCCAAAAATTGTTAACCCTTAATCAAAATCTTAAATACTAACACAAACAAATAATGAAAATGAACTAATGAATTGGATAAAAACTAATAATTAATAAATGAATAAAAATAAATTTCAAAGGGTAGGTTGCAATAAAAAATAGTTTCTCCTTCATTAATAAATATATAAATCAATTGGTTTCAAGTATGTTTATATTAAATTAAATTCAATTAGATAAAATCCATCAATTCTAATTAAACCAATCTAAATATTTTAATTAATGAATTAAATCAAATTTAGTAAATTAATTTCAAACTTATAAGTAAAAAAGAATCTAAATATTTTCTCTAAATTTAATCCTCTCAATTACCTATAATATATTTCATTAAAAACTCTATAAATTTAAATAAGTATTAAGGGATATTATTTCTAACTAATTCTGAAGATGATTATTAATTAAAAAAACTCTCTACGAATTATTTTGAATGATGAGATTAGGTACCATTAAATTACTCATTAATCTTAATTTCTAATATACTAACCACTGATAATTCACTATTACTCAATTTTTAATGGAAAAATCATCTCAAGGACTAAGATAAAATAAATAAATAAAGAGTTAAATTTCAAAAAACTAAGGAAAATTAATTAATAAAATAAATAATCAATAATATTTAAAATTGAAAAAATTAATGGAATATTTTGGAATAGAAAATAATAATATAATACTAAATAACCAAACTATATGGGATAATTTTTTTAACATACATGTACTTATAATGATAGACCAACTAAAGAATGGTAAACTACACCATGACATTCTTTCCTGTTTAATGATTAAAAACATATATGTTTTCACGATGAACTATATATAATGTTGAAATATTATCCAATATTTTATCCATGATATATTTATAAAATTTAGTTTAGTCTATATTAAATATATTATTTGAATACTTCATACTAATTTAAGAGAAAATTTGGGTTTTAATTTGAATATTTGTTTTTCTACCTTCAGTCAATGAGTTAGGAAAAATTTAATGATCATTAATGCCATGAGATATTTTTATTCGTCTAGATAAACACCCTATTATTGTTTACTCTAGCCATGTTCTCCTTGTAATTTTATTTAGGTTTATTGGTATGCAAGAACAATTATTTGGCTTTATATACACCATTTTTCTATTTTGGTTTCTTTCAACAAAATGATAAAAAAAATTTAAAATACTTTCAATTCAGAAAACTAATAAAAATATATAAAACTATCATAATTTAGGTAGAATCAATTCAATTTATATTTAAAAATCCCATGAATATACCCATATAAAATAAAGGTATCAAATTTACCCATAGTTAATATTTTTCTTATCCCTATATAATGCATCTCAATATTGATCTAAAATAAATCGTTTATTGAAAAAGGGAAATTCAAAATAAATTCTTCCAATAGATAAAAAATTATAAGTAAAAATTGTTAAATAAAAAGAATTCATTTTTGAAGTACCCAAATAATCAATATAATTGACCAAAATTTCTTAAATTTTATTCACCTATATTATAATATTCTATCCAATCCTTAATATTTATCCTTTGTTTAAAATTTTCCCAACAAAAAATTATTTTTTCTAAAACGTGAGTTTATTTAATAGAATTTATGGTTAATGAGAAGTATATAAACTCTATTCAATATATTTCATTATATTTAAACCTCCAAGATGGAAATAAAATAACACCAATTAAGTGGAATTTAAAAATAGTGCTCTAAGGTTACGTGTTGAAAAATAATAATGACAAAGCATAAAATTTTCAGATACTGTGATTAATTATTTAAAGTATAATGAATGATCATCATTCTAATTTAACAGAAATTATTTACGTAGTTTTTTTAAAAATAACCTATTATAACTCCCCATTTTAAAAAGGTTACATTTTTTTGTAATCAAATAAATGATAATTTTTCATCTATTCATTTTCATATATTTTTTAGTTATTTTTTCGTTTAAGGGAATATGAGGAATTATGTATGTATAATGAATAAAATAAATTTTAAAACACACCCTATAATGAATATTTTGAATAATTCTCCCTTTATAATTAAATCTCATGCAACCAAAACAAAATCAATAACCCATTCACCTACCATTAAACATAAATTAAATCACATATAATGCTTATGAGAGAAGGGTAATTAATGAAAAAATGCCTTATAAGATGGATTTACTAACATGTTATCCCTGGTTTCTATTATCTAAAATGGTGAAAAAATTGATTGAAAATATTATAGGTGTTATGAGAAAAAATTAAACAACACTCCCATCATTTTAAATCGATTCATATATTATGTTTAAAAGAAATTAAATTCTATTAGTTTTAAATATTTAAAGAATATTTTTAGAATATATTTGAATGAATACATGAAATGGTTTAGAACACCATTCAAGAATGATAAATTAACATAGGAAAATAATGTAATTAATATGAAATACCGAGTCCAACACTGATAATAAAAAATAATTAAAATCTGAAAAGAAAACAATTTATTAATTATTTTATTGTTAAACCCCAATAATGAAACAAATATAATTTTCATAATATTTGAACTATATAATTTAAACAAATTCTCAAATTATTTTATTTTCAAAAAATAAAGATATTATTTCTTCTAAAAAGTCTACCTTGATATGTTAATTAAACAAAAAAGTCAATTTTAAATTTCAATGGAACCACACCTGATAAACTTATAACATTTTTGACAATGTTTTGTATCAAAATTGATAGATTAAAAAATAATTTTAATGAAATAATAAAATTATCAGAAAAATTTAAAAATAACATCTTTTATTTTGCAAGCAATATATTCATTTCATCATTTTTGAAATTAGGATTTTATTCTTGAAAATATGAGTACTATTCATTACATGAATGTCAACATTTGTTAGGGAATTTATATAAAGATTTTATTATGATATAGGAACAAAAATTAAAAATTATGGGAGATAAGAGACATAATATCTATGTATTTATTTTTTTAAATCAAAAAATTGATATTAAAATATATTCATAGAAGAAATATAATATAATGTAGTTTAAAATTTCAAAAAAATGTAAATAGAAAATTATAATTCTAAGATTCATTTGGATAAGAATGTGCATAAATATTTTCATCCTCATACTTCCCCTATTACAAAATAATATGTTTTTCTTTTAGTATTTTCTTGATAAAATCATCAAATTCCCAATACAACTCATCATGATATAATGTACTTGGATGCATAAACTAGATAAGATTTGGTTGTATAGTTATTTTTCCAAGATAAAATGTCTCATTTAGTGCAGGGAATAGTGTTACCGGTGGTAGGGAGATGAAAATTTTAAATACATTAGAAGTGGAAAATATAAGTTACAAAACTTGTGAAACTCTCTAATTATATAAAAATATATGAAGTGTAGCATCAAATATATATTTATATTCTTGGAATTATCTGAAATTTATGGAATCGTCTGAATAGATATTTTTGCAATTTTATTAAGAGTGGGTGTGATAAATGATGATAGAGTAACCACAGGACGTGTCACCATTTCTATGAGAATAAAAAAATAGGAGGAGGTATACTTGAGTTATGATGAAAAGTGTGAAGAGAAACAACTTTTTAATTAACCACAATAGTCTTCCTTTTTTTCAAGACTATTAATCAAATATCATTTCTTAGGCTTTTATCTATATTAAATTTCCATTTTAACATTCTCATTTATTTTAATTTTCTCCATCTCCCCTTTAAGTTTTCTCCTACTTATTTTTCCATTAGTTCAAGATAAAATTTTTTTGGTCAAATATATAATTTATGTTATGGGATTTCTTATCAATATAAGACTACTTTGAGTTGGAGTTATGTTTAATGGTCATATAAAATGATGGTTCTAACCATTTAGATATGTCATATGAGGGTTGAAGATCTTTTTATGTAACTAGTGGTGTGTCTTCAGATGTTTTTGGTAATTTAGGTGATAATATATCCACCAAATTGGGAATGAAATCTAAAAATAATGGTTACTAAGCATTATTTTTATGATATCAAGGAATCATGGTCTCTAGATGAGTCTCAATTTCTGATTTATCTATATGAAGTATTACACCATCCACTTTTTACTCCTATATCTAAAAAATTTAATAAACATTGGAAATATGTTTGTAAAAAAGATTATTTGATACCATCCTCTAGTGGTTTTCATGTATGGTTAATGTTAAATGTTTTGAATGAAGGATCATGTGGGTTTTTAGTGGTGAACTATGATTTATTCTGTTAATCGTGGGGATATAGTCCCTCACCCCTTAACACATATCTCTTTGTAGATTTAATAGCCCTCACTATTTTATATAATATCTTATGATTAAAAAATTTTTTTTAAATGTATTTTATGGGTCCGTAAATATAAAGAATTTGTTATCATTATTATTAAATATCCACCAATTTGTATGCCATTCTGATTGAGATTCAAACCTTGAAAATGATGATCATGTAACATAGAAATTCATGGAGGTGGTCACTCTAGAATAGAGTATTGAGTAAAAAATATCTAACTTTCATGCAGAACCCTGGCTATCCCATTTAGGTAACTAGGAAGTAGTTATAGCTCAATGGGTATATCTAATGGATATGTCCTTTTGCTAATAAAATTTAGATTTTAATAGATCGGCTATTGCCATAAAATATTATATTAGTTCCCTCTATTTTGACATGACTCATCCCACCAGGCCCCTACCTCGATTAGCAGTAGGTTGAGTGTGTCACCCCCTGAAAACATCTTATAAGATATGGGATACCAACTTATAACAAGAAGTTATATACATTCACGTGAGGCCTTCATTTATATTAACGAGACAGATTATGAAACTCAATAAAATAAAATATATCTAGAAACCACAAACAATATATATCAATAAGTAAACTATATAATAAATTCTTGAATGAAACAACAACTTTTAGATATAATATCTCATAATATAATCTTAAAGGAACATATAAAATTGAATATAACAACAGGAACAAATGACATGTAATTGTAAAACAAGCCTCCATGTTTGTGAACACTAGTTGTAATCAACTTCGCCATACACCATCAACCACCACAATTCATCCACTCTACCAGCACAATTTTATCAAATATATCTACTTGATGTACGACTCAAATGAAACATTATATGTTAATATATCTTTATAAACATAACATGTGTGGGAACATGAATCATTTATGTATCAGTGTGAATATACCTAGTATGATTCCTTGAAAACACAAATCATATGTAAGAATGATTTCAGATCAAAACAAAAGTAGAGGAGAAATAAATAGGTGAAACCCAAAGAGAAGTACATTTTATCTAATCTCAAGAAAAACTATTAAGAAAAGAGTTTAAAAATATTATTGATGTAACTCTATAGTGAATAATAACACATATCTCTCTAGAGATACCAAGTGTAACCCAATTCACATAAAACCTGAAGTAGACAATTCACTTGTAAGTTATACCAAAATGTAACTAATTTGGATTTATACATCACAAGACCCATGTTATCTATATACTATTTTTCTATAAACTATCATAAATCCATATCATTTGGTACAACATCAACCACGACTGGATACCCATACCTTTTCATGTAATGTACATATGGGAAGGGGTTACTGGACCCTAACGGAGTAGAAAACCAAAACCTAAATTGTAGGAAAATAATAAACTTTAAATCTAAATGGTTAAATGCCTAAGATTAGTATTCAATAATGGGTCTTAAAGCTCTACCTATGAATGATGGAACCACACCCCATCTATAATAAGGATGTACCAATAGTATAATTTAATGGGGACCCATTCCCTAAGGATGAAATCCTAAATAGAAAATATTATCGAAGGGTTTCATACTAATAAAAATGTGGTACCTATTAAAAATATTAAAATTTATTTAAGTGTTATTGACTACTGTAACTCGTGACAATCTACAAGAGGTGGGGTGAATGGGGGTGATACAAAATTCTAAAATTTTGCACCAGATATTTCCCTTCAGATATTGTCCCTTATTACAGGGAATACTATTAAAACATTAATTAGTTTATCTTTATCAAATGTATTTTATAACTTATTTATGACTATTTTTTCACTTAAAATTTTAACATCTAATGAGGTTTTAATTCCAAAATGTTCATTAACTATTGTTTTAGTAAAAATATTGGATAAATTGGAGTTGAATTTGCTACTGATACAATTATTCTTTGACGTTGTAAATATTTGGGTCATAATTAATTTACAGTTCTTTAATTAATTTCCAATTCCTTTTTGGGAAGATAACTATTTTTTAGTGATTATTGTTGGGAATAGTGAAGAAATTTTAAATGCAAATAATTTAATTATTTAAATTTATTAATATTTTAAAATATATTAAAATATTTTAATTAATATGTTTTAATTTTTTATCTTGTCATGATTAATGGTCTTATTCTAATATTTTTTAATTTTTTTTGCTACTAGACACTATGTATGATGTAATTAAAAAAGATGATAAATTATCCAAACTAAAAAATGAAGAAGGCATTGTTAGAAAACATGCCGCAAGAAAAAATTTCAACTGATCTTGATGTGTGAATGTGATGTGGCATAAGATACCACAAGAAATTTTTTACCGACCATGCCTATATTTTCCAAGATAACCTCTAAAGTGAATAGAAGAATAAACTCTGATTGACCATGAAGTGAGGCTAACAAAATACCATAAGCACACAAGGAAATTAGGAACATGATAAAAGAACCTACTATACCCAAGAAAAATGACTGTAAATTAAATATGGGAGGCCAACTATTCCTACGTGAAGTTATCATAAGAAGAACATATAACCTACCATGTATAATAACTCATAGTCAACTGGATGTGATTTTTTACTAATTTTGACTGTACCTATATCTATAGTGATTGAAAGGGCGTCCTACTATGAATTTAGAGATATAAAAATGAAATGAAAATTTTATTTTGATGAATATTTAATTGATTCGAGCAGTTAGATGAATGGAACATGAAATATGATGATAATTTCAAACAAGGATGATTTGGTTGATTTATATTTATGGTGATGCGACCAATTGAATCCTAGAAGAATAAAATTGAGATTCTTAGAGTGATATTTTATTGGGTTTGAACACTAATTGATGATCTCCTGTAGTATTGGTTATTTTGAGACAAAACAAATCCCAAATAATGATGATCTTATTGGACAACAAACCATGACTAGTGAATGATAACGCACAATGTTACATTCCAAGATATGATGTTTCTGAACCTCATCAAATGAAGTACACCCAAGGCCTATTAAATAAAGATGGCATGATTGATGAAATAATAGATACTATTGATGTAGATCATAGATTAAAATAATATATATATATATATATTTAATATAGTGGAGATCTACTTGAACATGATTTTATATAATATTACATAAGTTATTCATATCCAAAATTGATGAAAATTTGATACTGAGTTGGTGGTCGATGAAGGAGTGTTATTTTAATGAATAGGATACTTATTTTGGGTTTTTTGTTTTTTTGCCCATTGAGTACGATGATGGAATGAGAACCCGTTTTATTTTGAATCTTATGACATCAAGGATAAATTTTGGTGAATTGTAGGCTATCAAAAAGTTTCATAATTGGTGTTTATGGAATATAGGTAGATGGTTTATTGAGAATTCATTGTAGACAGATCCCAGATAATGATTTACTAATTTCAAGAGAGTTTTACACTCTGTAAAAAATACCCAAACAACCTAATGAAGTCAATATTTAAGATGGATTTTTATATGCACTGGTAGGAATTTTAGGATGATAATTTAAATTGAAGAACATGAATGAAGGGGTGGTGGGGATCCGTTACACCCCAAGAATTTGTGAAATTTTTTCTAAATAATTTATCCTTTTTGATATGATTCATTTTTTTGATCTGGTAAAATCATTATTTTTATTAAAGAAAATAAGTGTCCACAGGTACATGATAGATGCACTAGAAACACCCAAGGGGGTCGGAATTGGTGTAAACAAAGAGAATACACTTGAAAAAATGGTAAACAGACCATGAGAAGTGACCCAATACTATTATAAACTACAAGCGTCTCCTCTGGGCTCCCTAAACCGGCGAGTGCGTCACTAGCATAGATATCTTCCCTCCAAACACAGAGAATGGTTTATTTTATATTAAAGAACTATTTTCAAATTACATTATATGAAACACCAAATTAATTGGGCACTAAAAAAAATTTATTTTAGATTTCACTACATGGAACATAGATCTTAGCTTTCATTACGTGAAATAATGAATTTCCTCGAGGGCTTGTGTAACATGCAAGACAGAGTTTTACCGAACAATAAAATATTATTAAAATATTATTATTTAATATCATAAGAGATAAACTAACCGTTAAATTAGTGGTTGTGATTATTATAAAAACTTTTATGAAATTTAATTTTTTAAAAAAATATAACATGAATTCTTAGGTTACCAATTAATTAGAATTGAATATGAAAACTGATTGTATATAATGGAATATATTGTTATTTTTATGATCAAAAATCTATTTTAACCTAATAAATTTAGTTAATTTATTGAGAGATATTAATGAAATAAATATCTTAAATATTAAAAATATCTTTTTTCATTTTAATCCAAAATATTTGATAGACATATGATAATAAGAAACTAAATTTTATGCATAAAAACCTACATTTTTATAAAATCAGGTTTGACTCCTTTTAATTGGGAAAAACATTTACATCCATTTATTGGAGCTTTTATAGATTAATTATATCAATATAAACTTTATATTTAAAATTAAAACATTGAAATAGGGTTAGGATAAATTTTTATTAATTTTCTATAAGGTTTTAATATTTAATGAAAAGTAAAAAATACTGAATTTTAGTTCAAAATTGATTTTTAAAATAATATATTTACATGGTTACATTAAATTTTAAATTAGGTAAAACGTTTGGATACATTATATTTTTATCAATTAATCTAATTTATTTCATTTTATCTAATAAAAAATTCTATTTGGATATAAAAACATATAAAACTTTTTAACGTTTTTACTTTAAAACCCCACATTGTCGACCCAACGCTAGGATTAAATTTAAATAAAATTATGCCAGTTATTTGATTGGAAATTGGAAAAATGGATTTTATATTTGGAATGAAAATAATTGATAATTTATAATAAGGTTAAATTAGTTTTTGACCAAAAATATTACTAAAATTAATTATAATTAATTACATTTATTATGATAAAATTGTGCGTAACTGAATACTATACATTAAAATTAAGGTCATAAATGACCTAGAAATAATTAGAAAATCCATTATATTGAAATATTTCTAACATATAATCACTTGGATCTTATTTTTAACTTGATTGTATCCACTTTGACCAAGAAAAATGTTGGTGAAATCCTTACATTAAATATTTACAAGAGTGTCACTCTTCATCCACTATAATAATGAATCCTTTCCTCCCACTTCCTCACACAAATCAATCAACATGGATTGAAAATTATCTACCCAAATGCCTCCCCAAATTCCAACCCTTAGAAATTGAATCCATTCTTTGGGAATAAATCCTTCCAAGGAAGCCCTTCGGTGCAAACCAAAAGGAGTTACCTAATTAAGATGTAAGACCCTCTCTCATGCTCCATTATTATATTGAAATTATCCAACACCAAATTTAATATTATTACATTATTTAAAAAAATGTATCCCAAATATACCGGAATTGATTATGCTATGTTTTTTACTGACACTTATAATGACTTTCGTCTAATGTGTAATGAACATATTATTTATGTGTACAACGAACAACCACCACACTAAACGATGATCATTCATTTTTTCTTTACCACCTATCACAGTGATATTATGATGGAAACTATATTTATATATGTTATATGTAATATTAATTATACATTTAATCTTATTTAATTATTTTAAAACATATTTATTTATACTTTCTATTTTTTTTAATACGATAATTTCGTTTGAGGAAGTGTGGACAACCACCCCTTGAAAGTGATGTGATTTGTTTATTCATTACATGGAATGTATTACGGATAGTTTTAAAAAGTATATATAAAATATATGATGTAATAAAAATTTTAATAATGCAATATATACATATATTTTCATATATGTCTTTTATTTTTTGCCTTTTAATGCGACAATTAAACCAAAATAGCATTAATGTGTACGTTTGGCTTATCGTATACATGAATAGTGTATTCCATTACATAATTATATATTAAATGGATTATTATAAAAAAAATATAATATATATAAATTATATTAAATAGTGGTTTACATTATGTAAATCAGGATATTAGTATAGTGGCCAAAGATATATCAAATTAAGACACATGTGAAAAACAAAGTAGATATTACCCGAAGTGAATCCTTAACATAGAATTATTAAAAAGAAGGTAATATAAATCCATAATCAAGACATATTTGGTATTAGAAGAAATATAATCGTTCTTTGATATATTTATAATAAATTTATATTTATTATATAGGATTTTTTAATATGTATGATGAGAGTCAAGACACAAGGTATGGGAATTTCATCTCACTTTAATTTCTGTGAGATACATGATTTATTCACCACTCACATATATTGAGGGTTGTATATAATTAAAATTAATGAATAAAATTATCTTATAATTAAATTTATGGGTATTTACATATCCATTTTATGATATTCATTTGATGGGGTTTAAGTATCAATCGTTACCAAATTGGTAAAAAAAAAATTCATTAAAATTTCTTTCTTTCAGACTCATGTTGGTTATGCACCTAAATTCATTTTTGAGGTGTATATATTTCCATTTTACTTGTTTTACCAAGTGATAATAGCTTATTGAGACAATGTAATCGCTTTTCGATATTGTTAATGGTAATAATTCCTTGATGAAATATTATGATACTTCTCTCATGAATACTCTAATGTTTCCTTATACTATTTTCATTATTTAAGATATATCCATTTATTAGTACCATTTAATACTCTTTTTTACTTTATGATAATTAAGGAAATGTTTTTAATAAAATCTGGTAGTATTTATATCTTTAGTTAGGAACCAATTTTATTTAAAAAAATGTATTTTAAAAAATATTTTCTATGAATATTTCAAATGATCCTTGTAGAAAAATTTCATGGAAAATGGAATTTCAAAATGATTAATTTTTTTCTAGATTTATTTATATGTTTTCAAATTCATTTCAATGAAAAGGGTTTTAAAAAATATTTCAATAGTCTATTATAAGTTTTCAAGTAAATGTTTTTCAAAATGGTTTCACGATTTCATGATAAGTTCTCAATGTATTTTAAATGAAATAGTTTTCAAAATATTTTGAATATTATATTATAAAATATCAAAATAATATTTTTCCAAAAGTATTATGTTTTTAAAAAACCATTTTTCATGAAGAAATGATATTTTCTTGAAGAAATGTTTTTAAAAAATATTTCAATAATTATTTTTAATCTAATATAAAATCCGTTGGTGTTACTCATGAATATATGAAGAAATGATTAAATATTTCAATTAATATTATTTGTATGAATTAGTAATGTTTTGATGGAAAGATGTTTATAAAATTGTTCATGTGTTTTATGCTTTTGAAACACACTTGTTTTTATGGACAGTGATTATGAGACCTACCTATTTTATATAGGTAATGATATGAAAAAATGTTCATGCTTTCGATTTGATTTAAGGGGTTATGATATGATTATTGTTTTTAATATTTTGAAACTAGTGTCTATTGTTTTTTATGTGTTGTGTTGGATCTATATCTCCCTAAAATTCTTTGGGTAACTATGGATGAATCATGAGTCTATATGTTATGCGTGAACATGATTTCACTTTCACAATGTTATGTGCAAACCTGCTTACATGTTTACAGTGTTATTCATGGACATGTTTGCATTTCCATAATTTTATACATGAACAAGATTACATGTTACCAATTTTACGATTAAACATTATTACGTGTTCACAATGTTATGCATGGATATTTTTTTCATGTCCACAAGTTTATGTGTGAACCTAAATACATGTTCAAAATGTTATGTGTGAACCTGAAAATATGTTCATAATGTTATTCATAGACCTTGTTTCATGTCCATAAGTTTATGAATTTACGTGATTACACATTCAAAATGTCATGCATGGATCTAGTATCACATCCATAAAATGATGTGGGGTCTAGAGGCCCTTAACTTAATGAGTGAACATGTTTATACACATATAAGTTAACAATGTTATGTACTAATGTACACGCAACAAATTACTTGTCTTATTCATATGTTATGATTTCACAACTTATGATTTAAATTTTCTTATGATATATTTATTAGGAACTTCCAATCATTATTATGATATCTAATATGAAGAGTATGATGTTTAAATTTTATGTTCAAGTTCCATACCCTTTTGTTCATGTTATTGTTTTTCATTTCCATTATTTACCCATATTGAGAATCTTAGTTCATCCCATTCTTATGACTTCCTTCACTAGGATACAATGAATGGTTTTAGGTAGAAATATAAAAGTTGGTACTCTTTATGGGAGTTGTGGAAGATCTTTCACTAGTATTGAAGAATTTTTATCTATTTTTAATGAAACTAAACTATTACAGTCCTTGAGCATGAATTTTTACAATGTAGCGAATATTAAAATAAAATGATGTACTATCCATGTATACAATGAATGGGTCACTATATTTGGTATCAAATTAATGGTTTAGTTCAAATTTGGAAACTATGATGATAAAACATTAGTGAGACCCCTTAGTATATTTATAAGGATATGTATAGGGATGTTTCTAAGGAAAATGTCTAAGAATTTTTGGAATGGGTAGAGAGAGTGGTTTCCTCGAAATATAACCCTTTCAAGATACTACACATGGATATATAGTTGGAATAGATGTACCTAGGGATAATAATTCTCATATGATATCCTAGCCCCAACTTGGGGTAATCTGGTACATGACAAATGTACATTGCTGCACACCTGGTTTGACACTTCTAGGGGATATGTTTTGGGAATTCACATACTATTTATAAACCATCATGAATGATTTTAATAGATTATTAATATTAATAACATTTGATAAAACTATGCTTGCATTTATTAAACAATTAGGATCCATAATTTGGGCACCCTATAAGTAATTTTTTCATGATTACATGGTATCCTAATATGATAAATGTTTATCTAACTATACTTTCTTGTTTTATTCAATATGGGGAACTAGAAGGAACATGATTAACATTCAATGTTTCCTACGTTGAAACTATGGGAATTATGTGAATCAATTTCCCATGTGAAAATCTTATAATGAAAATTAGGAAGGTGGTACAAGTATTGGTTATACATCTGAATATAAAGAGACCAAAAATGACATGTGAATGGAATGTTATGTTCGTCCAGTATTGTTTACATTAATAATAATATCCATGATTAGATTGAGGTTTGTGAAACATAATACATGATTCAAATTTTATATTCTGGAAAATTTTATTAAGAAAAATGTTTTCGAACCTTTGGTAATGGTTTATGAATAATGATGGTTGAATAAAGTATTTATGTATTGGAATTCATAGATAATGTTATATGAATCAGGAAATAAATAATTTTTTTGTATATGTTTTCATTAATGATTGAAAATAACATTTTTAATAGTGATGAATAAATTGGGATGTTATTTTATATACTGGTGATATTTGGATTGAGGTAAGGTAACCCTTAATTAATGATTGACGTTGTGATAATGATGTTTGGATAATGAGATGCTGGATATGAATAATTAAATTAGATGGGGAAAATTACCTTTGCACTTTTTATTGATAAAGTGTTCAATGTTTTCAAGGATGGAGTTTATAAATTCTTGGATTTAAGGGATATATCCAGTAATCCTTGGAATAATTAAGCATGCTTGTTTTCTAAAAGGATTTATGATAATTAAGGTTGCTACCATGTTTCTTGGGGATATATGATGACAGTATTCACAAGTTTGGAGTATTACAACCAAGTGTTATTTTATGATATATGGGGGACCAGTTATAAGATGTTTTCCTGAAATTCTTTCTGAATATTTGAATTTTCATATTCAGTAAGGGTATTAAGGTTAACCATTTATATATTTTTTATGTTCAACATTAGATGAAGTTTGTAAGATTATAGTGTTTTCTCTCTGTATGAGGATTTATGAATATTGGATATCCTATTGAAACATATTTGAATTGATGATAACTAATTATAAATGGGATGACATATCATATATCTCATGGTCGGTTAGTATTCCAAGAATGAAAAAGACACCATACCTTTTTAGAGAAATATGTTAAGTGGATGAATGAAATACTAAGGGAAAATTTTCCTTAAATCAAGAAATTATATATTTTCTTTAAAATTATTCAATTTTAGGAGAAATGATCTTGAATGAAAAAATGTTTTCCTAGTACGTCAGTTTTATTTGAATTAAATGTTACCTTATATAATCATAGATTTTGGGATTTTTTATTGCTATATTGATCTTCAGAAAGTTCTCTACCACTCTCCATCTAAACATGATAGTTTGATTTCACTTACATATATTGGTTTTCAATTCCCATATATGTTCTCATATGTGCAAACCTATTTATATGTTACTTTGGGAAATTGTCGTGGTTATAACTCTCACATTTTATGGATGTTTTAGTATTAGTTATTATGATGGGGGTTTTGATGAATGAAACATTCATATATTAAACAACACATAACCCAAATGAATTTATAGGGTGAAATTAATTTTAAGGGGGTATAATGTAACAACCTAATATTCTGTGAATTATTATTTTTCAAATTTATTTATCAATTTAGATATTTTTCATTTCACTTAACAATAAAAATACTTTATTTTTTATTAAATATTATCACTCTATTTCATTATATGCAACACCATGTTAATCAAGCACAAAGAACAACATAAATTTTAGCATACTATACATGGAAAATAGAGGTTAGATTACAATAAATTCCATAATGACTTTCCTTGATGGATTGTTTAATAAGAAAGACATGGTTTTACCATATAATAATATATTATTAAATAATTATTATTTAATATATCATGATATAAATGAACCATTAAAGGAATAGTTTTTAATAATATTAACTAATTTATGAATATTAATTGTCTAAAAATTATAATTTGAATTCATAGGTTACCAATTAATTAGAAATGAATATGAAAACTAAATAAATATAAATGAAAATATTATAATTTTTATGATTTGAAAGCTAGATTACCATAATAAATTAAATTAATTATAATTAGTGATTGATATTAATTTAATATATATATTATATATTCTATAAAATATTTTTTATATTCATCGAATAGATTTTTTAGAAATAAGATAAAAACAAACCCAATTTTATGAAAAATCCGGTATTTTTATAATAGTGTTTTGCCTCTATTTAATTAGAAACCCATTTTCCATACAATATTTAGAACTATTATAGATTTAATATGTAAAAATAAAATTAATATTTAAAATAGAAACATATAAATTATGTTAGGATAATGTTTTTGTATTTTTTCTGTAAGGTTTCATTTTTAAATGAATAATTAAAAAAGATGAAATTCGTTCCAAACATCTTTTCTATATAATTTATTTATAAAGTTAAATTACATTAAATTTTTTGAATAAGTATAATTATATAATATTTTTGACAATTAATAAAATTCAGGTAATTTTAACTAATTTCACGTTGAAATTAGATATAAAAACAAAATAAACCTTTGGAAACTTTTACTTTAAAAACCTTCATTGTTGACCAGACTGCGGGATGAAATTAAAATTAATTTCTGCCACTTCTATGATTGAAATTAGGAAAAAGGTATTCTAAATTTGGAATAAAAATAATTTATAATGTGTAATATGGTTTTATTAGTTTTTGACTTAAAATATTATTGAGATTAATTAAAATTAATTAAATCGATTAAGGTGAAAGTTTGCTTAACAATGTAAAAACCTAAATCTTAAGGGCCTAAATGACCTATACACTTTTCCAAAATCCATTGTATGACCATATATAGAAAATATAATCATTTTTATCTACATTGGACCATTACGAGATCAACATGAAACATGAGAAATGTGGGTGGAATTATCTCTTCAAATATTTACAAGACTAATACTCCTCCACCGCTATAAAAGGGGTCCTTTCGTCTCACTTCTTCACACCTATAAATCCATTTGGTTTAGAAAAACTATATCAAAATAAATCCCCATATTTCATCATATATACCTTGAATCATCCATTTTTGATGAAATCCTACCATGTAATACCTTTGCTGAAAAATAAATAGAGTTACCTGATTAAGGGCTAACATCCTCCTTCAATGTCCTTTCTATTATTTTACTTCACCACCACCTCGATTCATATGATTATATGATTTTAAAACAAAATAATTATCCTAAATATATAGTTATGTTGTTATTATAAGTTTTATATATACACTTACACTAACTTCTATCTAATGGGTAACGAACATTCTGTTTATGTGTATGGAGAACTACCGCCTCACTAAATAATGATTGTTATTCTTTCATTTACCAACACTAATGGTAAAATTAGGATGAAAAAATATATTTTTATATGTTATTTATTATATTTATTTTTTATTTATGTTTCTTGAATTCTTTTCCAACACATGTCTTTATACTTTCCATTTTTTGTTAATAGGATAATTTTGTTTGAGAAAGTGTGGACTACCGCACCCTAAAAGTGATGTGATTCATTCATTCACTACATGGAATATATTAATGATAGGTTTAATGAATATATATGATAAATATAATAAAATAAATATAATTTATTATTAATATAATATTTATAAACATAAAAATATTAATTTTACATTCTTTCATTCAACACGACACTTAAACTGAATTATTATTCATGAGTACATAAGACTTACCATTTACATGAATAGTGTAATCTGTTTCATACTTATATATTCAATGGATTATTATATCACAAATATAATGAATATATATTATATCTCAATCATGGTTTATATTATAGAAATCATGTTTTAATTATAATGAAAAAATATATAACAAATTCAGACACATGCGAAAAACAAAGTAGATATTACCTAAAGTGAAACCTTAAAATAGAATTATTAATAATCAGCTACACTAAAACATTAATAAAACCACATATGGTATTATAAGTAATAGTATTGTTATTTTATATATTAATAATAAATTTCTATTTATTATACATGATTTCTGAATGAATACGAAGAGAGTCAAGACACAAGTTAAGGGAATTTCATCTCACTTTTATTTCCACGAGACACACACCTTATTCACCTATCACATATTTTTGGTGGTGTATTTCTGAAACATTAATGAATTATATATATTTTAAACTTATTTTAATGGGTATTTGAATATCCATTTTGCGATATTCAATTTATTGGGTTAAATTTTTAAAAGATATCAAATCAGTAAAATAGTTTTCTCTCAATTTTCCTTCTTTGAGAATCATGTTTGGTCACACACCAAAATTCTTTTTCCAGGTGTATATAATTAAATTTTACATTTTTTATAATGAATATAGTCATTTTAACGATATTTTAATCTTTATTTCATTCCATTTTTTTACATGGAGAGTAAGATCCCAAGATACCAAGTGATAAGAGATTTTTGAGACAATCTCATAACTTTTTCATGATTGTCCATGATTATGCTAATCTGATAAAATATTATAATAAATATATCAACAAAACTTTTTATTTTCCTTATAATATTTTTATTTAAGATATATACATGTATTATTACAATTTTCACAATCTTTAGTACTTCACATAATTAAGAAAATATTTAAATGAAAATATGGCAGTATTTTTCAATTCATCTGGAAATACGTTTTATTTCAAAAACCATGTTTTAAAAAATGGGTGAATTTTTTTTTTCGAATTATACCTTAAAGAAATATTCTAAGAAAAAGTAATTTATATATTTCTAATTGTTTTCAAATATTTATTTATATGTTTTCAAATTATATTCAGTGAAAATGGTTTTCAAATGGTTTTCAAGATTCTTTCATAAGTTTTAATGTAAATGGTTTTCCACAAATTTTTGAGAATTCATTATATGTTTTATATTTATTTCTAAAGAAATAATTTTAAAATATTTTTCTGTTTAATTTTTTATTTTTTCAATGAAAAAGGTTTTCAAAAGAATATTTTTTTTTGAAAATTATTTTTCATAAAGAATTTATATTTTACTCAAGAATTTTTTTTAAAATATATTTTAAAATTATTTCCATTCTATAATAAAATCTTGTTTTGTTACTGATTCCATTATGGAGAAATGATTAAATATTTCCATTCATATTATTTCTATGTATGGTTATGGTTTTTATGGCATGATATTTATGAAACACGTTACTCTTTTATGGGTTATATGCTTTTGAAACCCGCTTCTTTTCACACGTGGTGATTTTGAGCCCTACCTTTTTTCCACAACAAATGATATGTGTAAATGTTCATTATGACTATGTAATTTTATGGGTTATGATATGATTTTTTTATAATCCTATTGCACTGATGTGTATGATTTTTTTATGTCTGGTATGGATTGATATCTACCTAAAATGCTTCGGGTAACAATGGAGGACTCATGAGTATATATGTTACACGTAAACCTAATTTCACGCTCATAATGCTATGTATGGACAAGATTACATGTTCATAATTTCATGAATAGACCTTGTTGCATGTCCATAAATTTAAATGCCAACATGATTACATGTTCACAATGTTTTGAGTGAACATTATTACATGTTCACAATGTTAATCATGGACCAGGTTGAATATCCCTAAGTTTATGAATTTACCCAATTTCAAGTTCACAATGTTATGTGTGAACTTGAATACATATTTAAAATCTTATTCATGGACCTGGTTTCATGTCCATAATGTTATGAATGAACCTGATTACATGTTCACAAATTTATTCATAGACCTAGTAGCATTTACATAAGTTTATGTGTGGGCCTGATTTCATGTCCGTTACATAATGAGTGAACCAGTTTCCACTTATACATGTTCACAAAGTTATAAACCAATGTTCATGGCATAAATTACTTTTATTATTCGTATTTTATTCTTTCATGACTTATTCAATTAATTATCTTATGATCCATGTCTTGTGAACTTAAATATTTATTATAATTTATAATATAGGCTACAATCATCAAATTTTATTCCCATGTTCCATACGATTTTCATCATGTTATGCTTATGTTTTAATTTTATTTACCCATATGGAGAATCTGATCTCACACCATTCTTATGTTTCCATTCCACAGGTTAAGAATAATCATTTTTGGTACAAATACTAAAGTAATAGATCTTTATGGGAGTTCTGTGGTTCTTTAACAATGATAGAAGCTGTTGTCTTCATGGTTATAATGACGCTAGAATATTATGGTACGTTGGCATGTATTTTTGTAATGTACTAATGATTCATAAAAAAAGATGTAATATCCATGTTTTCTAAGCTTCAGTTGTTATGGGATCATTGATTTTATAATTGGAAATATGCAAGGTGAAATAATTTGTTGGAACATGTTAAAATCATGTGTCAATGATAGTTATGAGGAATTATATGTTTAATGAAACTTTCATATCTATCTATATGAAAGAAGAAAAATGTTAAAAGTTTTGAGGATAGTTGAATAAATTTAATGTGCGAGTCTAAGTGAAATTGAGATGAATTCATATTGGAATGAACCAAACTTCTCATAAATATATATCAAGTATGAATATATAAATATTTGTTACATAAAATAACTATTCACACTAGAATTATTTAAGTTCCATGCCATCAGAAACACATATATATAGGAAGTTGGTTCACAATTTTACTATAATATATCCCATAAATCTCTTTATATCTATAACCATTCCAAAAAATGTCATATATAATTCCATTCTTCAAAACATGGGGAGAGGAACTATAATAAATTGTTAGCTCAGATGTTTAATAAGGGTAAAAAAGAAGATATCAATATAATATAAACATAAATATATGAGAATAAAAATTGAAAACCATACACTACAAATCATAGATCATAAACATGAATCATGGGATAAATCATGCTATTTCATAAGACCTGAATAATAAATAAATCAAAAAACATGAACCATGAGAACATATGAATTTCATAAGAAATATAGTTTTGGTATAAATATAATAATAAAATATCATTTTATTACTAGACATGGATTACATCTAGATCTATCAAAGTGGAATGGGTTCACTCCCAAGACTATAATAGTTGAAAAAGATTATTATTGTACTGGTTTCACTCCACGTTCTAGTCTTATTTATCTCATGAGATATCCAAATTTACTCAATACATTGAAGGGAAATATAGGTCCCTCCCATCCCATAATGGAATTAAAACATATGCATTCCATAAGATCATATTAGGGCCCATTAAAAAAATTATATTTCATAAATAATTCATATTACCCTAACTCATGGAAGAAAAGAGGATTAAAAAACATTTCATTATTCATCATAATAAAAGTTGTGGAAATAAATGGGTTTCATGAACATTTCATCATTTCATCATAAAATAATATATAGAAAAGAGATGGGGTTTATTAACATATTTTCATCATAAATAGAAACCATTCAGAGAAATAATAAATAAGGTATTATTGGATCATATCCCCAGTAAAGTTTAAGAAATGAAAAATGTTGGTTCTATTAGAGAAGAAAGATTCCATAAAAATATCATTAAAATAACCTTGATTAAAATAAACTTTCCCTTTTGAAATCACATATTTAAAATCTTGAAAATTTTCAAATATGAAGAAGCAATTTTTATTTGAAAATAAAATTGAATTTTTTAAGGAAGGCCCAAATTACTGAGTGTTCATAAAGGTGGAAAATTCTATTTATGATGGAAAAAACAAAACCAAAATTCCATTCCAATATTTAGTAAAATGTTAAAATTACCATATTCATAGAACTATAGAAGATTTGTTTTAATAAATTCTGAAAATAGTGAAACCTAAGTAAATTTTTCTATAAACAATCATTAGATAATATTAAAAACCTCCCCTATGTAACCCCCAACCAAGGATCCACTAAAAAGGTTGCCAATGATGGTTTCCGACTGGGCCTTAAGAATGACTCCATGTATGCCAGAGATTCCTATAAGTAGTGATGGTCTAATGATGTTATTGTGGGGAGACTAAACCCTCATAAGACATTTTGGATAGAGATATATCATACATACATCAACAAAAAACTACATAAGTATTTTAAATAAAGGATAGAGAAACAAAAGATTATAAAAAATTTATAAGTGTCCAACGCTAGAAATGCAACCATTCATGCATGTTTAGATAAGGCTATATAATCTAAAAATAAAACCTAAAACATGTGAAACAATATATTTTAATACACATAAAATAAAAATAAACAATAGATCAATCGGATAAATCCATGAGAATCCTAATCTCCATATGAGTCATGTGTTATTAAGCTTCTCAGAAAAATGAACCCCAAGGGAATAATCTATATACCAGATCCTATAGTCATGAGGTATGTTTAGGTGCCCCAATGTAATGGCTTCCCGAAGAGGGTGTGAGAAAAACTCAGTAGGCCAAAAATGATGGCATAAAAATCAATTTAACCAATTAATATTAAATAGAGTAGTGTATAGGTATAACCTATAATGTAGTAAATTAATAACTAAAAATTAACAATTAATACATAGGTTCCTAAAGATAATCTGGTTGACCATACCTTCTTCATTATAAACATGAATATCATTACACATCATCCATCATCTAGATTTGTGGGAAGGCTTGAAAATCATTTTCATATATATACAAACACCATCATAGAGCATAGGTTAATTACCATGGAATCCATAGTAGGGGATCATATATCAAATGGGTTTTCATACTATGAGCCATACCTATTAGAATTATATAAGGTAATCCATTACAAAAGGCCTCATTGAAAAAAGGTCAATGGTAATCTATGAATGAGAAGAAAATTAATAAAATAATAAGGCATCAATAATGGAATATTCTAGAGATATTATCTATCATGTATCTTGTATTTGGTGGAAAGGCCCCAAATAAATAACCAAGGGGACCTAATAAATCCATGTACATAATCCAATGGTAATATTAGAGTGGAATATGAATAACATCGTCTAGGTCCCAAGGAAATAACCACAGTGACCTATATCTGGACATATGAATGTATACAAAGGTTATAGGTGTGATGCACCAACCTCCCTCATCAGTAACATACCGTAAGTAATCATATCTACGGGTCCTAGGTTCCATAATATGATCCAAAAGATATTTAATTACCATATGTAATCATACACATGGGTCATAGATTCCGTACATCAACCCCATAGTAGGTTCCATGCCATAATAAAACAGGGGTCATACATTCATAAAAAGTCATTATTATACTGAGATGTTGGAAATTAAGATAGAAATATTAAATAACATGGGATATATTAGTGTACATACCCTATATCAATTAAATAAGTCATAATAAATTCATTAAAAAACTCACTTATAATTGATACAAAGAGGAGGGTCCTATTAGTTTTCATTCCCTTACAAACATTTTAGTACATGACATTATATTCACCAATTTTTTGAATCCATTATAATTAATAAAAGTGTCGTAGAGAAATAAATTCACATTATAGTTTCAATAACATGTTATTTCTAGAATTTACTAATGAGAAAAAGGTCCAGGTGGATAGTCCATAAGAAAGTACACTATACATGCAAAACATATAATATTGGCCATGCTAAAAAGAATAACTCACACACTCCCTCAAGATCATTCTATAGGAATTTGGTCACAACCAATTAGAAGATGGTTTGGTAAAATGATGATATAGTGGAGTTTCACTCCTTTCCACATTTTAATTAATTACATTTTACTAACAAATTAACATTTTAGAATACAATGCACGTCAATAGGTAGATTAATTAGAAATAATTTCTTAATTTACAATTCCTTTTAATAATACCCCTATGGGGGGATAGAAACAAAGGCGAGAAAACTAAAAGGATATAATTTAATGGCGAAATACATTTTTTTCAATGGCATTGGGATATACATCATTATTTTCACATTTTAGAGGTTTATCATGGAAAAAACCATTGCACAACACAATTAAATATCGTATAAAAAGGTGAATAATTGAGGTAAAATTTATAGACCAACTACATCATACATAGGATGGTACACTCATAAAAAAGATTTTATTTTATCTAGTTAAAGAGAAATAATATCAATTTAATAAAATATAAAAAATATGGTGAATTAATCTCACATGATGATAACATCAATCACAGTGAGATAAAAAGAAAAAATAAGAAAGTGGTATGAAACACTTACCGAGAGGATTCAATTTCAAAAAAAAAAGTCAAATCATAGGCATGATGAAGTAGGTATCTCAAATACTACATTTCTAGGAGTAGGAGTTTGAGAACCCCCATCTTTACACATGGAGAAAAAGGAATGTTAGGAGAGGATTTAATAGAAACATAAGGAATATCCTACTTTTCCATCTTTTTAAAGAGTCACATGGTTTGGACGCATGGTTTGGGAAACCGTCCACCAACCATGTGGTCTCTTATGGAAAATATCCACACCCCACATGGTTAGTTGACATATTTTGATATAACTATGTACAAAATCTATATTACTACCAATTTAGTGAAACTAATGATGCGGTCTAGACACATAGTTTGGGAAATCTATGTGTGGTCTCTGTGAGTCACCCATGCATAAATACATGAAGACACATGACCGCCTTTTACCCTCCCACAATTTAGACATCACTTTATACTTAAGAAATGTCGCCATAATGTTTACATGTATGGTTAAACTAACTGCGCAACTCATGAAGCCTTTCCAAAAACCATAGTCTTCAGAGAATGACGCTTTTGAAACTCAATGTAACTCCCATAAAAAACCTCAAGACCTAGGACTCAAAAAACATAATTACTATTAAGTGATCAATGGATTAAATTTACGTTCCAAAATAAAATTTAATAATTTACCCATCCCCAAAAGGAAAAATTATAATTCCTTGCAAAAATCCACATGGTCAAAATCAGCAGATTCTATATACTCCCCAACTTAGAACTGCTCATCATAGAGAAACCTTTGGGGAATAATAAAATAAAATTCAAACAACTTAGGTTGTGAATTTTCATTTAAAACAACCACATTTCATTTATAAATTCCCAATTTTCCTCAAAACACAAATTTATGTGTATTCTACAGAAGCCTTTAAAACTCAATCCAACACATTTTTTCAAAAATAAAACATTTATATAACACTTACTCAATATTGATGAACTAGATACATGATCTCATAGTTTTGTCTATAAATATTCAGCCTATGGATCTCCCTGTCATTAGTTCAATAATTTCATGGAAAATTTTGAGTTTCATTTTCTTGACCGGCATGATTATGAAATTCAAAATTCCCTTATAATTTTAAAAACTCATTTATCCCAGTCATTAGATTAAACAAATGGACAATTTCTAGTCTACATAAATTATCCTGGTGAAGCCAACATTTCCCTAAAACTCCTTGGTTGGTAGAAACTACACTGGCCTTATTCTGACAACTTAACAAAAACGATTACTCATCGATCACATTTTCTACATTAAGAGGGAGTCAATATAACCCAATCTAAAGAACTATTTTATAAAAATATCATCTTAGATTGATGATGCATTTAAAAAACAATATTACAATGACATTCAACAAAGGTCCCTTCTGATTCTCTGAGCAGGTTCACTAAGGCCCATAACTGGCCTTTGGTGACATGTCCTGACCAAAAACTAATTTTAGTGGTAGTTCCATAGAATAATCATTGGTGTATATCTGATGAAGCACACTTGGATCATCAGCCATAAAATATCCTATCTAAGACTGACTTCTACGTGATGTAAACATAGAGTCATCAAATGGAGTCTAATGAGCTCATCTAAGGAATTCCATACTCTGAGGCTTATAAGTGATACATGAATAAATTACAGAATCATCCACACATAAAAAAACAAACTGATCATAATGATAGTAATGTAAATAATTTTTATGTGTCTATGAGTCTATCCAGGCAATCCAACTTTGAAACCCATGTATCACATATGAATAACAATGCCTCTATAAACCACCATAGTTCCAAAGTGAATCCCACAGAAACTCTATTTATCATAATAGAAGGATATTTTAAATTATTTCCTTAGTGAAACATACAACTAAGTCTCCTTTAATGTACCCTGGATGATGTGATGATATGGGACATGATCTTCACCAGGAAAGGAGTACTCTAAGAGGGTACACAAAATTACTAGGTAGAGCAGAGATAGTTCTTACATATCCAATATGAATTTCTTAGTATTGATTCTAACCAATTATACCCAACTACTAGAAGGAATAATAGTCAAACCACTAATGAAAAACTTCTATTAAAAGATCTCAGATTCACCTACTATAACACCATCATTACCCGACCATGTTTAATTTTCCACCTGATGCATCCCATGGTCACTCAAGCATAACGAGAAAAGTCCAACCAGACTAATCACAGCTTCAATAGTTTACTACATATATAAAAATATCATTATGATGCTACATTGTACGTACTATGTTTTTAAAAAACAAACCAACCCCATGGGTTATTAAAAGAAACATGTTGCATTATCAAACTCCCCCTTGGTTTTGCTCCATCAACATGGAAGGATGCATTATCCCCCACACTCAACATGATTCCACCAACCTTAGGAGTGTCGTAGAGGTCATTTTTTGAAAATGGTAACACATTTCATGGAACACACTCTATCAACCACATACAATGGTTTATGGACTTGTGAAAATGCTTTCTCTAAGTGCCGTCATAAAAGGAATATAAACTAGCTAGTCACTAGAGAGAAATAATCGATTACTCTAGAAATATGCATAACACTAAACTCAATTTATGTTCACTGGTTCCATAACATTAGACATAAAATCCAAAACTCACCCGACCAGTAGTGTTAGAACACCTAATCCTTTTAGAACACCATCCTGATCCTTAGGACAAGTCATATTTACTCTAACACCAATGTCATTCTGCATTAGAGATGACCCATCAACATAAAAAAATATCCAAGATCAAATTATTACCATCAAACTCATAAGGTTCATTATAACTTTTTACCATCTCTATGATCACTATGTTTATTTATGCGTACTACCCCAAGGTTTCATCAATGAAAAGAAAATATCACCATCACTATCCATAATATTATTGTCCATATGAATTGAAATATCTGATTGAAGACATAAAATATTAAAGTGAAATTTCATTTTAACTCATATAAATATTAACCTGGATGATGACTTTCCTAGTTGTCCATCCCGGAGGAAGAAGGGTCACACGACCTATCATGCAGATGACCATTCCCGAGGCATGTCTAACCCACTGAAACTGAGTATAACCTGATGATAATTCATTTAAAAAGGCTCAAATTATGAAATGAATACCCATAAAGACTAGGGTATCATTTCATTACTAAGAGATCTACTCTAGATATCAACACCCAAACAACACATTTTGATTGAAACTACTCATAAGAATTTAAAAATGCCTCAAAATATAAGGGTATTACCTACATTGGAATTTCCCCTCATTATATTATAAAAAATCAACTAAAAAGTCTAGAGTCTCACCATAAAAGATCACTACGATCAACCTATTATAACAAAGGATCAACACATCTAAAAAAAGCTACAATACACTAAGGTTTTCACTCCCATCCACATTTCACGGTAGAAATAAAGGAAGGGTTAAACTAACCATACATGAGTGTTGAAACTAAGAACACATCTTATGGTTTCACTTGACATGATTCATTTTTGTACCATTGATATTTAATAAATTTTAGTTACCAAGTTAAATGTTAAGAACTAGTTATAAGGATCACTATACATAGTTTATTTATTTAGGTAATACCGCAAGGAAAATAAATATGTTTTATCAAACATCCTATCATTTATAATTTTTTAGCTTACATGCCGTATATTTAGCTAGTTTATATTATAAAATAATTTTTTGTAGTAAACCATATAAAACTAATGGAGACCTGTTATGGTCACGTTAATCCATTTATATTTTATCTAAATGAATCCGAAGACATTACAAATCATTAAATTTTGAATCTCCCATAGTGGGTTTATCCTGTAAGAATAACAAACCAAGACTAGCCTACTCTAGTCTATCCAAGAATAAAATTAATAACCATCCAATTCATTTAAGATAAAAAATTTAATGTTTTGTCAATAAAATAGTTTCAAGATATATCTTGCTCATATAATATTTTTTATTATATGGGTTACCATTTCCCTATTTATAATGTGACCATAAATGTTGTAGATTGGAAAATGGATCCCATTTAATCACAACTAGTATGTCAAAATACACGAAACCAATGGTTCATGGATAAAAAATGTCACGATTGGTTAGTTAAGGTTACACTATAAATATATGTATACCAAATCATTTATATTGATGTAGGAACATTATTAATGAATTTTATTGCACAATTATAACAAGAAATTATATAAAAACGAATCAAGGAATATAAAAATACAACATGAACTCATAGAAACATGGTATATTATAAAATCATGATAAATAATAATCTAAATATTCTATACTGATAATAAATCTAAGTGAATCATTTAAACAGGATATAACACTCAAATAACAAAATCACAATAACAAGGAACCCTAAAACAGAACTATATGGATTGGAATATTCATGGAATGTGAATCTCTATGTGCCTAAAATGATGTTTGAAATGTTAATTTATACCAATACTAGGTAATGTTTAAAACCCTATAAACCTCATTAATCATTAAACAACACAATCTACAGCATTCACTCAATGTGGAATCATAATCACTTATAAAAAACACAAAAATTAGTCACCTCCATCGCTCCTTAGTAATTTCCTCATGCATGGGTGGATGACTCCTAGAAATGACTATTTGTTTGGCTCCAAGAAATTCATAGTATCCTACCTACAAGACAAGAATAATAATTTAAAAGGATGCAACACTCCAATGATACCACTTTTAATTCCCTCACAGTAGATCCACCGATAACACTGCCTCATGCTGATTTTCCAATAGGCCTAAAGAACACCTAACCATATTCAAGAGGATACAAAATAATGTGGAGGTTCTCATTATTTTATGGTGGGGATAATATAAACTCATATTATGATTAAAAAATAACTATATAAGGTATAAATAAAAAATGAGAAGTGTTTTAAATAAAGGATAAAGCAATTTAAGATAATAATAACTATATAAGTTTCTGACACCAAAAATAAAATCATATATGTATTTTATGATGATTATATATAACATAAGTAGTTAAAATGAAATAGGATGTACAATAAATTACAATACATGTATATGGGAAATATAAAATGCTAGAGGGATTACTCCATAATCATCCTGAGCTCCAGCTCAGTCGTGTACTCCTAAGATTCCTAATATAATGAATAATACAAACATAATAAATTAACCTTATCTTACAATCATGAGGTATTTTTAGGCACCCTGGTGTGATAGTGGACCGAATATGGTGTGAGAGAAACTCAGTAGGTAACCACCAATGGTGTCTAAAGCTATCCAAAAAGTGAATATAAAATACAGTAGTGCCCAGGTATAAATGATAATGAAGTAAATAAATAAATAAAAATTAAAAAGATAGACTCTGGTTTCTCAAGTAAACATGGCCAACCATACCCAATTCATCATAAGCTAGAATATCTCTGTACATCTTCCATCATGTTTATATTTTAATATGTTAGACAATTTTTTCCTAATATATACATGCACCAACATGGACACAAGGTTTTGTTCAAAGGAATCCACATAAGGGGATCATATATTAATTTGGGTGTCATTCCTAGGTTCCATACCTATCAGAATAATAAAAGGGATGAAAATATAAAAAGTATCAATGAACATAGGTTAAAGGTACTCTATGAATGAGAATAGATTACATAAAACAGTGATGAATCAACTAAGGAATACAATGGATATCTTATATATATCGTGTATCAGACCTATCAGGTCTAAGTTATAACCTGAGAGACCTCATTGATAATAAGGGACTCATCAAACAGTATGCTCAGAATGGTATCAGACATATATTTTATAGATCCCAATGAAATAAACAAAGGTAACCTATATCCGGATATATAAATGTATATAGAGGTCATATGTGCCATACATCTATCTCCCTCATTATTCACATTTAATACATATTCATATCTAGGGGTCATCGGTCCCATACATTGATCCCCTTGTTTGTTCCATGCGGTAAGAAATCATACATTGGGACCATAAGATCCATACCACGATCCCCTAGTCGATTCCAAAAGGTAATACAGTGTGTATTGTACCTTTATAAGAATTTGGTTCAAAACTGATATTTACATCATTAAGCATGTAATTTAAAATTGAATGGTTTAAGTTAGTGTCCATACCTAATAATAATAAAATATCTCATAATAATTTTATTAAACAAATAATTTATATGTGATTCAAAAAGGAGGGTCATGTCAGTGTCCATAGACCTGTTAACATTTTGATACATAACATTCAATTCATTAATTGTTTCACTACAGTTTATGTATTATAAGGGCTATGGAAAAGTTGATTCCATTTGTAGGTTCCTTAAAAAAATATTGAGAATATTATTTTGCGAAAAAAATTCTTTGGGACTATCCATAGATAGTTACATCGTAAATGAAAAAGGTATATGATAGTCCATGCTGTCATGAATTCATTTCACATATCCCCAAGTTCATTCTATAAGAATTAGGACACAACTAATTAGGAGATACTCTAGTCAATAAGTAATGATATAGTGGAGTGTAACACCCTTACACATATCAATTAATTTATTTTTAGGAACCCATTTTCATTATATAAGACAACTTACCTCAACCGGTTGTTTGATTAGAAACCAATTTCTAAACTTATTGTTCTTTTTAAGAAGTATTTGAAAGAGGTGGTGTATGTTGAGATAAGAAATATAGAACGATATAATTTAATGTCAACCTAAATTTAGGTGAAGTAATTAGGTTCTAAATCATGATTTTCAAATTTTATAGGCATCACACTAAGAAAATTGATGTGCTGTATAATGGTGTAACATATAAAAAAAATGAAACATGGAAGGAAAATCTATATAAAACCTACTTCCTAGATAATATCGTATAATCATTCAATATAGATCATTTATTTATTTTTTAGTTCAAGAGAAATCAAATAAAATTACAAAAATCCTTGAAAATAGGGAAAATCAGCTCACATAATGATAGAGACAATGATGGGGAGATAAATAGAAAAAAAAACAAATGGAGTGAAGAACTTATTGAGAGGATTTGATTGCGATATATGACAGTCAAATCGGAAGAGGGAGAAGGAGGTCACACAAATCCTAGCACGGAGGGTGGAAGATATTGAGTTACCCCTTATGGGTGTTTGGATATGAAGATAAGGGAGGTGAGGAATTAAAATAAACATAGGGAAAACGATCATTTCTATCATTTTACAGAGCCACACGATTTGGCTACCCAAGTTGGAAACCCATGCACTATCCATGAGGCCTCATCATCCTCAGAGAAAAACCATGCATGGTAAGGTCACACAGTTCGATATAACTATGTGCTATATGTTTGGGGATACTTATTATGTTGAAAAATGGGAACAAAGAAGGTGCATGGTTTGGGAAAATGGACGTAGCCTGTTTTGGTCACACCTGCACAATTGTACCATGCCGCTTGACCTCCTAGGTCCCTCAAATAGTTTAGAAAAACTATGATCCTGATGAAATGGGGTCATATAGTCAAACTACATGGTTAAATTATCTTTGTGTCATCCATGAATCTCATTCATTTTTTCTAGAAAATCTTGATTCTTCATCTCTCGATTCCTAAAAAACTCAATTGAACTCCCAAAAAACCTCTGGATACCTACACTTCATCAAAATACAATAGACATATGAATTCCCAGGTTTATATTTCCATTTTGAAGATAAATTGATAAATATAATAATTCAAAAAAAAATTCTAATTATATTAGAAAGTCCTCCCAGTCTAAAACACAGGATGTTTCACCTTAAAAATGTTTTATAAAATACTTACAAAGGAGAAAAATGATTTTCTATGGAAGAGAAAAATAAAGATGTTTTTATATAAAAAATTTTATTTTAGAAAATTTAATCATTTAAGAGATAAAAATTAAATTAAAATATATATTCTCAATATATATTCCATGCAGATAAAAATAAAAGGTATTTTTAGAGTTAGATCATATGATTCTAAAATTAGATATTTATTCATAACCAATCCCAAATAAACAATGATATTGTAACATATATATTTTACCACTTTTATTATTTTAGAATCACGAACCCAAGACATAAGTTACATTATATTGATAGGTATATCATATAGTATTCATGATACTAATCATAAAAAACATTCATGTGTAGTATATACAACTCAAAAAAACAAGTGGGGAATAGGCATGTGTCCCACAGAAATAAAAGTGAGATATAAATAACTAAAAACTTTCATAAAGTTAAAATAGTAATAGTTACTAAAACATAAAATCTAATTAAATATTAAATACCAAAAAATAATAATGATATTCATGTTATAAAATTTCCAAGGGGAAATATTTACACAAAAAAAAAATAAATGATGGGTGAGTATGGCATATGTCACCCATAAATAATAGTGTTAATAAACTATCCTTACCTTAAGTCATAGATTTTTTAGTATACATTTAAAATTAATGTATAATAAACATAGGTTTGTTATCAATATATCATATAACCATAATAATATTTATCATAACACTTATTATTTACAAATGATATTTTATTACTTATTTATTAATAATTCCATGTTAAAATCTTGTTTTGGGTAATAACTTCTTTGTTTTTCATATTTTAGATATTTAAAATTATCATGGTTCCTCATATCTAGAATATTAAAAATGATATAAATATCATATATATTAATTGAATAATTATTTATAGTAATCCATTAATTTTAATGACATACAATGAATTACACTCTCCGTGGAGACCGTAGGATGTACGTATGAATTTTATGTTGTTTCCATTTTCTTGATGGAATGAATATAAGGATGTTAAATAATATACAAAATATCTAGATTCATAATGATATCATATATTTCACATATATTAATTAAATTCATCCATATCACCATTCTTGTAAAAAGTAAGTGAAAAATTTCTCACATCGCATTGTGAGGCGGTGTATCACTATACACACAGGTGACGCTATAGTATTCCAACTAAATGTAGAATAAACAAGATAATTATAATATTATAATTCTAGAAGTATAATTAAATTAATATTAACACATATATAATTTAAATGTATCATTATATTCACTAGTGATTATTAGTGTTGGAAAACAATTTACATTAGTCCGAGAGGCGGTTGACCGCTGTAAAAATGATCGACGATTTCATTTATCATTTAATGGATGAGGAAATTTTTTTGGTCATGAAATTAACATAATAAAATATTTTTATGTGGTATATAATGATCTTATTATGTTATCAATGTTGAAGATTATTTGAAGGAGGTTGATGAAGAAATAAAATAAAAATACACAAGTGAGAACACTACCTCTTATTCAAACAACCTCCTTAGGTTAGCACAAAAAGCCTTCATAAAATGATTTACTAAAAAAGTAAGGCCTATAAGATTTTTTTCAATTATTAATTCATTTTGGAATTTAATTTCTAAATAAAAGGGTTTTTTAAAATGTGAAGTTGATATGAGAGGGGGTTCCCTTTTAAAATTGGGGGAGAGGACACACTTGAAATTTATTAGTAAGAAAAACGTGTAACCCAATTTTAAACACAATAAAAGGATAAAAATGGTTCATTATCTATCATGATATAATATATTGTCTAAATATTACCATAAATAATAATTGTGAAAGTTTTTAGGTCATTTTAATCGTTATCTTTTTAGTTTAACCCTATTGGTTAACCTGATTTAACCTTACCCTTAGTAATGGGTTTTTATCATTTTTTCTATAAATTTAGAACAAAAATTTATTTTAAATTATTATATTATATTAATTATTATTATTATTAATATTGAAATTACCTTCCCAGAAGTGGTTAAAGTTATCATAAAATTAAAACCACAAATGTGATTGAAAAACGATTTTCCAAAGAAAAACTTTTCTTAAGTGTATAATGTTTAAACCTAAATATTCATTATAAATTTTATTCAAATGAACTAATTTGTGTTACTAATTAATTAATTGAACTAATTTTAATTTAAAAACACTTTTAATAAATAATTATCATTTTAAATTATTCAAATAAGATGGTAGTTTTTAATACAAACTGGTACTTTTCACAATTAACTAAAATTTTAATCTTCAAAAAAAATTCTAAAAAATTCATTCAATGATAATTTTGATATTATTTATACATAAATAACAGTAATTTGTTCAAATATATGTTATAATATTTTAACAAATGAATTTTATTTTTTCATTACAAGAAGGAAATTAGATCATTTTTATGAAAAAAATATTTTTTAACCACATAAAAAGATTACAAGAAATTATGTACATATTTTAAAATACATTATATATATAACATATATAATTAATTAAAAAAAATATTTATTCCTATTAATACCATGATTTTTATTGGATATTTTTTAATCATAATCTTTATATAATATTATTAATTGTATATCACATTTTTTTAAAACTCATTGTTGCATGTGACACTAGCTATCAGAGAAAATAAGTTTATTTGAAAATAATATTTCATAAAACAAAAATTTGTTAAATTATAACCCCTTTAAAATGAATTTATCCATATAATATTAGTGAAATTGGTAGAAATATGTGATGATACTCATAACTTATTGTATCCTAATGTTCTCATGTTGCTTCATTAAATTAGTGGCTTCACAAAGAAACTTTGACAAGGGTTGTGGTCGTGTTTCATGAAACAGTTTCGCTATGTTCTAGAATATTATTCAAATATTATTAATAGAAAAGATAATTTTCCATAAATATAATCTATGAGTTTTAAAAATGAAAAATATATTGTATCTATTTCATCAAGAGAGATACATCAAACACGTCATCGACTTGAGAGAGGTCTGGTGAAAGATCCAATCAATAAGGTACCATATCGATATGGTCATGAATTTTTAAGGGACCAATATACATAAGGACATGTTTTCCCTTAGTTACATATTACATTAAATTCTTCCTTGTATCAATTATTAAAAACACCATTTCACCAATAAAAAGTTCCAGATCATGCTTGTGATAATTAGAAAAAGAAATTCCCAAATTCTTACTGTCTTTTTGTGTTGCAGAATGAATATTATTTGTTTCTATTTTATCATCTTGACCAGCCATGATATATTTATTTTTCCAACTTCATCACATTACTTTATTTCTCTATACTTATTTCCATACATACCTTCATAAGTAGCCATATAAATTCTTGAGTGAATGTTATTATTGTTAGAACAAACAATTGAAGAATGGAATTGATCCCAATCACCTAATAAATCTATATAATAGGATCATAAAATATCCTCAATGGTTTGAATTTTACTCTTATACTTTCCATATTTATGTGGATGATACACAATGCTAAAAAATAGCACTTTATCTAGGACATGTTGAAGAATTTTTCATGAAGTTTTAGGTAATCCTCGGATCCCCATTAGAAATATTTGAATTTTCTAAACCATAAAATCTGACAACTTCTTTAATTTCTATTCCTGAAAATTGATGTAATGGTTAATATTCTCTAATAGCACTAAAGTGTACTGAAATTAATATGTGATCGAATTAAACCCATATAGAATTATTCCATTTTATATTATTTTGGAAGTCTAGTGAATAAATAATTAGCGATGTTTCTAGAAATAGTGGGTTCCTTAGAACCAATTAAATTGATTTTTTATTACCATTTAATTTATGAAATGAGTTATATGTGTTATACACTTACAAATACTATGTCTTTTCTTTTCTGTCTAATATTAAAATGGTAATTTCCATAGATTAATTTCCATATAAAAATGTTATAACAGTTCTCAAGCAGTAATGAGAACCACAAGGTGATACGACCTTAATATTAAATAAATTTTCAATGGTCTAGATACAACTTAAATAATGGGAATTATTGATTTATAAATATTAGGTTCTGGGGGCTCATAATTATTTAGAGTTCTTCCCATGAATTTATCACATGGTGATACGTAGTAGGCGAAATTATGAGGCTAGACCTACCAATATGAACACCACATGATTCAGGTGTCATTAGTTATTCCTATATAGAGACATCTGTATTAGTCTACAGACATCATATCATTATAAATGTGTTTCATTTGATCATTTAAATTGAAACATGGATAGAAGTCATGATAAATAATTATTTGTGAGGTAGCTTTTGATGGGTGCATCAATGATGGTATGATATTGGTTAATAACCAATATAGAATTTTTCACTTTTGAGTGAGAAAGTAATATCTCTAGCCTAGTTGATCAAGATGGTAGTACCTTCATAATTCCATGGAAAAGGTAATAAATGATATGTTTGTATGGTAATATTAATAAATAACAAATCTAGATTGAATGATGACATAAGTGTGGATCATTATTTATGACATATCATGGTATAAAGAGATTATATTACATAGTGCATCTTCATAGGATGGTTTTTATTTTATGACTATTACTTGTCTATTTAAGGGTCATTATGGGTTTCTGGACTCTCCTTTTAGTCTAATAAAAATATTCACTTATATCAAGATAAGGTACAAGAGGGTCACACACAATAACATAATCAAGAATCTGCCATATTCTGTTGAATTGGTATGTAGGAAATGGTGGGTCCTACCATGGGTCCAAGAGTTTTTCAAGTAATTTAACGCAGATGATTAAATAAATTCATTATTATTTAGGTATTTAATAATTGGTTTGAATTTATTTATTAAAATCATTCACATATTATTAATTGAATACAAGAAAAATATTACTAGAACAAATATTATAAGAACAAATATTATTTTACTATTCAAGGTATTTTTTAATATTCCCAGAATTATAAATTGATTCAGTTACTTTTTATTTATTATGAAATATATTTATTATATATTACAATAAGGTGATAAAATAAAAATGAAATAAAAAATTCAGTTATATCATCATAATGTTTCATTTAATTCTTATTTAGTTTGAATTTTATATCTAGGGGCCATGGAACCCTTTTTGGGTATTTGATCCTCCCACTATATAAGCAAGAGGAGAATATCATTCCAAATTATATTCATTCCAATAGAATGGGACCCTATATATTTTTCTTCTTCCTGTAGATATAATTTTGATTCCCCTGAAATCGATTTAATAATTCCTTCGATGGATCGAATCGATGAGATCATGGTTATCATTGTGACACCGATGGATTCATCAGATCCCTTTGATAGCACTTGGAATTCAATGAATGGAGAGGGAATGGATTCAAGTATATTGTATAGATGATATATAGGGGTTTTAATTTGGATTATTTTTGAAATGATCAATATTTAATAGATGTAGTCAAACATGCCACTGAATGCAATAAGGTATTTGTCTTTTTGTGCTTAGTAATTTCATGCAAGATCCTTAGACCTGTACCAATCCTCATATTTCTAGAGATGATGTATTTTCATTTCTCATATGATGAATTTTTTTAAATCCATATCCCATTGATATATATTATGATTCATAATATAATCAATGTGTATGAGAGAGGACACATGAATCTTATGAGCCAAGAAAAAATTAAGTTTTATTAATATAAGTAGAGGGTTTAAATTTGGTCTCAATAGATCCAACCACACATAAATCATCTTTCATATGGCCAAATAATGAATATCTAAAAATTTTAATAAAAATTGGACATGATTTTGAGTTTTGGTATAAAATTTTCATGTAACACAAATTTAATAGCTACATTTTAATATCTAGGGGTGATTTCGATGAACACAAATTTGGGCCCAAATCCTTGTTGAATATGGTCGCCGGAAATAGTGAATGCAAGTGGAAATTATATCCACATAATTGGGGAATCCCTATCAAAAATATAAATATTTTAATTTTTATTAAAATAAATGTGGCCGACGTCGATCATTTCATTAGTCTTTTATAAAAACAATAATGATGGAGGCTTTCCCATGCATAATGCACCACATGAAAAATGGGAATTTTATTCCAAATGGGGGAGAATCTAATAAGATGTTGGAAAATGAATTTAAAAAAATTAAAAGTAAATTTTTTATATAATATAAAAATAGGGGGCAGGGAACCCCCATTATCTACTGAACTTCACCACCTTCTCTTCATCGGGAACACTTCCTCCACTGATCCAATAAAGATACAAATTGTGAAACCATCAATAACACTGCCATGGATGCCACCCTTGGGATCCTCTAGCATTGTATTCCAGGCCTACTGATGCCATCTTTGGACCTTCTCCAATCCACAGTGATGAAAACTACCACTAGATTCTTGTCCACAATGCTACCTCCCTCGAACTAGTGGTTTCATTGGTTACGTCTATCAGGCCCTAGCCTTAAGCATTACATAATCTTTATTTAAGTCAAGAATGCACAATGAGGATATTTTTAGGATTATTGTTTTAGATAATTAGTCTATAACTATTACATTTTATCTCAAATATTACAAATTAGACACTCCTACTCTATCTATATTTTTCTCAATAATAAAATTTATTAAATCAAACAATAATTATTTTCTTGATATAAATATTTTTGAATTGTTACTTTCTCATACCCATCAATATTACCAATGAAAAACATTTCAAAAAAACCTAGGATGAGTATAAAAACCTCAGAAAGTGTTATAATATAAGGGAAGAAAAAATTAGTCCATCAATACGTACAAATTAATAAATTAATACTTTTCAATCATAAAACATAATCTCTTTAACATACCTAATTAAATCATATGATTTAGGAATAAAACCTAGAAATCATAAATCATAAAGGTATTATATAGAATATATAACATAATTACACTGTATTTTTAACATCCATATAGGTTTTTAAAATTGGAATACACATTACATTATATTCCATAATTCACTTATGAGAAACATTAACGTTTACCCCCTTCACCTTACCCAATGCATTGGAGAGCTCTCTCGGGCACAATCTCCATTGGTTTATCATGGAACCACCCATATACACAAAAAAATACCATTAACCATAAAAATATTCATAACACATAAAACAAGTATAAATGAAAGATTATAATTTTTACATTGAAATAACAATATATCATTTCAAGATATTACAATAATCAATGATATCTCATAACCATTTTCAATACAAGAATATATAAAATTGGAATATGGTGTTTATTTTTCTTTTAAAAAAATTAAAACCTATTATGGAATCCAAATATCAAATAATACTTGCAGTAGCAAAAACGTCGTTGTCACCACGCCCGTTAAAAAGAATCTTCCCTTTTTTCATTTAGTAAAACACTCTGTATAAAACTAATCCTTTTGAAAACCATTGATTGAAATTAAAATAAAAAAGGTGCAAAAATAAATAGTATAAAATAAAGTGGTATATAACATCAAAATATACATTAATGAATGGATATTGAGATGAAGTCCCTTATAAAGATCATTTTGTAAATAAAATAGGTCGATTATGAGTATTAACTATATGTACACATAAAGAAACTATAAAAAATGATAGGATATCAATATTTATTTCTTTTATAATAATAGTACGACATAATCAAGAAGTATATGTTTAACCCATTGAATAAAAATTGGGTTATGAAATTCCTTTACCTTGAGTCTGACTTGTCCTATCGTTTCATTATATTCCTCTTAATCGGGTAACTCCCTTAGAATTGAAGAAAAATGAATTATTGAAATGCCTTCTCCCTAAGGTGAGACTTCTAGGATGAAGGTAGAGATATTGGGAGTTTATTTTATAAGAACATAGAAGATCCAAGAGGCAAGAGAGGTGTGTGTAAATGGTTTGAGGTGGTGCCCTGTTATAAGAGGGAGGAGAGGCATTTTAAGAAGGTATTTAAATATTAGTTAATTATAAAATGATTTTCGAGTTCAAATGATCGTAAATCCATTTATTTAAAATATACAATGCTTTTGGGTCGATAAAATGCCAATCAATAGGTTTTAGACTAGTCTTTGTCACAAATTTAACATTATCTTTTAGCATTAACCCTTAGTTATCTAATTTAACTATAACCATGTCTTCTTATATATTCATACTATATGGTTAATATATTTACTATAAAATTCCAATAGAACCTCAATTGGATAATTAATGACATGTTAAACATTATCTAATTTATTTTATCTAATCTTAGATCTTTAGGACTTCTATATAATTTAATAAAATAATATTTGTTTTATAAACACATTTACGTCAATTTTTATACTTTTCATATCTTCAATTTTTAAAAAACCATAACAACATGATTATTTCGAAAAAATGTCATTACATCAAAGATAAAAGGTCATAATAGTCCATAAAATTAGTTTATGGCATATATATTTTTATAATAAATTTACTTTAATATTTATAATATCATTTACTTAAATAATTCATTAATATTGTAAAAACTACATCATTATTAGGTCATAAATATATATATATATATATTTGAAATATAAAAATTAAAAATAAAATACCATTATTTATGAAATATGGTTATATTTCTAATGACTATTTATAGTCTAAGATATCACTTATATAACCCCATATAAAAATTGATTTTGTAAGTGATACATGTTTTGGTAATATTTTTCTTTACTTTAAATTAATTCATAGAAAATGTCATTATCACTCCCAAGTTGAGCCATGGAGCCCCAAAATCGACCCAAGGATTACGATGGTGTAACATATCTAATAAAATAGTATTAGGGAATGTTTTAGGGTAGTTTTATATTATTGTAATATTATTGTTTACCCTTATATACCTGATATACCCTTTAACCAAGGTAAATAAAATAATTACTCATGTTACTATTCATAACATCCAAAAATAAAAGGTTACTATTTACACAATTTTGACCCCCTAATTAAAAAATATGTAATCCATTTTTCCAAATTCAAAACACATAATTTGATGAAATTAATTTAAAAATTAAATCCCACTGTCAAAACCAAAAATCATGTTTTTCAAGAAGTAAAAACTATCAAAAGATCGATTTGTGTTTCTGTCTAATTTAAATGTGAAATTACATAAAATTACCAAAATTGGAATAAATGATAAAAATATAATCTAATTAAACTCTAAACCTCATTAAAATAGAATATACATGTATAAAAAAATTATATGAAGAGGGAGTTTTGACTTAAAATGGGATATTTTCAATATTCATTAAAAAATGAACTATAATTGAAAATTACAAACAAATTATCAAAATTAATTTCTATGTACCAATTCTATAGAAGAAGTTTATTTCTTCAAATGTAACATATAAAAGTTACAAAAAAATATTTAAAAATAGTTCTCCATTAAAATTTGGTAAACTGACCTTTTAAAAATACAGTATTTCATGCTTAAAATTGGATTCATTCTTATTTTTTAGGCTCTATAATTTATTGAAAAAATGTAAATACATTTAACAAACATGGATAATAATATTATAGTTAGTTCTTTTCTTTCCCACTAATACAAAATTTGGGCATTAACTACCATTTATTATAATAATATAATAATATTATTTTTCCATATAACTCAAAGTTGTGTGCAATGTATGATTTAAAAGAAAACAGTTCTTATGTGTTGATTACACTATCGGTAGAATAATACCCTTAAAATTAATAATAATTCATTATTCATACATATTAATAGAAATGAAAATGTATTATTTGATATATACCTTGGTTGTTACATCATTCTGCACTTTTTGGAATTGCATCCTCACAACTCCATTCAATTATCAAATAAGTGAGGTTATTTATCTCTTATAAAATTTTAGATTCCCTTATTGAATCTTCAACAATATGTTTTTTCCACTAAACCTTTACTTAATTAATTAACTTATTATGCAACACTTTCTCTCAATGGTCAAGAATCTGGATCAGTTTTTCCTCATAAGAAATATTCTCTTCCAACAGAACTATTTATGGACTTAAAATAGGAGATGGATATAAGACATACTTTCAAAACATTGAAACATGAGAAAAGTTATGTAACATGGATAAAATTATAGGTGGAGCCACTATGTAGGCAACTAATCAATCAATGTTTGGATTTCATAGGGTCTAATGAACCTCAAACCATGCTTTTATTTTTTACCAAAACACATCATACTTTTCCATGGAGAAACTTTTAGAAAGTCATGATCACCTAACTCAAAATAAATATCCTTCCTCCAGTTCTCCGCAAAACATTTCATCCTTCAATTAGTTATTCTCATGTGTTTCTTAATCAACTAAAATTTTTGTCCCATATTCTCTACCAATTCGAGTCCCATCAACATTCTTTTGACAACTTTATCCAAAAAAGATGGAGTTCGTCACCGCTTTCCATATAAGGCCTCTAATGATTCTATCTATATAGTAGATTGAAAAAATTTATTATAAAAAAACTCAACTAAAGAAAAATGTTGCTTCCAATGTCCCTGGTAACTCATTAAATGAGAACATACCATATCATCCAATGTCTGAATTGTTTATTCTGACTTCCAATATGACTGGGGATGAAAAGGTGCACTAAAATTTATTTTAGTACCCAACTACATCTGAAGGCCCTTCCAAAAGTTAGAAGACAAACCAAGATCATGATCATATACAATAGATAGGGGAAATCCATCTAACCTAACTATATCCTTAATAAAAAAATTCATAAAGATTATCTGGATTCATAGAATCTTGAATGTGAAGAAAATGAGCATATTTAGTCAATCAATCAACACTAACACCGATTTCATTGCTACCTTGAGATGTCTTTGTTAATCCCACTAAAAAATCCATGGAAACATTTTCCCATTTCTAATATAGCACTGGCTAAGGCTGAATCATCCCTTCAAGTAACTTATAATATTTTTTAACATGTTTAGAAATAAAAAATCTCAAGGTGGAGACATAAATATCTCTTTTAATTCCATCCCATCAGTAATACTCCCAATGATCTCTATACATCTCAGTACTTCTAAGATGAAATGAAAATGGAGAACTATGAGATTCACATAAAAACTATTTCTCCAACTATTAATGACAAGGGACATTTAATCTATTTCAAAACCTCAAACATATTCTTTATTAATGTTAAATTCATGAAACTAGTCCTTCTAATCCAATTCTACCTTTTCTACATCTCACTATAATTTTCGGCACTTAATTTATTATTTCTGCTACAGATGATATTTATAACCACCAGAAACAAAACAGAGGAATTCCTGTAACATCCCTGACCTGGAATCCACGAAATCGGTGCTCCGATCTGGGTGGTTACATTACCTTAAGCACGCCTCCCCTTATGCCAAAGGCTGCTGACTAACAGCGGGGGTCTATGGAGTCAAGTGGGGAGACTATACCCCCTTTTTTCAATGTAAGGCACAATATAAATAAACCAAATAGTGGAAACAATAACTAATAAACATGGAACATGTATAACAATAATTTCAAACAATAAATATACCATTTCATACTACAAGTGAAAGAGTGAACAAAACCCAAAATAAAGACAACGACCAAATCCCCAAAATGGTCCCAACTCTAAGTTCGGATCCTCCACCAAGTGATACCCATGTCCACTCAACTATCTAGCAAGGTCCCTTTCCCTTCTCCTAACCTATAAACATGAAGTCTTCTCGGGTACCCAACAGTGGCCCGAGAAGGGTGTGAGTACAACTCAGTAGGCCACCACCAACGGTGTCTACAAAATATCTAGTATAAAAAAGTAGTGAATGAAAAAGTAATATGAATGATAATTTACAAGTAATTATTTAAGGTAACATTAACCAGTTTAGAGCCAAATCCATTTCCACTTCCATTACCGTTCATTACACTCCAATTATCATCACTTACCTATTCATCACATTTCCATGGGTTAATCACAAACATTATGTTGCTTGGGTCTAAGTCCAATAATCACCTGCAAGAGGGTAAAATCTTCGTTATCCTATCTCACTAGGACTAACCCCCTCATTGAAACCATATCCTCACCTCGAAGCCTCAGTCCGAGTGGATACAACAAATAAGAGAATCGACCCTCAGTCCCCATTCTTAACCCGTGCATTTAGGGTGGAGTTTAGAACCTCTGTTTTAGCTCAACCCATGGGAATAGATCCTCATGTCATACCCACTCTATGAAGCCATGTTCACATTCTTATATATAAGTAACCATCAACCATCCATTCCATTTCCCTTCAGTAACTCTATTCACAACAACCCACATGTGAATTCACATTATGTCTTAACCCATTAACACATTGCCATTTCACATCATTTAACCATTCACCCAATTCCCATGTGTTATTCCTATCTCACTAAGCATTCATCATTAAACCCATAACCTATCCTGTTATGGTCTTAAATCCCTTTACTCATTAACCCATTTAACCCATTCATCATTCCATGAATCAACCATTCATCCCATTCCAAATAACTCTTTTGTTATTTCTATGTCTAAGTTCATCACCTAAGTTATACTCCATGTTCAACCAATCATGCCAACATGTTTATAAAGGGATCTAAAATTTATTACAACATGGTCACTTGTTTAATAATAATCCCTAAACTCGGGAAAAGCCAGCAGATCCCATGAATGGCCCTAGATTAGGTCAAGTCAATCCCGAGACATCACACAGGGATCGTGAGGGTTCCCATTTTCCATTTTAAACATCATTAATACCAAACATGCCAATGTTATTCAAAACATAACCATGGAGAAAGAAGAACATAACTAAACATGCACAAATACCCGAATAACTACGGGATATCACTTGTAGACCACCAACCTCGAAACTTCGGTTGAACTCACTCTCAATCGAGTCCATAAACCTTGATCCGACCAAATTTTTGAGCTTCAACCTAAAAGTCACCCAAAAGATAGGGTTTTAGAGCATCAGAACAAGAGAGATAGAGAGAGAATATACAAACCCCAAAGAAAAAAGATAAGAAAGGATGGGATTATCCTTACCCGGAGCTACAATACCCAACCAATGGCACCAAAAATGACTTATAATTGAAGGAGAACCACCCTTGGGAAGACTGGGTCGGCCAACTTAGTTGCTAGGGTTGGGAGGGAATGAATGGAGGAAAATCCCGAGTTGCGGTTTAAAATTCCGGAGTGGAAAAATTGTAATTTTTCACAACTTTAAGAGGCTGCATAGTTTAGCAGCATGGTTTGACAAACCATGCATAAACCGTGTGCATGATACTTCCCGGAGGAGAAGGGTTGCATGATTTTACTTGGTTAGGCCGCACTGTTTTCCCTGGCCATGCGCAGGTTGTGTGCCCTAGATTCTCTTGCCCTGTTTTCCTTTCTTCCATGCCCCGAACCCATGAAACACTCCCAAGGCCTCTCATACTTTTAGAAGACATCCCTTTAAACTGGAACACAGGATTCAACCAAAACATAATAAAAACATACCTTTCCAAAAATAGGGATCTTACAACCTCCCCACCATATAACGGCTCATCCTTGAGACGAGTTCCAAAGCCTCATTGCTCCACCGAAGAGAAGAGTTTGGGCCACTGGGCCCGCATATCCAATTACTACTCCCAAGTTTCTTCTTGAACATTCCCATGCTACCATAGTACTCGAACTAATGGCACAACCTTGCCTCGCAAGACCTTTTCACTATGATCCTCCAAACAAACCGGATGCTCCTCAAAGGATGCATCAGCCTCAAGCTCCACATCCTCAACATCAACCACGTGAGATGGGTCAGGGTGATACCATCAAAGCTGCGACAAATGTAACACATCACACATCCAAAAATACCACTTTGGAAGAGCCCATCGGCAATACATTGGTCCGATGCTTTCCACAATATCAAAAGGTCCCACAAACCTCGTCACCAACTTACCTTAATTCCTAGTCTGACAGTGACCCAACCATGGAGACACCCTAAGGAACACTTTATCACCCACCCCAAACTTAAGGGGTCTACGCCTCCGATCTACATATGACTTTAGCCCACTATGAGCCATAACCATCTACTTATGATCAACTTAACTTTCTCTAAAGTGTCCTGCAAGAGACTTGGCCCGCACAACTCAGATTCACTGGCCTCTAGCCAACACAATAGAGATCTACATGGCCTCCCACAAAGTGCATCAAATGGTTCCATCAGAATCGTAGCCTGAAAACTGTTGTTGTTGGAATACTCAACTGACAATAGGTTCATCTTCCAAGAACCACCAAACTCCATGACACAAACTCTTAATATGTCTTCCAACACATGGATCGTATGCTCCGACTGCCTGTCCGTCTGTGGGTGGAAAACCGTACTAAAAAATCCTGTGTACCAAGTCCCTACTAAAACCCTTGCTAGAAACGTGATGTAAAATGTGGATCTCAGTTCAAAACTATGGTTCAAAGAACACTATGAAACTACACTATCTCCTGAACATACAGCTCACCCAACTGGCCGACTGTAAAGGTCTCTTGAATCGGTAAGAAATGAGTTACTTTAGTTAACCGATCCTCAACCACCCAGATTTCATTATTCTTCCACGGAATCCTTGGAAGACCCATGACAAAATCCATTGTTACATCATCCCACGTCCATTCCGGAATGGGAAATGGATGCAACAAACCACATGGGCATTGATGCTTAGCCTTCACCTGCTGATAGGTAAGGCACCGTGCCACAAATCCCGCAACTTTCTTCATCATTCTAGACCACCAAAACTACCTTCGGAGATCACGGTACATCTTGGTCAAACCAGGATGCACTTACCACTTTGATACATGGAACTCACACATCAACTCTTCCCGTACACACGTTGGCACAAACACACGATCCCAAACCCGAACAACACCTTCCGCGTCGATGACCCAACCAGAACGTATCCCCCCCCCTTTATGATTTTCCTTCATGATCAAAAACTCTGGATCATCCAGATTACCATCCTTAACATGACTAAAAAGCATCGACTCCATCGTTAAGGATGAAAGAGTGACCTGTCCAATCTCCTCCTGCACCTCCAGGTGCATCTCTGCAAACAAGGCCATCACCTTCCACTTTGTGTTGGATTCCTGAACCACCTGATTCTGAATCTTCCTACTCAGAGCATCAACAAAACTATTTACCTTTACTGGCATGTACACCAAGTCAAAGTCAAAAGACTAGAGATATTTAACCCATCTTCGCTGCTGAAGATTCAGATCCTGTTGTGAGAAGATGTACTTTAAACTCTTATGGTCGGTAAACATGGTAAACCGTTCTCCCAACAGATAGTGCCTCCAGTACATCAAGGAATATACTACTACAGCCAACTCAAGGTCATGATTGGGATAGTACCCCTCATGGCGTCTCAACAACCTTGACCCATAAGACAAAACCTACTCATCCTGCATCAACACAACCCCAAGTCCGACTGCGGACGCATCACACAACATGATGTACTTCTTACCCGGCTCATGTAAGATCAATATAGGTGGGGTCATCAACTGCTTCTTCAAATATTGGAAGGAATTCTCACTAGCCTCATACCACTCGAACCTAATTCCTTTCTTGTTCAAGCCCGAGAGTGGTGCTGCCAAGCGAGAGAAATCCTGAATGAACCTTCGTTAATACCCGACCAATCCCAGAAAACTACTAACATCTGAAACACTCCTCATATTCTTCCAAGACACAACTACCTACACTTTCTCTGGATCCACTGACACACCTACCTCTGAGATGAGGTGACCTAGGAAATTCACCTCACCTATCCAGAATTGAAACTTTGATAGCTTGGAATATAGCCGGTGATCTCTTAGCGTACCCAAGACAATGCCATGATGTTGGGAATGATCGTCATGACTTTTCGAGTACACTAAGATATCGTCAACAAAGACAACCAAAAACTAATCTTGATAGGGATGAAAGATCCAGTTCATCAAATCCATAAACACCACTGGTGCATTGGTCAAGTCGAAAGGCATTACCACAAACTCAAACAACCCGTACCGACTCTGAAAAGTTGTCGGCGGTACATCAGAAGACCTCACCATTAACTAGTGATAACCTGACCTCAGATCAATCATAGAAAACCCTGATTAACCCCTCAATTGATCGAAAAGGTCATCAATTCTAGGAAGAGGGTACTGATTTTTCACCGTCATCTGATACAACTTTCGATAGTCAACAAACATCCTTAACGACCCATCAGCTGTCTTTACAAAAAGCACGGTAGATCCCCAAGGAGACTAACTAGGACGGATAAACCCCTTACGATCCAAGTACTCAAGAAGAACCTTCAGTTCCTGGATTTCTTCCGGTTCCATTCGGTATGGCGGAATAAAAACATGCTCGACTCCTGGCAGCTACTCGATTGTGAACTCGACATCCCTCTCAGGGGTAACCCTGAGAAATACTCAGGAAAATCATCCTAAAACGGATCCACCATAAAAGGAAAATTAGATTGTTCCCCTCCCACATCATCATCATGAACTATACATGAAACTTGAGCCGTGAGTCCACTCATCTGTTGAACAAACATCCCCGCATGCCCTACTCAAATATCCCATTCACCACGGTGGACATAAACATCACCCTCAAGCAACCTGAACGATACTCTGCGCCGATAACTATCTATATGCGCCTGATACAACACCAACCAATCCATTCCCATTAGTAGGTCAGTACCTGACATTTTGAGAATGAACAAGTCCCACAGAAAATGATACCCACCAACTTCCAAGGCACATCAGTTGCCCTGCACGATATCCTCAACCCGCACCACCAACGGAGTGTCAATTGACATAACTCCACACACCCTCTTCGCAGGTAAACCCAATGCTACCAAAATTTGAGAAGAAACAAAAGAGTGTGTGGCACCTGTGTCAAAAAATGCATAAGGAAACATTGAATCTAAAAGGATCATACTTTGAACAGTTGACGACCATACCTGTCCATCACCAGGCGCAAATTGAACTGCCTGAAGGTGACCTGCCCCTCTACCCTGGGCTCCAGCCTGAACACCCTGCGTTGCAATGCCCTACTGGCGTGAGAGATCTTCCCCTATAGTTCCAAATCCACCACCCCATCCAGTACGACCCGTGGAGCTCGAACTGCCTGCCTGATACAGGGAAACTGATCCCCTTCCCGTATTAGGTACCTATCTTCCACCATCATACTCTACCACCTACTGAGTTTTACTGCAGAACTTCTGCACATGTCCCATTCTGCCGCATGAACGACACTCAAATGGAGGTCTAGGACACTTACCACACATATGCCTAGGCCTACCGCACTGATAGCATAACACATGATTTCCAATCTGAGAGGATGACCCTCTCCTCCATACAGATTGCACACTTCCACCATGCTGTGAGCTCTCATGGCGTCGCTTCCAACCCTCGGTAGCTGCACTACTCGTCTGCCCCACTAGCACTACAAGACCACTACCCGAAGCTCCCTTCAATTTTCCTTCCAAGATCAATGCATGATCTACTACCTTTGCGAACATAATCTAGGGGAATATGTTTACTTGAGACCTGATCTCATGTCTCAGCCCATCCTGGAATTTCTTTGCTACAGCTGCCTCATCCCATGCTAACACTGGGAAAAACGTCTCAAATCAGTGAAGAAACTAGCATAGTTCATCACCAATAGAGATCCCTATGTCACCCTCATGAACTCTGCAGCCGTCTACTTCCTCAAAGTCTCTGGATATAAATGCTCCAGAAACTTTTCTTGAAAGACCTTCCACGTCATTCCCTCATCCTGTTCGATTCGAGCCTGAATGATCCACCGGTGCCTAGCCTAGCCTCGCAATATATAAGCATCAATCTTCACTCACATTTCAACAGGGGTCTCCAGATTGTCCAGTATCATCTGTATAGACTCTCACCAGAACTCTGCTACTTCTGGCCCACCCTGTCTAGTGAAGGTCGGAGGGTGCTGCAGCTAGAACTCCCTAGTCTGCTCAAACATACTCGGTGCAACCCGCCCTTGGTCCCGATCCATCATATGCATAAGGAAAAAAAAGTTCCCTCAGAACTGGTCTTCTCCACCCTCATGGATCACCACATTTTCTTGCTTCTCTCCTGGAAGAGTGTTCTCAGCAACATCCTCTCATTGTCCAACTGGTAACCGACATCGTGATGGCATTTCTCTACAATGCCAGGAACGAGATTTTAGAACGCATACCATAAAACTTTCATGAATCCATCACAAAGGACTCCTTACTAGCCACAACAATCCAAATTTCATAAACTAACCCAACTACATTTTCCAATTTGTTTCAAATCCTATTACTCCATTAAACATCATTTACCATTCATTCATCCTTACCCACTTGTTTTATTTCATTCATATCATCATTTCTTTATTTCATGAAATTCATGATGCACCCTACTTTCGTTCCTCACACACCCACCTCGTGCGCCTGTCTAACACAATGCATGTCACCTATTTCCCTAGGTACCTATAATGATGCATGAATGCAAATCCTCATGCCGTTAAGGCCACGAGCCAAATATCATAAAATAGTCATATCAAACCACATGTCCATCACCCAATGGTGAAATATCATCAACTATAACATCGCACAACCAAGAACAACATTTCCCACCCAGGGTGACTTGGGATTTCTCTCATACATGGTTTAGCTAATCCCAAGCATGAGCTCATTACCAAGGCCTGAAACATCTTAACCCTTGGAAACCTATACCAAATAACAAGATCTCAGAGAAGGAGAAGAAATACCTCCTCTGATACCACTTTGTAACATCCCTGACTAGGAATCCACTAAACCGGTGCTCCGAGCCGGGTGGTTACATGACCATAAGCACGCCTTCCTGTATACCAAAGGTTGCCAACTAGCAGCGGGGGTCTATAGAGTCAAGTGGGGAGACTATACCCCCTTTTTATCAGAGTAAGCCACAACAGAAATAAACCAAATAGCGGAAACAATAACCAATAAACAAGGAACATGTGTAACAATCATTTCCATTAATAAATATGCCATGTCATACTACAAGTGGAAGAGTGAGAAAAACCCAAAATAATGACAATGGAAAAATCCCCAAAATGATCCCGACTCCAAGTCTGGATCCTCCACCAAGTGCATCCTAGGTCCACTCAACTATCTAGCAAGGACTATTTCCCTTTTCCTGACTTGCAAACATGAAGTCTGCTTGGGTACCCAACAACGGCCCGAGCAGGGTGTGAGTACAACTCAGTAGGCTACCACCAACAGTGTTTGCAAAATACCCAGTATAAAAAAGTAGTGCATGAAAAATTAATATGAATGATAATTTTCAAGTAATTATTTAAGGTTCCATTTACCCGTTCAGAGAAAAATCCATTTCCACTTCCATTACCATTCATTACACACCAATTATCATCACTTACCAATTCATCACATTTCCATGGGTTAATCACATACATTATGTTACATAGGACTATGACCAACAATCACCCGAAAGAGGGTAAAATCATCATTATCCTATCTCACTAGGACTAACCCCCTCATAGCAACCATATTTTCACCTCGAAGCCTTAGTCCGGGTGGATGAAACTATTATGAGAATAGACCCTTAGTCCCCTTTCCTAACACGTGCATTTATGGTGGAGTTTAGAACCTCAGTCTTAGCTCAACCTGTGGGCATAGATCCTCATGTCATACCCCACTCTACAAATCCATGTGCACATGCATATATATAAGTAACCAACAACCATCCAATCCATTTCCATTCAGCTACACTATCCACAACAACCCACATTGGAATTCAAATTATGCCTTAACCCATTAACACATTACGATTTCACATCATATAAGCATTCACCCAATTCCCATGTGTTATGCCTATCTCACTAAGCATTCAACATTAAACCCATTACCTATCCCGTTATGGTCTTAAATCAGTTTACAAATTAACCCATTTAACACGTTCATCAGTCCATGAATCAACCATTTATCACATTCCAAATAAACCTGTGGTTATTGCTAAGTCTAGGTGCATCACCTAACTTCTATTCCAAGTTCATCCAATCATGCCAACATGTTTATCAGGGGATCTAAAAATTATTACAACAAGTTCAGTTGTCTAATAACAACCCTTAAACCCAGGAAAAGTCGGCACATACCCTGGATGGCCCTAGATTAGGTCACATTAATCTTGAAACATCCCACCGGGATCCTGAGGGTTCCCATTTTCCATTTTAAACATCATTATTACCAAAAATGCCAAGGTTATTCAAAACATAACCAAGGAGAAACAATAACATAACTAAACATGAAAAAATACCCAAATAACTATGTGATATCACTTGTAGACCACCTACCTCGAAACTGCGGTTGAAAACACTCTCAATAGAGCCCTTAGACCTCATTCCGACCAACCATTCGAGCTTCAACCTAAAAATCACCCAAAATATAGGGTTTTAGAGCTTCATAACAAGAGAAAAAAAGATATAAACTCTAAACCTAAAAGATAAGAAAGGATGAGATTATCCTTACCTGGATCTTCGAACATGGGAATGATATCAAAATTAATTGAAAACAATAGGTCAACAGTTGTAATTTAGGAAACTAGGAACATGTCCCTATCATGGGTTTGAAACAAAAAATTAAAACCAAGTTATAAGAATTACTAATCTCAAAAATATTTTCTCCAAAATATTTTTCATGAAAAAATACATTAATACCTCTTTGTGATATCAAAGAATGGATTCCACATAAAGGTTCCATGATCCTAGAAACCACATGGCTCAAGCACATATCCCTAAACACCAAATGAAGTCGACTTGCTGGGAGGGTCTAGGGTTTGTCTTTAGGGAGAATATTCCCTCAATAAAAATGTGTAGATTAGTATATCAATAAGAAACACTGTTAGATAATTGAAGCTTTATAAATACATGAAAAAATATGGGATACCAGATTAATAATACTGGAAAACAGGTGAAACTAATTGAATAATAAAAATGTTGATTATACATGTCATTTATCTAGAAATATAGGACAAATTGGTACAATGAAGTAGATAATAAATGATATAAAAAATAGAAAAAATGAATCCAAAAACTATCCAATGCATCCCGAGCACCAGCTCAGCCATTTTCTATTAGCTCCATCCAAATCAAGCAACCAATAAAGTGTCCAAAGAGATGCACTTACTTTTGTCTACACCTGCATAGATATAGTATGACTGGGTTCCAGTGGAGGCTCAGATAGTGCATGATATTAATCTCAATATAACACCACCAACAAAGTTGATAACATTATTTCCATGTAATAAAAACTGATAGAGTACCCAAGCATGACAATTTAAAAATAAATCAGTACAGAAATATAAATAACCTAGTACCTTATTTATCCGTTGAATGGTGTCCAAAAATGTAACCCGTTTATTAATTAATTGATTTAATATTTAAATAAATAGATTACATAATATAATACTAGATTGAACAAATTAGGATGATACTAATAATTAATGATACAGGGTGAAAAATAAATCCATGATGTTAATTAAGATGAAGAGGTTCCAAGGTAATATCCAACGCGACAAAGACCTCAAGGGTTACCAACTAAGTATTAACTACATATTTAAAAAGTGGTAAGTGTTTAATCCACATAATGTTGTCCAAGAAATTCCACACTCTGGAAATCTTAGTATGTCTAACAAAAACATCCATGGTAGATTGAGATAAGAAATGGCTTAGCCCAAGGATGAAACTAAGGCTTTACATGTCTTCTGAAACCAAGAAGGATCCGAAGAGTGTATCAAAGGAATATAATAATTGTAAAAGAGGTATCCAACAGTGTCATATTAGGCATCCAATGATAGTCATGGATTGGGTTCCATGGATGGTATCAACAATGTCAACTAACATCATAGAATCAGAATGACATCCATGAATGCTCACAATACTCCCTAAAGAACCCAAAATCTAACTCAAGCATGAAAACTCCTATAATAATGTATAGGTCAATATAAAACTATTCACATTATAATTAATTCATTTAAATGTTTAGGAAATTGAAGGTCTTTGAATTCAATAAAACAAAAGGGGGGGGGTGTTCATTCCATGCCTTTCATACATGTGACAAGGCATCATAAGAACTTGAAATATTTAATTAATTAATTCACATACATCGTAAAATTTCCAATTACATTTAATATTGAATAATAAATTTCATGAAATTACATTGGGTGGTTCAAGTGGAAAAAAACATGTCCTAATCCATTCAACAATTAAAATTCAATATCAATTTAAAGATGGAGGCTTACCAATTTCATGGTCAAATCAAGGAAGACCTAAACAATGGATCAGACGTACTTGTCAAGACACTATGAACCAAATTATAAAATACACCCTATATGGGGTGCTATTTATACAGTTTATAACCTCCAAAAAATGGTAACATTAATAGTATGAGTCTTATAATATGATAATAATGAATATAAGCATGATATATAAAATAAACAGAAAATTCCTGATGAAATCGGTGCTCCCACTTGATAATTTATAAAATGATGAATCATAAAGTGTGTGTTATAGAAAACTTACATAATACTCATAATAAGAATCACATCGAGTACTGACCTCTAGGTTTTAATAGATTGAAAAATATTTGAAAAATGGATCGACTCCCTGAAAATAGGGAATATGAGCATGTATCCAAATAGTGTCACCAATAGGTAGAAGTACATAATAATGTTAAAAAGTAATTGAGATCATAGCAGTGAAAATCAAATTGGATGAATGGAGATAGAATCAGAATTAGGACATACACTTGAGTTTGATTTATATAATAGAATAAAAAGATATGTCAAATCATGAAAAAAGGGGGATGATGTCCACTAGAGGGAGAGAAATAGGAAGAGAAGAGGATCTAATTAGATCACTTATGTTGAAAACCTTAATTTCCCCCAAACATATCCATCTCATGGTTTGACCACATTGTTTTCTAAACCATGAGGAAACCATGCACGAACATCTGTAGGATGTGGGATACCATATGGTTAGGGTTCATGGTTAGGGAAACTGTGCGCCAGCCATATGAATCATGTATGAAATTTGTTCTGTAGTTTTCACAAGGCTGTCTGGACCAGATATAATGTTTAGTAAAACTTGTATGACATCATTACTTTTATATAGGATTGTAGGGTTAAACAAAACATCTATCATACCTCACATGGTTTATTTTAACCCATGCCATGTGAATTTTTCTCTAAAAAATGGGTTTTAGGCTCTGAACATTCCCCATACACCCCTGGTAGCATTGAGAATCCATTTTCAACTATATTTGGTCCAAAATATGGAATTATACAAAAATTAAAAGGATTCATACTGTAAAGACCCATATATTTATTTCATAATTAATCATGATTTATTACAAAAAATTTCACTTAATACAACTCAAATGATCAAGTGGCCTATTGTCTTTGGGAATTTGGTACATCACATAACAACATAAAACATGAAATACAACATATTTATTGAATAATTATTTGGAAAGAATAAATCATTCATTTATACAAAACATTGCATGAGATAACCAGAGGACATACATAAGGAATGGGTAATCTATAAATCCCAATAAGGTAATAAACATAGAATAAAATGAGTAAAGAAATACATGTTAGCAAATTGGACTATCAATAGAGAATAAGAAGAACATAAATATAAAGGAATGATATAACAATATAATCATAACATGGAGATGTGGAATCAACCTGAAACAAGATATTATCATGATTAAATGATCATTTCATATTTAGGAGCATGAGTCAATGCTCATTTCACATAGGGGAGAATGAGTCAAATATCATTACACAAGGAGGTGCATGAGTTAAAGATCAATTATCATGAAGGATCACGAGTCAAAGCTCATTTCTCATGAAGTGTCTTGACATGAAACATTACCCAATTCATTGGATTGATATCAAGGAACACCCGTCATGATAATTTTGTTTTCATGTTTAAGTGTTGCACATAGACCAGCCAACATAGACTAATTAATCATCATTGTTTATTCCATGATAAAGGAAATATATAATAAATATATATATATATTCATAATAAGTTAGTATATGTTCTTAAGGTGATTACCCTTGATATGTAAATTGGTATAGTATTCGATACACAATGATTTCGTCATGGAAAATCAGAGAACATTTTTTACAGCATAAAAAAGTCATATAGAAATTAATAAAAAGGGTTAATGTGAGAGAAAGGGGTATCTCATCATATAGAAATGAAATTAATAGTAAGAGGGAAGTGGAATGAAATAAACCAACATAAGTAATTGGTAATGGACGATGTAGCATAATAAAAAGTCTTTAAGTAATAGGATAAAGAAAAAGAACCCTTATGAAATTTCAATATGGTAATAGATGTATATAAAGGATCATATGGGCCATACTGAGATTTAAAAAATATCTAATAATTTATAAATGAAAAGTAATGGAATCATGTAAAATTATATCCCAACATATGAAAATTGAATTTAAGAAGTCAAATATAAAAGAATTGATTAAATGGAAATGAGAATAGAAAAATCACTAATAAAATTTTGGAATAGTGATGGCTTATGGAAGGGTCCAAATGTTGGGGGAGAAATGAACCCTCATAAAAATAACATAAATTTAATAGTAATTTAATTATAATAAAAGAATTTAAATATATAAAATTTAAATTAAAAGAACTAATATTTAAGAGGGAGCTTGAATTCAATATATATAAGATAAATCCCTTACATGGATGTGTCACTCCAATGGATTAGGATAGGCTTATTGGGAGCTTGGGTGCCTTGATTGGACTCTAGGGAGTATAGGGCACATGAAGTATATAATTCAAGGAGTTTTAGTGGAGTTAAATGGGGGCATGGGTGGGTTTATATATGAAAGGAGGGTGATTTATTTATTATTTTAAATTTGGACACTATATAATAAAATATTCAAAACAACAAACCATAAAGGGGTTTATCCCATAGTTTCTAGTTCAGGGTAGTTTCTTACATTATTTTATGAGGAAAAGATAATAATATAATAAAATAATCCACTTTCTTATTTTGAGGCGAGTCACAGTCTAAAGGAAATTATTTTAAAACAATACAATATATTATATGTTTTGGAGGTTTCACAGTAGGTTTATAAAATAAATCAAATAAAGTTAAAATTACATTATTTTAAGGTAAAAACATATAATTTTTCAATTATACATTTATTTTATTTAATAAATTAGTATTGGTCCATTATGATGTCATAAAAATCACAGTATATTTATATGATATTTAATTTATACATCAAATTTAAACGATCAGAAAATTATAAAAAATTCAAATTTCGATAAATTGGAAATGTTTATTCAAAAAATAATTTAACTTTTATTTAAATAATATTCTGAATTTGTGAATTTTTACTTTAAAAAAAATAAACATTTATTAACAAATGATGGGTTTTTCCAATAATAGTTTTTCGAACCCTAATAAAATTACAATTGGCTTATTAAAAATTATATAATAAATTTTATTTAATTAAAGTTATTTAATAATAATATTTTATTAAATTTTTTATTATTTCAACAATTAGTTAATTCATCAAGATGATTTATTAAATGAATTTGTAAATTAACGAAAAATACACATTTTTCTTTAAAAAATATTTAAAAAGTAAAAATAATAGAAAACAAATATATTCATTATTCAATAAAAAATAATTTACATAATATTATTTCTTGCGCCTTTGTACATATCGCTTTATTACACCATAATATGCCCTGAGAGTTATGTGTGTGATGCTAGGGATTTTTTGGGACCATTCAGTAACCACAATTTAGGTCGTGATCTTGGTGAGATTGAAATTTCCATGTAAACAGTTTTTCGAAGCATTAAGTTGTCAAATCTCAACTTGGGATTTATCCGGGGAAATGTCTAGAAATTATATATCCCATGGAAGCTTCGATAAATGGTCTTTATAGGGTAATACCCTACTGGTTGATTCAATCATATTTTTTCTATGCTAGAAGGATTTTTTGAAACCCTATATTTTTACCAGTCATGTGATCATTGTTCAAATAATATATTATCAATTGAAAAGATAGTTAACAGTCATTTAATATAAAATTACATATAGTAAAACATAAGATGTGGATTTTTTTCTTTATCCATAAGTCATTTAATTAAATCAAAAATGAAACTTTTACTCATAAGAGTTTGGGTCATTACATCCTTCCCCCCTTATAAAATTTCTCCCTCAAAATTTCCTTATCCCACACTAAAACAGATGAAGGTAAATCTTCTTTGTCACCTCCTCTAGTTCCCACATTTCTTTTTCATACATTTAGTTTCCCCAAAAATCTTTTAAGAGGGACACTGTCTTATTTTAGATAACTTTTTCCCTACGATCTGAGATCTTCACCAACATCTCCTCATAGGAAAGGTAAATCTTCAATGGTACCACCTCAATATTGAGTACATGTGATGTATTTGGTATATACATTATTAATATGGAAACATGGGTTATATCATGTACTAGAGATAGGTTTGGTGGGAGTATAATTTTATAGGCCTTTACTCTGATGCGATCAAGGATCATAAAAGGGCCGATGTACCTTAGACTAATATTTCCTTCTTACCAAATCTCATATCTATATTCCATATAGATATGTGGAGGAATAACATGTCTCTAACATCAAACCCTAGGTCAAAACTGTGATTTTCAGCATAGCTCTTTTGTCAAGGGAGAGCAGTATTGATCTGCCACTGAATGTTCTTAGCCATCTCCAATATTTTATCGACCATTTTAGGACATTGAAGTTTTTTCACCAACTTCATCCCAACATGCCAGTTTCCTTCATCTCTTCTCATAAAATTATTTTTATGGAGCCATTTAAACACTTGAGTGGAAACCATTATTGTAAGTTAACTCAATGCAAGGTATATGTTTGTCTCATCCTCCTTTGATGTCCATTAATAAAGCCATTTATATGTACTCAGGTGTTTGGATAATCTATTCATATTGGCCATCAATTTGTGGGAGATATTCCATACTATAGTTCAGCTCAATGTTTAGAGAATGTTGGGGATATTTCCAAAACATATAGGTGAATCAATGATCTCGATAATACACATCAATAGTGTTACTTCGTGTAACCTTACCTCATCTCTGATGTATATATATTCCAGTTGATCTATTGAGAAAAACTCTCTAATTATGATGAATTGTTTAGTATTTTTAATAATATCAAAAACAAACCATATAGAATTATTTCCCATGTATTTATTTGGAAGTCTGATGACAATGTCCATGGTGTTTTTTCCCATTTTCATGTTGGTATGGGTAATGGTGGCAACATCCCTTTAGACTTCAACCTTTCAAACCTCAATTACTGACATACTAAAAACATGGATCTATATTCTACAACCTCGTTCTTCATTTTATCCCACTAATAGAGATCCCAGTGATCTTGATAAATATTTGTGTTTCCTGAGTTAATAGAGAAAGTTGAACTATTTACATCATCCAAAAGTTATTGCATTAATTTAGGAATTGATTGAACACACAGTCTACCAAAGTCTCACAATTCCTTCTTCATTAACACCCGACTCTATGAATTTCCCTTTTATGAGAGTCTATAATTTCTTCTAAATGCATACATCATCTTTTTGAGCTTCCTTTAACTATAACAAAAGTGATTCTTGAAAAATAATTTGTGAAAGGATTGATAATGTTCCTTTCTTTATATTCCCATGTCTATCCTATTCATATATAAAAAGATCAGATCATTTTCAATTCTCATTGATGACAGAATTGTTGGGCCTTTTCTAAATAGGGAATTAACTAACTTTCTCACATTCCCTAGATGGTTTTGGATTAACCAGTCCTAATCCTTGAGGTCCTTTATCCATCTTCATATCTCAATATTCTTCTTTTTCTCTATGAATATATATTTAATTATTTTTTAATATGTACATATTTTACCATTATCCCCAAAGAGATAATGTCGTTAAATTTTCATAGAAAAGATCACCTCTTCTAAGTCCATATCATGCCTATGATAGTTTTTCTCATGAATTTTCAACTTCCATGACAAGTAGGCAATTAATGTTTCATTCTCATCCACACACATCCCAATACCTTCTTTGAAGAATCGTAAAAAATCATGAAATGATCTCCACTCGTGGGTAGTTTTATCATATGTATATGATAAGCCTCCATTATACTCCATGAATATTTCCTCACATTCATCTATATATGAAAATTGGACTCTATTCTATATTATCTTGGTAAAAGGATTTGAAAATAGTGGAAAATTTCTCAATTTTTTTGATAATATCTAGGTAACCCATGGAAGCTATAGATATTTGTTCCAGTTGTTGGCCGCATCCATCCCATAATTTTTATCTTTGAAGCCTATAATGATATCCACTTATTTGTGATGATATTATATAGGAATCAATCTTATTTCAACCAGAACTCACCCATGCTATTATTTTCAGAGAGATTCTCCTTTCGCATGGTCTCTAACAGAGTTCTGAGTGACTCCTTATGCACCCTTGGTTTTGGAGTATATTGGAATATTTTATACAAATACTTCCACATATTTTTCGAGTTGATCTATAAAGACTCTATTACTAAAATCCATGAATATTTTTGGATCATTAGTGGGCCTAAGAGGAATCAATATGAACTCATAGTGCTATTACCTTGTACAAAATGAAGTCTTGGGGATATACCCCATATTTAACTTTACTTGGTAATATCCTAACCATATATCAACCATGGAGAACAATTGTTTTACACACAACTGATTGAAGAAGGCATCGATTCATGGAAATGGCTACATGTTATTTATCATTATTTTTTTGAGCTCATGATAATAAATGGAAAGTGACATTGACCCATACATCCACTTGAAAAAGAAGATTGTTGTACCCCATGTTGAAACACTTGGCAATATAAACCCTTTATCAAGATTATCCTGTAATTATTTCTTTAGTTCATAAAGGATACATAATATACATTCTATATGGAGTATTATATATTTTCAATGTCCTAGATACATGTTCAACCGAAAATTCAATATATCACCTAGGGGGAAGAGCAGAAAATCCATTGGGGAACACATTGGCATATTCCATCACAATAGGCACGTCTTCGAAAATGGTTCTTTCATTAGACTCAATCATTTGATCTGGATAAGCTTTCATATAGGAAAATAATATCAATTCTTCAGTTGATGGTTCTAAATAAGATTCATCCATTCCTTGAACATGCCTAAAATCAAGAGTTTATTTTCCATTTGGAGATTGATTTACCTCACACAACAATTTATGTTGGGTGTATATAGAGAAATACAATAAAATCTTAGAATTGCATCAAATTCTACCAAGGTATGTAAGAACAGCTTAATAAAAAAGCTAAATCTACAAATTGTGATAGTGGAGGAGTTATATACATGGTATGAAATAATTTTCTATTTTCCATCATCAAATACATCTATACATCAATGATAATTGTGGTGTTTTAATAGTTCTACCAAACCTTAATGATATGAAATAATGTGTGAAACTATGTATGATAACCCTACCTTTCACCCTTTGATTATGGTTCTACACTGTTTGGTATAGACATGAGGATGAGTATTTTTACTATATTAAACTCATAAAGGGGCATCCAATGACATTAATGTTATAATTTATAAATTTAATTTATCTCCTAAACATAAAAGTTTATAGGATTCAATATATTCTACCGAACATATATTCATACCAGAATTTTTATTCCGTAAATAATGGTTTGTAATGATATTATGAATTTACTAAAGTATATCTTCCAAGGGTGTCAAACCAGGTGTGCAGTAATGCTCGTTTTTATTTTCCATGTTACCCCGAGATAGGCCCAGAACACCTTTTCAGAGTTGTTACTGCTACATACATCTGTTCCCAAACCATGTCCACTTGTTGTATCCCGATAGGGATGTATTTTTTTGATAAACTAATTTATTTATACTCACCAAAATTAAGGGATGTTTTCTTACACTTAGTCATATCTATAAGGTTTTTTCACAAGGGTTTTCTATTCTTAATACCAAAATAACTATACCTATCATTTAATACTAACTATATAAACCATTATTTTTTTAATTCATATTTTAAGAAGACTTATTACAAAAAAATTATACTTAATAGAACTCAAAAGATGGAGAGGTATAATGTCTTTGGGAATTGGGTACATCACATAACAACATAAAAGATGAAATAAAACACATTTATTGAAAACATGTTTGATAAAACAAATTTTTTCATTTATACTGAACACATCATGGGATAACCTAAAGATATATATGAATAGGGTGAGCTATAAATACCAGTAAGGGAATAAACATGGAATTAAATTGTGAGGAAAATACATTTTAAAAAATAGAAATATAATTCTAGAATAAATGGAAAATGAGATAAATGAATGATAAAACATGATAATCCAATAATTAAAATTTGGAAAAAATATATAACATTATCTTTTCATGAGAAAAAGCTTATTGCAGATAGAGGAGCATTAGTCAAGGAACCTTTTACATGGAGGAGCATGAGTCAAAGATCACTTCACATTGTAGATAATGATTCAAATATCATTGAATATGAAGTATCATGAGTCAATGATAATTGTGAATGACATATCATGCGACTAATCACTACCCAATGCATTGGAACATTATCAAGTCTCACCCTTCATAATCATTTCTTTTTCATTCTTAGGTGAGACACATATATCATACAATATGGATTAATTATTCATCATTGTTTATTCCGTAATCAAGGAAATGTGTAATACATACATATATATCCACAGTCAATAAGTATATTTCTATAATGGTGGATTACCTTGATAGAGAAATGGGTTTGGTATTCATTACACAATGATTTTAGCTTGGAAAATCATGGTGCAATTTCTACAGCATAATAGATTCACAAAATTTGTTGATGGGAGATAAAGGAATATCTATTAATTTAGAAATTAAATGGAATGTATTAGGGACCTTTATGTACGTTCCCCAACATAATTAATTGTATTTAGAATGTGTAACATAATAAAGAGTCTTGTAGAAATAGGAGAAATAAAAATAACCCTTAAGAAATTTTAGCATGGTAACATGTGTACATAAATGATCATAGGGGGATTAATGAGTGTAAAAATAATATCTAGTCATTTATATGTCACATTGACTGTAATATAATCATGAGAAATCATATCCCAACATAATAAAATTTAATTTAAGAAGCATAATATAAAAGATGTTCTTTAATGGAGATGAGAAGAGAGAAATCCCTAATAGAATTTCCGCATAGTAACAACTTAGGTAAGGATCCAAATGAGGGGGCATGAATGACAAATCATAAAAATAACAAAAATTTTACATTAAGGTAATGATTATAAATGAATTTCTAGATATTAAATTAAATTTAAATAAAAAATCTTGAAGAAGGTGTTTGAAATCAAACGAGAGGGGAGAAATCCCTTACTTGGATTTACGACTCCACAGGCTTATGAGATGATTCTTTGGAGCTTGAGGGTGACTTGGGAGGACTTTAGGGAGTATAGAGAAGGGAATGGATGAGATTAAAATATTCATACTGCGGAGAAATGGGATCATTATTTGTTATATATAGGAGGGGGGATTATTATTAATATGGTTTTGGAAACTACGAAATAAAATATTAATAACCACAAACCAACCAATGGGATTTTCCAAGGTTTCCGGAAAAGTGGAGTGACTAAAATTAATTTTTAAGTCTAGGTGGCAGATATAATAAAATATTTCCATTTCATATGGGGAGGTGAGTTACTCTCTAAAGGAAATGATTTTAAAATACAAAAATATATTATAAGTCTTGGAGGGTTCACTCAATCATTAAAAAATAAATAAAATAAACATAAAAATAGATTATTTTAAATTTAAAAAAATGTCCTAGGATACATTTTAATTTATTTTTTTATCACCATTTATACATTATGATGTCAAAAAACTCATAGTATACTTATACAGTATTTAATTTTTACCAAAAAGTTCAAATTTGTCAAAATATTATGAAAATTTCACCTTTGGATAATTTCAATTTCCTCATTCCAAGAACAATATTAATCTTTTCAAAACATTTTACTAATTAGGTAAATTTTAACTTTTAAAATAAAATATTAAATTTATTGAAGATGATAGGTATTTTATAATAACATTTTTCAAACCTTAAAAAATTACATTTGACATCATAAAATTTATATGATCATTTATATTTAATAATTTTTTTTGTTAAAATATTACTAATTTCAAAAATAAATTAATTCATCAATATTTATTTATTAATTTAATTTGAATATTAACGAAAAATAATATTTTTCTTTAAAAATCATATTAGAAGTAACAATAATAAGATGAAAATATATTAATAAATATTCAAAAAGTAATTTATATAATATTAATGATAGTGTATTGATACATATCCCTTTATTACACCATCACACACCATAAGAGTCTGGTGTGCGCTGATGGGGATTTCATGGGGCCGTTTGGTGAACATGGTTTGGGTTGTGATCTCGATGTGCTTGAACATCTCCTATGAATAGTTTCTCTAATTCTAAAGTTATTGGATCTCAGCTTGGTCATGGTCTTGGTAAAATACTAGAAATGATATCCCCCTTATGTAATCCAATAATTGGTCTTCATAGCTTATGATTCTAGTGGTTGAGGCCATTAATTCCTTTGTCTGTGCCAAAGGATCTTTTAAAACCCTATATTTATGCAATTAATGTGATCACTATTCCAAATATTTATTATCTACTGTAATGATAATTACTAGTCATTTATTATCCAACTAGATATATTAAAATAGAATTAGTGCATCTGTTTTCAATATTCATACGATATTTCATTAAATCAAAAAGGGAAATCCTACTAATTATAGTTTGGGTTAATACATAAACCTTAGTGAAAATCCAAGATCATAAAAAAATAAACCTAATATGGATTTTAAACAAAAAATAGTCCATATAAGTTAATTATATTGGTGATAAAGGATACATATGGAGAGTTGGTACTCAAGGAAAGGGTTTCTTATCTCGCGTTTACTTTTGTTAGACATATGCCAAATTCAACACTTGTTTTTAATGTTTGATATATATACATACCTTGAATGTATATTATGTATATTTTAATGAATGTTATAGGTAATTTAAAATACAGTTGATTTTATCCATCTCATTATGTTTTGATATAGAGAATAAAAATTAGTATGGTACATTGTCTAATGTTTTATTCATTGTGTTATATTTTAATTTTATGCAAAAAAATTATTTATACTGCGTATACACTACCCCTTCCACATGTAATATCAATCATACATCATATTTAATGTTTTTTTAATTTTCATCATGAATTATTTCATACAATGGAAAATGGATAGATAGATGCATTTTATGATCATATTTTACTCTTTAATTAATTCTCACATGATCGTTATGATTATTGTTAGGATTGATCATCTCAAATTATCTTATTTGGGGTATATGTCATGTTATACACATATATTCTTTAACATGTTTTTTATACTACCAAATTACCTTATTATATCATTGAAAACCATATTAAGATGAAATTTAAAGTATCAATTGAAGTTACCTTTTTATGGGTCCTACAATTGAATTGTACCAATGTGGAAGAGGTGTATTGTCACAACATAATTTTCATTTGGATTTTCTATACGTGAATTTAAATAGAAGGAAACTATTTGAACATTATCGAATAAAAACCTCTAACTTTATTCTCATATTTTTATTTATTTAATATTCATGTAACATTAATATATTCCGCTTCTTGATACTAAATATTATATAAAAAAATAATTTTATGAAAATAAGACTTCAATTCTCTCTTCGATCGAAAACCCTTTTAACTATAAATAATTTATTTATAAATATATTTGAAAAAATGATTCACTTTAATTTTTTAAAGTAATTTTATCCATATTTTTTTAAAAAAATATTTGTAAATAATCATCCTATCATTTTGATACAGATTCACTTTTATGACTTATTAAAAATGTGTAAAGAATATTTGTTTAACATATTCATCTTGAAATGACCTTTTCACCATCATATAGAATCAATTTTTTAAAAGATTACTTTTTCTATTTCAATTTTTATTTTAAAATAATACTATTTCATTAATGTTTTGTAATTTTAAAAAGTGTATTAAAATTAAAAACGTATTTTTTTTAGAAATGTTCTAATTTATCTTTTCAATTCATCTTCAATCTAATATGAAATCCATCTATGTTACTCAATGTGAAAATATTATTTTCCCCATGATTTTTAGTGATATTTTATATGTATATCGATTCATAAATTTCAAAAACCATTGTTTTCACATAGACTCTAATAGGGATATTTTTTAATGATATCATCCTCATTATTTATCTTGATAGATTAGGATTGTTTCAAAGAGTTTTAGAAGTAACTTGTTCTTTTCCTTGTGTTAATCTGGTTTTGAGGCATTTTTATGGTCACCTATTTTTTTCCACAAGTTTATCCTATTATGAAAGTAATAAATGTTATTTGATGAGTTATGTGATGAAATTTATGATCTATATAGTTTATTCGTAAAATGTTTCTTTTACATTGTTTTTTTATGATGAGTGGGTTTTTTTAAAAAAACAAGGATGAGTGGTTCTGTTATAAACTAATTATGTGAGGACTCATTATTAAATGTGGATGGGTGTCTATATTATTAACTAATTATAGGTTGTTCCGTGATATCCCTCCAATTTATTGGGTAGTTCTAATATAGAATCACCAATGAATGCGCCTCACGCGCCGCCCACATTTTCAAATTTCTCGACCGTTCTGGCTGGTCCCTCCTGGCCTCACTCGCCTCTCCCGTCGGTGTGCGACCCTGGTTCTTCCTCCTTCCCCACTGCCCCCCCTCGAGGCTCCTCCATCTCCATGCTTGGACCGCTCCAATGGTGCTGGGCCTTCCTTTAGGGATTCCCTCTATGGATCTTTGAGGCCTGTGCCCCCTTGCTTTCTGGTGATCTATGTGTCTCCTGTGCAATCGTTGCGTGAGGCTAATAGGGTTCGTCTGAATGTCTTGGCCTCTGCGTTTGATGAGGCTAAATCTTGCCTCAAATGGACTTTGATAGCCGGGTTTGGGGCGTCCACTCTGCCGCTTGCTGCTTTCCAGCGTGGGATCTCATCCTGGGGTCTTCAGCAACCGACCTTGGTTTCGGTTCTTCCTAGGAATTCTTTTTTCATCATTCTAGCTTCATAGGTGGACTTTCTTCATGTCTGGTGGAAGGTCCCACAATCCATGGGCTGTTGGGGCTTCATCCTGGCCAGATGGTCCCTGGAGGCTCACCATGGAAAGGAGAGTTTGTTGGCCATGGTTTGGCTTTTCTTTCCAAGGTTACAGTTGCCACTTCAGAATGAGGGCTTCTTGAGGTTGATAGGTTACTCTATTGGGATCTTCCTATGCTCCAATGATAGGAAGAGACGAGGTATGTCGTAAGCGGAGGCCCGCATATGTGTTGAACTTGATCTCTCCCACCCCCTACCGGAGAAGCTGGACCTTCATGTGGAGGATTCATTCAACTGGGTTCAAGATCTTGTGTACCCGGTGTTCCCCAGATATTGCTCGCATCTCATCCTTCAAGGTCATTCTCTCCAATCTTGACAACTATGACATCTTATGGGCCATGGTAGAGCATTCGAAGACGAGGCTTGGCAGGAAGAGGGTGAGATCTCTTCCCCCTCAGCTTCTCCTGAGGTGACTCCAGTGTTGGCCCTGGATCCTATGCTTGCTTCCCTCTTGTTCGCTCAGCAGCTAACTCAGTGGTCTCTTCTGTGGAGTTAGTTTCAGAAGCACCAGAGGGGGCTATGTCCCTTGTTTCCTGTATCCCGAGGAGTATTGCCTCTTCCCAGGCCTTCCCTTCTCTGTGTTCTCTTGACATCCCCTTGAATCTCTCTCTAGCAGGTGGTGTGTTGAAGGGCCCAAACTTTCTCTCTATTCCTCCCCTTCCTGCGAGTGCTTCTGGGTCCATTTCAGAGGAGCACCGGTGGGCTTTAGTGGTGTTTTCCCTTCCAAAAGGAGTCCCCTCTAAGGGATTCTCCCATATATTCTCGGATTCCCCTCCACAACTACCTTCCGTGGATCCCTTCCATTGGCCAGAAGAATCCAATGTAGGTGGACGGTCACCCGTGGTGGCCTCCAAGAGGAAACAGTCATCATGTAGGGTTGGAAGCCATACCACTCCCATGGTGTTGCCGAGTGAGGTACCAGGGGTGTCCATAAGATCAAAGTCCAAGATGCATCAAGGGAGCTCCTACTCCCAGTATGAGTAGGCGAAGAGCTCTGGTGCCAGTCTCAGGGTTCTCTCCTTCCAATGATACCTTTGCTCATCTAGAATGCTCAGGGTCTTGTAGCCGGGACAAGTCATACTTTCTTGCCTAAGAAATATCCAGGCACAAAGAAGCGGTGGTAGTAGTCCTTGAGCATAAACAACAACCCAAAAGAATTGGGGAGTTCTCTAAAAGGATTCAGATGCATGGAAGCACGCATGATGAGCTAGTTAATATCCATATTTGGATCTTTTGTCACAGGAAGTGCAATGTGGTCCTAATTAAAGAAAGGGATCAGTTCCTCACTGTTAAGGTAACTCTTGGCCCCGTTCTTGTTTAAGTTTGCATTGTGTATGAAAGTTGCATCATGCACTCTCAGGACTCCTTATAGATAGATTTAAGCTTGTTTGATCCTGGCCCCGTGCCTTGGATTGTGGGGGGAGACATTAATGTAGTGGCTGCTCCAGATTAACGGCAGGGTAGATACCCCTTTCCAAGGCAATATAGTCTTCATTTTGTTCGTTTCATTGATGGTAAGGGCCTCTCAGACCTAGCCCTTATGGGGGACAAGTTCACGTGGAGTAATAATCAGTGGGGATCATGTCTGTCGCAGGGGCGTCTGGATCGCTGACTGGATAACATCCATGCTATCTCGGTCTTCTCAAACACTAAGGTGACTCATCTGGTTCAGGGAATCTCAGACCACTCACCTCTCCATGTGTCACATGAATCCTCACCTCGGCCACTAGAGCGATTCAGATTCAGTCAGTACTGGGTGGAAAAACTAGGATACCATGACCTGGTTGGTGTAGTTTGGGCCACTCCTTTGCAAGGTAACAAATGGATAATTTTGCATAGTAAACTAAGGAGGCTTAAACTCAAGCTCCAATCATGGGCGACATACCTGGCTCCCTCCGAAGAGGTTGTTACTTCTGTTATATAGGAAGTGGAGAGTCTTGATCTTGGTCTTGAGGTGGAGTGGGATGAGCGGTCCTATGCGGATCTTGTAGAGAAGAAGGTCATTTTGGCTGATCTACTTCTGAAACAGGAACGTCTGGCTAGGGAGAGGGCTCAAATAAAATGGCTTAAAGAAGGAGACAGGAACACAACGTTTTTAACACGTGCATTAAGGAGTGGGGGAAGCTGGTCAAACTGAACATCCAACTGGAGGATGGTTCCTTCATTGAGGACAGAGACACGATTGGAGGCATGGCCAATTCCTTCTTCCAGGAGCTTTTGGCTGGTCCTAATGAACGATTAGCTACCGGTTATCCTTCGAAACCTTCTGAAATTTTTGATGTGATTCTTACCTATTTGTCCGGCCAAACCAATGAATGTTTGGGGGCTGTTCCGGGCGAGTCGGAGATCAAATAAGCTCCCATGAATTTGATCCCAGATAGCGCGGACGGTCCTGATGGTTTTCCTACTTCGTTCTACAAGGCATCCTAGGTCTCAGTGAAAGAGGACTTAATTGATTCTATACAATATTTCTTTAAGGGAGGGATATTATATAGAATTTCTTGTGCCACCACTCTCATTCTGCTTCCCAAGTCCAAAAAACCTTCATCGATCTCACACTACCGTCCGGTGAGTATGTGTAATGTGCCATACAAGATCTTGTCTAGAATTATTAACTTGAAGATGACTATCCATATCTTTCACTTCATTTCCTTGGAACATCATGGGTTAATTAAAGGTCACTCGATCTAGGAGGCCATCGCTCTAGCTCAGGAGATGCTCAGTGATATCAACTTCAAGACCAGAGGGTCTAACATGGTCATTAAACCTGATATGAGCAAGGCCTATGATCGGGTGGAATGGAGCTTCATTAATAGAGTTCCCATAGGTATGGGTCTCAACTCTTGGATTGTTGATCTCTTCTTCCATTGCTTCAGCTCTTTGTGGTTATCTGTGTCCTTTATGGGCAAATCGTACGAGTTCTTCAAGTCTACTCGAGGCCTCAGGAAAGGGGACCCCATCTCTCCATCCTTGTTCATTCTCATCCAGGATGTCCTGAGTCACCTCACCTAGAGGAGCATCATCAATGGAGGTATCCTTCTATATCTGAATTGTATGAAGGCCCCGAAAATCTCTCATCTTATGTTCGCAGATGATACCATCTTCTTTTATGAACCCTAAGACTAAGTCAATTTGTAGAGTAATTCGAGTGCTTGATGTTTATTGTAGATAGATTGGTCAGTTGATCAACAAGGGTAAGAGTGTCTTCTACATCTCAAATAAGTGCTCCATAGAGAGAGTGGAGGTTCTCCGCAGCTTGATTGGAATTCAGAGGAGGGTTTTCCTATGATTTACCTTCGTGCTCCCATATCACTGGGAAGGCTTCAAATCCGCGACTTTGACGACTTACGTATCAGGATCTTAGATAGGTTTCTGAACTGGAAAAATAAATTCATGTCTTTCGGTGGAAGGATCACCCTGGAGAACAGTGTGCTGCTGGCCTCTCAAATCCAAGGTTTATCGTCCAAAAAAGTCCATTAGGGGGTGATCAAAGCCATTTACAGGATATTTGCCAATTTCCTTTGGGATTCGGCTTCGGAGGGCAAGAAACACTGGGTGCTATGGGGTAAATTGGTGATGTCGGTGAGGGGGGGAGGGATTAATGTGCAAAACTAAGAGGACACACATTACTGCATGCATGCACGACTCACTTGGAGTGTTTTGGAGTGTCGTACTCTCTGGGGGACAACCATTCAAGCTTATACCTCGGGCTCCATGGGTTTGGTGGAGCGGAACAAAGCGTCCCTATGGTCTTTGTTTTGACCCATTGTTGAGAAGCTTCGGACCTTCACTAGGTGGATTGTTGGATATTGAGATCTCTCCTTCTGGCACCAAGATTGGAGCGGTGCAGTGCTGGGGTTTCATGGATGTCCGATCACAGATATTTCGTACAGGGATGCTTGTGTTTTCCCTGAGTTCATCAACTCGGTTCTGGATGAAAATCAGATTGAGTGTTTCAATCTCATTGATCTTAATAAAGAGAATGATAAATGTGTCGTCACTGCTTCCTCCAAAGGTCGTTTCTCCTCGAAGGACTTTTGCTGAATTGTTTTTGAGCCAGGTCAGGCAGGGAGTTGGGATGAGGTCGTCTGTGTGAAATACATTCCAACTAAGATCAATTTTCTAACCTTGAGGATTCGAAACAGAGCACTTCCAACGGATGAGAATGTCAGGTGGTGCGGCATCCAGGTTGCACCTAAATATATTTTCTATAACATGCATAGAGAAGAGATCTATTCACATTTGTTCTTTGGAACAGTTTGGACAGGAGAGGTCAGGAAGGCTCTTGGCGAGTTCTCTGAAACCCTTTATTCGAATGAGACCTTCTCCCCCTTCCTTGTTAAGTAGTATCATGGCTTAGAGGGTGGTGTACCTAAGAGAGTTTCTCATTTAGTTTTGCTGCATGTGGGGTGGTGGTGTATTTGGCAGGCGAGGAACAGAGAAAAGTATGAGGGTGTGGCTGTCTCTGCTACAGTTATTATTGTCTGGGAAAAAAATCGGTTATTGGACATGTACAAGGCGGTGCTACATTGGAGGGAAGCTCCTTCCTTTCACCGGTTTTATTCCAGTTCCAGCGAGAACTATACCTCTAGTAACAGGAAGGGCAGTGGGGTCTTCTGGAGACCTCCCTAGGGTGGCTTGATGCTCAATACTGATGGCTCTTATGTCGACGGGTGCATTAGTGGAGGAGGTGTGGTGAGGGATAGTAAAGTCTCAGTTTTCTTAGCATTTTCAGCCATCCTAGGCCATGGATCTTCCCATCAAGCGGAGGCACTAGAAATGCTTACGGGACTCAGACTTTGCATGCAATAGGGGTTGGAGGTATCCGAAATTGAAACAGACTCCATAATTGTCTATAACTCTTTAGAGTAGAATGGTGAAGTCCCCTGGTCGATATGCTATTTCATAAGGCAATGTAAAAGAATTATTAAGAACAACATCCAAATTCTTCACACCTAGAGAGAGGGGAACAAGGTTGGTGACTACTTTGCCTCGGTGGTCCTTAATGGCACGGATAAGGTGTTTCTTCACTCTGCTGCATGTATTACTCCTAATGGGATTGACTTTATTAAAGGGGATGCGTTAGGGCTGCATCATTTTAGGCCCCCATAGTTTCTTTTTTGGGTGGGGGCAGGGGTTGGAGAGGGGTTTCCCTCTGTGCTTCTCCTTTTTGTTTTTTCATCCCTATCCCTTTATAAAATTACTTAATGATGGTGATTATAGGTTTTACCATTTCTTTTATTAAAAACATAAATAACATGGATCATGGTTATTGGTTCTCATGAAACTTTTCATTAATAGAGCCTTATGTCATGATTTATAATCCAGGTATTGATGGGTATAAATATTTGTATGTTATGATGATTCTATTTGATTATGCTATCATACTATTATTTTATTATTATTCTTATTGATAACATTCATTTTTATTTCCTATTTTTACCCTTACTGAGCATTTGTTGGGCACCCATATTATTCTTTCATTTCCCAATGTAATCAAGAAATATAATAAATGAATATTCCATAATATGATTCATATGTATTATATCGATCACCTAATATAGAATATGCAAAATAGGGTATATTGTGAAAGGTACTCTCTTGATGTCAAGAGTGTTATTTATGTAAGTGTTTTTTCCTAATTCACTGGGAACTATAATCCATGAAGGTGAATGGGTATTTAAGTTATCCAATATTTCCTTTTGACTTTGTAAGTTTTGGATGGATAAAATATGGTCCCCATAATCAGTATTAAATTCCAAAATGAATAGAATATAATTTTAGCACTGTGAGATTGTGGGTTTGTGGATGTTATAACTAAACCTCATAGCGTGGAGGAAGACTAGACAATTATTTGAGAAACACATCAGAATATTCTCTTTTAATGGAAAAGTTAACAAGGATTATATTTTATTTTTTTTGAATCTTTTAATATCGATATTCTTCCTCATAAGGAAAATAATATCTATTTTTTAGATGATGATAACAATAATGATTCATCCACCTCATTTTACTTCTATAGAATCGAAGGGAAATTTTTGGTATAGAGAGTTATTTCTTTATCTTTTTAATTTATTCTAGATCTATATATGTAACTCAAATCTTTACCCATAATTTGATTGAATTCGGATAATGATATAATTACATAATTCAATGGGAATTTTAGCATGCAAAAATAGATAGGGGAAAAGGTATATACTCTAGATTCTATAATTCCATCATTTACAATTTTCAAAGATATCTCCAACAACATATTTTAATGTGGTCTTTCAAAAATTTTAATAAAACGTCATGATATGGAATATTATATAGAAGTATAATCATATAGGATATATGACTTTCCTGAATAGAAAATTATCCCTCATTTAACTATTTTATTTTTCTTCTAATAATTCACTTTATCAAAAATAGATACAGGGAAGATTATTTTAAAAATATGACACACATAAATGATAGATAGTTAAAATCTAACGGATACCTTATACGTTACATACCATCCTTAACCAATGAATTTATAGGTCTAAATCTATGATATCCATTGAATATTTCTTAATATAATATCATTTTGGAAATGATTCACCATCATAATGGTTCATAACTATCTAGTGAATTTACCAAAACAAGTCTATTTTGTGTGTCAAAATAGGTGTTAAGAAATTCCTTTTTTTCACACCAGCTTATAATCAGTTTAAATCCCAATGAGCAATTTTTGGGGTTATTAACCATAGGAAAAACTATTCCAGAGACACATTAACATTTAATATCTTTAAAAATATTTAGTTGAATGGGAACAATAGAATCCATTATTTATCAAAATTTAGGGATGTTTTCATATGTATACACTTATTCTTAAACCATTCGCTATGTTTTTATAACCCAAATTATCAAAAATAACTAGAACACACTATGATACCAACTATGGAAAACAATATCTCTAACACTCCTTAATTCATGGTATATTAAATAAGAACACACATAATTAAATCCAAAAATATAAAGAGTCTAAGTGTCATTTCTAAATTATATACATAACATAATATCTTGAATTAGTGATGTAATGAAATTATTTAAAAACTTCACAACATGTTCTTAATTTCCATTGATCTTCTAAAAATACAAGAGATAACCTAGAGATGTATATAAGAAATCGGTGATCTATGAACCATAGTACAAGAATAATCAGATAATAAATTGATAAATGTAATACTTTTCTTTCAAGAGCTATATCAACATGTCATAAAAGGGGTTATAATCATAAACATGAACATATTATCCAAATAGATGATGGTAACATCAAGGAAATGTATGAATTGTGTGAAAACATAAACCATGAAATCATAAGTATAAGTCAAGTCTGTGAATGGAGACATCATAACATAGTTATCTTAGAATATCCCCTTGATCACTATACATGGAATCCCATGAGATAAAAATACTACATAATGCATTGGAGGGACATATAATTATGGGCTCAACCACTATAATCGTATCATGTACCTAAATTTGTTGGCCACCTAGATCATAAAAAATTATAAAAAATTTCATCCATTTTATCTTCATGATTAATGATTAATGGTTAAATAAATTTAATTTCAAAATAAATGATAGATTGTTACAATTAGGTGAATAACCTAGTGTGTAAATGTGAAGGGTATTCACTATACCAATGTTTGGAATAGAAAATTTCAATATAATCATAGTAAGGGAATGAATTTACATTTGTGTCTATGGAAGATAAAATTGAGAGTTAATGGTTTTATATCATTACATATGAATCCTAATTATTGTAAAGGGACTTAAAAAATAACATGTAAACATTGAGATTTTGTAATAAAAAGGTCCTAGTACATTGAAAGTACTAGAAAATAAAGGAGAGGATGAAGCCCTTTACCTTAAGAGGGTCCTTATAAATGATTGAGAGAAGCTTCATAAGAGCTTGTTAACACCATGAGAGAGTTTTAGAGATATATATGTTGAGTAAATAAAAGATCAATTGGTTTTTATTGATGATGACTCAAAGGATGGGTGGGTATTTATTAAAAAAGGGGTTGTAATTCGTTATTAATTTCTAATCATTTGTTTTGGAATCAATATGATAAAATAAATAAAACCACAAGCTTTCTCAAAAATTTACTAATAATGTCTACAAAATAAGAGTGCTTTTAATTATTTTTTATTTTATATTACCTAAATCCTTAAAATAACACCATTGGTTATGTGGAATGGATTCATGTATAAAAATAATTGAATTTAAAAAAAAATATATAATATAGGTTTTGGTGGATTCATTGAGGGTTTATATATTTAATCAAATAACTTCAAAAAATTTATTCTAATGGAGAGAGATATATTTTCATGTGGATAAATTTTATAGAAAATTTGAAATTAATTTTTTCCATTATGATGTCAGAATATATGTAGTATATTCATTAAATATTGAATTTTTACCAGAAAAATCGATTGTCCTTGAAATTTTTAAAAACTCACTATAGAATATTTTCGATGAGATAATTTTAGAAAATTTATTTTTTGAAATTATGTTTCAAAATATGGAAATTTTCAATTTTAAGCTAAAACATATATTGATTGAAAAATTGTATATTTTACGATTTTAAAAAATTTATAACATTTATAAAAACTACATTGGAACTCATAAATTGTTTAATAATTAATATTTAAATAATTATTATGTAATTATAACATTTTACAATTTTTTTCAAATCCATGACATTATGAAAACATTTTCTTATTTGAAACGATATATATCACAAAAATAATATTTTGATTTCTTCACATCAAAATATAATATTTATCAAAGTAATTATATTATAATTGATAAGGTAATGATTAAAAATAGATAAATATAATCATTAATTTATTAAGAATAAAATATTAAAATTCATATTACTGGAAACTAAACATATTACCCCTTATTAAACCACTGATACCCTAAGGGTTTGGTGTTTGTTAGTGACACTTTCTTGTGTTGGATGGGTGAACATTGTTTAGGACATGATATCTATAATCATGAGCTTCACCTGAAAAATGATTTTATCATGTATCAATTATGAGATCCTAGTTTGGGATTTGTCAAAGGAAAGGACAAATGATTATATCTCCCTCATATTCTCTAATACATGGGGTATGTTGGGTATAATCATATTGGTCTAGGCAATCACTTTTTCCATTTATGCAAAATATATTTTTTCATAACCCTTAATATATAAAAATCATAATAGTTTGTAACAAAAAAATATTATCAATCGTGATGAAACATAATAGTATTTTAAATCTAAATGGATATAAATTATCATGTCCCAAAATAAAAAATATAGTGCATGTTTTTACTATATATTCTTTACATTATAATGTATATATTCATTTAAAAATTGAATTTAATTTATAAAATGTTTGGTCATTACAAAGTGCACTCACTACAAATTAAGAATGATCCACAAATTGTTGAATTTTTTCCACCACTTCCCCAACCCAGTCCTCGTTACCGAATACAAATAATTTAATATCATTTCCCATATCAAACAACAAGACATAATTTAGAGTTCCATGAATAGATAATAAAAATCCTTTAGTAGTCATGATATTATCTTACTTTTGGTCATTCTGAAAATAATTTTTCAACCATGTTTTAATGAAAATTTATATCTATTTCCCAGTTAAGTATAGTAATCTTTTACTCATTTTTTGATATATGGTGAGATCCAATGATTTTTCATCGTCATTATTTAATATTTTTTCCCAACTACAATTAGTGTGGACATTAGTTTGGAATCATTCGTGTTTATCTTTTCCAAAATATATTATGCATACTTTTCTTGGGATAAAAAATAATAATTCTCTTCTTGAGTCACCTGAATCACTATAATACATTTTAACTCACAAATTAGATACATCTCAAACAATAATATCATCATTCATTCAAATTATTCAACATAATTTTGTTTGTTGCTACCAAATATAATATCATCAGTATAAAAAATAACCATGAACTATTATTCATTAAAGGTTTTAATTTAATTTTTATATCAAATTCACTTTCATTCAATTACAAATATCTCTAGTAACTAACTAGATGTGAGAAAAATAACCAATGAACCTAATTTAGCCCATATAAGGTCTTACTCAACATGAATACTTTATTCTCATCATTTTCAATTATAAAACCAACTGGATTTTTGATATCTACATTAGCTTCAAGAAGTCCATTGAAGAATATTATTTAAATATATATTCAAAATACATTTAATATTTTTTTAATTTCCATAAAAAATACTAATTCAATATATATAAGAACTTCTAGATAAAATATTTATTCCTCATATATTTTTTTGATTAGATCACTGATATTAAAAACCAAATTCTCCATGTTTTTTTATCAAATTTCCAAGATCATCAAATTTATGATTGAAGTTCACTTTTTTTCAAATAAAAGTGTCATTATCTAGCCTTCCAAGAAGTCCAAGAGTCTGTTTTTTCACAATTTTTCCCTATTTCAACATTGATTTATTTAAACCATGTCACATCATTTATTATCTCTTAAAATTAAATTTTTCCAACTATATACAACAGATCTAAGTTCTCTGTAAAAATTATCTTGCTTCTTTAGTTTGAGAATATTGATCCTCAATAATGTTAGATGTATTAAACTATATTATTATATTTTTTTAATATGGTGATTGATAACCATATACAACCAAAATTTCATACACCAATTTATCATAGGAATTTGTATCATTTGGTGAATCCTCATCTCTTAGAGTATAATCCACAATAAATAAATCATAATCAATTTCAAATTTTTTTTTTATTTTCCATAAAACATAATAGAAGATTAATTTCTTATGTTCTTCACATATTTCTCCTCAATAATCATAACATCATAAATCTATATAATTAAATTCAACATATATTTATATCATTTGTAGACCTCAATTTTTAATGAGTATCTAATGAATACTCCTTTATCGACTACATCCCCAAAGATTTTCTGGTTTACCATTTTATTTCAGATATCACATTAGCTTCCAAATATGTGAATATTTTTTGTGAAGGATTTCTTCCATTCCAATTTTGAAATTGTGTTTTCTATTCTCCTAGACTGACAATTTCTTTTTTTAGATTTACATATAATCTTGAACTACTTCTTTATAATAGTTAATCAAAAATTCAATTATTGATCATCATATTATAGTCCATATTGTTCAATTTTCAATTTATTTACTGCAAAACACCATTTTGTTTTTGGGTTTTGACCAATGCTCCCCTATTTAATATCATGAATGTCGAGATATGTCTCAAAAATATTGGATTTGTGTTGTATTCCATTGTTAAAATGAAGAATTTTACTTGTTTTCCAAGTCTCAATTTCAACTATTATTATATATATATATACATATGCCACCAATGAAAACATACTTTATATGCATTAACACGACACCTACCATTCTACTATGAAAATTTCCAATGTGAAGGAAATATATTTGTCCACATATACCATATGTTTTTATCGATACACACATGCCAGTGTGAATTAGATTGTTCTTAATCGATAACCAATTTATCTTTGTTTGATATGGATTTAAAATAATTTGTCTTTCCTGAAAGAAACACAAATATTTTCATGATCACGTATTAGATATTGAATATCATATTTAGATTATAATTTTGATAACTTTACCATTCTCTATTAGTGAATATGACCAAGACTATAATGGAAAATATTTTTTCCTAAATAATTGTATGATGTAGGGTATTCCCTTTTTTTCTACCTGATAGAGATCATCATTGGAATCCTAACATTTGAGGATAATGTTCTCAAATTTTTGTTTAATAATAACTCCATTATTTGTTGGATGGAACGTTGAGCCCTATGTTATAGAGTTAAATTACACTCATGATATTGGGTCATAATCCATCTCAAATTATAATAAACATTTTCTTTGGATTATCTCTAGGGAACCTTGTATGTGATCTAACTTTTATTTTTTGGGATCCTCAATTGTTAAAATTAACTAGTCCCTCAACTCTTCCATTCATATTCTTCAGACAATTATTATTACCATTTGTATGGGATGAGAAGTAATTATCATGAGTCCATGAGTATTTAATATTTGTCACTTTGAGGTCAATTTATATAATAATAGCCATCTCAATATTATTCTTGTCATTATATGAGATAACTTTTTGATATAGATCATAATGGATACTTTCTTTCCTTTATTTAGTGTAAGAAATTTAATTATAATCATCTTTACTTTTCATTGGAAAATATCGATTTTTGAATTAAAAAATTATTAGGTTTAATTGGTTAAAATTACCATTGAAGTAAAATATATGAATCAATACTTCTATTTTCTCTATAATCAATAGATTTTATTCCCAAAGTTGGAATAATGAATGATATATCAATAGAAATAATTAATTCTCTGAGATAGTGGACATGGCCCCATTATCCTATTATTGTGTCTCATTGTTTCTCCATTCAAATAGATTCTAAATTCATCAGAATAAGACACGATGTGACTAAGATAACTACTAATGTAATATTCCAAAAGTGCAAATATATATTCTCCTTGATTCATCCCTATGTTCATAGGTTTTATAAAACTCTGATGTTTTTAGCGAACCATTGATGACTGAGAGGAGTTTCAAATACTCTAATTTCACTTAACATGGGTAAAATTTTTCTATATACATAATATTTTAATGGTTACTAAAATAACATCAACCATTATATGTAATATGTCTCGTTCTATCATAGTTGAACCTTTTTATGACTCAGCCATATAGGCAACTCTTTGGTGATATCCTAGTCTAGGTATTTGATAATTCAAAATATTTCTGACACCTTTTGGAGAATTTATTGAATATTTCTATAACATAACCATATTTTTACCTCCAAAAACGACGTTTATCATATAGATATCTAGATTTCATTTCTATCACCAATTATATTCTCAGATAGATAACCACTTCTTCTAGAGACTATAACTTCTTTGTTTCCCCTTTCACACAAAAGTAATTTCCATCAATCAACTTTTTTAGTTCTTCTATCCTATACATGATGTTTGTATCTTATTTTATATTTACTTGATAATATACCATATCATTATAATATTCCTTGAGAATGTAAATAACTACTTTTAGTTGATCCATATCTTCATCAAATTCCCTTAGTAATCAATCATGATTTTTATTTTTATTTCTTATAATATAAATATCATAAAGATATTCTTAATGTTAAACATTTCAGATCAATTGTTCCCTCTAGATTATTGATATTTTACTTTTAGGTTCTTTATAGAATATAATAGCATTCATGGAATCATCAATATCGAATTGGATCTCTATTTTAATTACATATAAAAAACCATCATTTTCATTTTCTTCTTTACTCACATGACTTTTTATCTAAAATTTATTTCATGATGAAATCACAATTTATGAAGAATGTATTTATGTATTATATAAAAATTTTAGTTCAATTTTATTCACAACAAATATCTATGCGAATCATGTATAAATCTTCCAAATATTTCCATATAAAAATATGTCAGTTGTCGATTGCTTTCGAATCTTGATTTTCTTCTTTTGAATTTTTAACAAAAATTAGTAGAAGTTCCTCTTCCTTATCACATCAATTTTTATTGATTTTAATGTCTTCAATATAATTTTATTCCATTTTATTATTGGTATGTGTTGAATTAGATTGTGTTTTAATTCACATTTTACAGTGAAAATATTATTTAGAAATCCATTCATGAAAAAGATGTGTCCAATACATTTTTTTAATATACAAATAATTATGAATGAATCAGGGAGGATGAAATCATAATTTTCTTTAACATTATCTATATCACTAATTTATTATCCAATACACTAAAGATCTCTAACCACATTTTTAAGTTAAGTAATTAACAAACCTAAATGTTTATCTAGATTAATTTTATTATCATTGAATTTATTTTTCTACACAAAGAGCGTTACTCAATTATCCTTGTTATCTCAATCACACATTTTCACCAATTTATCACACATAGAATCTTCCATATTTAATATAATTAAATTGATGTATATTTCATTTTAAAATGATATTTTATATGTAGTTAATGTCGTAAAATATATAAACATTATTTTTTGATCGCATTCATTCATAGAGAGTCTATTCATATCACTGAACTAGATCCCATTAAAAGTAAGAAATATCAATTTTATTTTAAGAGAATAGACCCATGAAATAAATAAATATTCAATATATGATATTTCATTTCATAAAAAAGTTGATTTACTTTGAAATTTTCTTTGTTTCGAAATGACTAGACTTCATAAAGAAATTTCAATGCTAAGAACATGTTTCTTAACTAAAACTTTTTGGACCCCAGGACACCCAGAGTAGTTAGCGGTAAATCATAATGTTAATTTACAATTATTATTTAAGGATATTTTTAAAAAACATTTAATAAATTTATAAAACTTTGAAATTGGTTTTTCAAATAAACAAACACCAAAATTACAATAATGATATGAAAATAATGATGGATTTTACCTAGTTCACTAAAAAATGATACATCCAAGGAGTATAATTCGAACATCTATCAGTCATACCTAAATAATATATATTTCAATGGTATATTTTATTACTATTTCACAGCCATTGACATATTTCTTCCAAGTGAACTACCATTATAATGTATTCTTGGATAATGCAATGCCTCTTTCAGATCTCCTTCATTAACTCATCTATGCACACTGCTCTGGATGAAGTCTTCCACTATTTAATGATTTATATTTTGTATTTTCCATGATAAATTTATTTTAATATTTTTAAAATCATTAAAATTTATATATTATTCTTTAAAATGTTCATTATTCATTGATATAATTTTTAATTCCACATCATTAGTAGTTAAAAAAAATCTCTCCATAAATATTATCACATTATCAAGACCGTATATAACATATCCAACTAGAAAGTACCAGAGAGAATGACTATAATGAGTACATAATTTCTAAGACAAGATAGTGCGTAACTGTGATCAGAAGAACCTATAATCTTGATAATAGTGTATATTAACTACAAAAGAACAACTACTACATGTCTGTGGTCATAATAACATGAGTACATGATGAAAAAATATATATACTTCATGTAAATTGATCTAAATTTTTTTTTCATGTTACCTCATTCATATATATATCCTATATATTTATGAGTTCATCTAATTTAGATATTTATAAATCATCTCATAACCCATTATAATGAATAAATTATGAAATTTACCTGAAATCATATAAATTCCTTAATCACCCCTTATTCAATTTTAAAGTGAACAATGGGTATTTATAAGAAACATTTATCACCGTCTGGTTATAGAAATACTCCCAACCTATGACATACTCTATATAAATTCAATTGTACGCAATCCTTAAATTACTATTCACATTGCTTGACTAAACCCCATTTGATCGCATCAAATTACCTTTAATTCAACTTTTATCACATATGAAAATTGATTTCAAGATCATTTTAACAATTGGTGAGTGATAATCACCAATTTTCATGGTAACATGATCTCATATTCACTCATGTTCCTCACAAGACTTCATCACTACACCTATTTGTGAATACATGATCTTGTGATTTCTTTATATCCAATTATAAATGAAACATTAATCATTACCTCAATTATATGATCTTGAAATTTTAGACACCCAAAAAATGATATCATAATTTCCCTAATCTCACACTCAATGATTTCATATATCCACATTCCAAGATGAATCGGAGCTGATGCACAGTCTATTACTCACTTCTCTTGATCATGATGCTTGTTTACATGATTCTATTAAATATATGAAATCATGTGATCCATTTTTGTTTACATAATTTCAAGATCCAGGAGATCTTATATGATTTAATGATCACTATGGGAATACACTATCACATTAAATTTTATCCCTTATGTGACTTGGAGTCCCTTTTCTATATATTTAAATCCATAAATTTTGGAAACCAGTGGGAAAAAATACCATTTTCATGAACAATCACCATATTCTCCATCTATCCTTGTATTAAAAAACCATCAACTTTCTTATAATCAATGTGAAATATTATAAAAAATTCAGATTAAAAAAACCCAACATTATATTTTTAGGTCCTATCTCTATAGAACTAATAAGGAGTGTATAAAAATAGTTATAGGCTAGAAGTAAATTCTCAAATGATTGAAATAAAGCAAAACAGTAGTTACACATGAATAAAAATATCAAAAGAACTTGTAATCAAGTCTATTTAAAAAAAATTATAATCAATGTTCAAGTTATCAATATCCACAATATGTCATATTTTGATATTCATGAATATTTTATCCAAACATTGGAATCTCAGACCTACAACCTAAAAGTGATAATTTGGTGGGATATATTCTTAATATATTAGAACAAGATGATAAATATTCAAACTATTATAACCCTCGATATAGAAACCATCCTAAATTTTCAGGGAGAGATTGTGGAATTCATAGAAACTAACCTGCTACCCTTAGTTTCCAAATTTAGGAAAGAACATAATTTTAAAATCAAATTAAGTATTTAAATTCTTAATATCCAAATAAAGTGAATATTATGTTTCAATAGAATACGGGATAATTTTATTCCCCAAAGGATCAACATGATTACGAAATGTTTAAAGATGATGCTATAATGCACAATCTAGAGTTTGAAATAGGTTAATTAGCTATCCATCTAATTTAAAGAGATAAAGGGAAGCTTCCAATTGCTGTGAAATTGATTTCAAAAGAAAATCTTATGGCTATATTTTATCTTAGTGGTTTAAAAAGTTATGCAGAGGAATGATTTGATTCTAGGAATAAATAAAATAGTTTATTTTGAGAAAATAGTCACCAAAATATGGGTAATAATAATTACGTAATTACCGAATGTATATATAATAATGAAATATGTACAATAATTATATATTTAAAAAAAGAAAAAAGGCTTAAATTTGAAAAATAATAAGGTGAACTAAAAACATAAATAAATTTTTTAGATTCCTTATCTTTATAGGAATTACACCCCACCCATCCAATTCCCTCATAAATTGAAACATAAAAATAAAAATCTAGAGTTTATTCAATTCCATTGAATTTTCAATAATATCAATGTGAATATATTTTTCATTAAATTTGTAATTAAATATCATTTGTATCTAAAATATCTATAAATATTTAATTAGGTAAAAATAAAGGATATTTCTACTTATAACCCCACTAAGGTGTGGAGTGATACACTTCAAAATAAATTCCCCCAGAAACTATAAAATAAAGGGGATTTGTCATTCAGTACACTTCGGGTAATACTAATCAGTTGAACTATCATTATGATCAATGTTCAAACATAAATATGATTCATTTATCTTGTTATCAACATTTTGGATTGGGATAATTACATTCCACCACTAAGGTTTTATAATTGGATGATAAATATTTCATTAATACTCTATAAAGAGTAGATTATTTTCACATAGAAGTTGGTAAGCTATTCCTAGATTTATATTTTTTTATTCTGGATATAGAGTATGAATAATAAATTCATACAACCTTATTAGAACATTCATATAATTTATAGCAGATGTTATCCATATATAATATGGAATTTTAATTTTTCTGTTTTGTTAGAATCATTACTTGTTTCATGTACAAAAAAATGTAAAATAACTAAATTTGAGGAGTACCAATAATTATGGGAAATTAATTAAGTTCATGATTAATTATACCATCACAAAAATTTTATAAATAATATTTTACTGAAGATATTAATTTGAATGATGTGAATAATTATTCCCAATATTTTGAAACTGATAAAGATGAAAATATAGGTGATCTTTTAGATCTGGAAAATAGCTAAATTCCAATATTAGATGTATTTTTTGTATTTTAATGTTGTATTATAATGTTTAGGAAATTTATATTAGTTATAGAGGATTATTTTTATTATTTTATAAAGTTTTATGAATATTTTTATACATTTTAAGGAGATATTTTGCAACAACATTATAAATTTTCTATGTATTTTTTTTTTCAAAATGAAGTCAAATCATTGAATTTAATGAGCTGTCCACTTTGTATAATAGTGAGGGAAAGAGTCATATTGGTATTGAGATTATAATTTATCAAATTTTAATAATTAATATAAGAAACATATTTATAATATTGGGCTCATAGGACATCGATTCTACCTCATAGTGAATAGGAACAAGTCCTTGATCTTAAACCATTTCTTATAAACATGAAATATTCATTTTGGGGTGAGAACTCATCACCACAGATCATAATAACTATAGGAATAAATTAAAATAAAGAGGAAAATATTTTAAATTTTATTAAAAATTAAAAATACACCATGGGCTGAATCATAAATGACTTTAAAGGAGTTAGTATTTCATTTTTTATATATAAAGTCTTTTTGAAACAAAATCTCAAACCAAAACTAGAGGGAAACTGATGATTAAATGTTAACATGGTTGAATGTATGAGGGAAGAACAAATCAAAATGCAAGAAAATATTATCATTTATCTAATATTGGACATCCCTTATGCAATCCTAATCCAATAATTACCAAATATGGGAAGTAGGATTATTGTTAAAAAAATAAATGAACAAATTCAGGTGGAAAAGGAAACTAATTGGAGAGTTTTTATAGACTATAAGAAGATAATTTATTCATGTTGGTTAGATAATATTGGTATATTTTTTTGGAAAAAATCTTAAGAGGTTAACTTTAAATAAATAATCTTATTTTATTTATGGCTATTTAGGGTATAACCAAAATCCTATATCTAGTAAATATTAAGAAAATACAACTTTCACATGCACGTTTTTGATATTTTCTTAACAATAAATTCCCTTAGGCTTATGTTGTGTACCAGGATCCTTTCCATGGTGTATGATTTCTATCATTTTTCATATGATTGGGTGGATCATTGAGGCATTTCTGTATGACTTATCCATGGTTGGGATTATATTCGAATGCTATTTTTAAATTATTTAAATAGACTTGGAGAAATAAAGTGATACTATTATTGTTCATAATAATACGAAATATAAACGCGTGATTCATAAAGGTAGTGTGTTTGGTTATAAGGATTCAATAAGGGGTATATATTTTTATATTACTACTAAAGATTTTATATAAATGTTTCCCACTATTGTGAATGTGATTGGAGTTAGATGTTTCTTCGGTTATTTTGTTTTTATTGGAGATTCAGAATAGTTTTTTTTAAATCACCAAGCCTTTATTATCATTGTTAGAGAAATATTTACTCTTCTTTTAACATTAAAAATGCTTACAATAACTAATAATCACATATATATATATATAATACATTCATCATAAGAACATCACTGAGCTGAATTTGAATTTTATATTTTAAATAACATGTGATGTAAGTGATGTGGATATTGGATTAGTTTTCAGGTATCAGAATGAAAAAATGTTTCGTGTAGTGTACTATGGAAGAATGATTCAAAATAATGCCAAAAAATTATAGAACCACTGAGGAGTTATTTTATATAGATTTTTCTCAAGATACGTATAGGCAGTACATGATATGGTACAAAGTCACTTTCATTATTGACCATTTTACCTTGAAATAATTACAATCTAAAAGAGGCCAAATAAAAATTTATTAGATTTATTCTTCTATGTAATGAAATTAATTTATTGATTGAAGAAAATAACGGTACTAAAAATGCAGTGGATGATCAATTATATAGGTTTTCATGTAATCAAACTAATGATCCTTGGGAGATTAATTCTTCTTTTCAAGATAATTTTTTTGCTTTGTTAGGAAAACAATCATGTTAGTGTGTTTTCTTTTCTAATAACATGGATACTAGAGTTATTCATATGTTTTTACATTTAACCATATGAATGAGATCATTCTAGAGTTAATTTAATACATCTAAGATTATGGTTTTCTATTTAGAAGATGTACTGATAGTATTCTTAGGATGTGTTTTCACGAGGAATAAATACTACTGATTCTTGAAAGTTGTCTTTCTACACCATTGGGTTACCATCATAGAGGAGATAAGAATACTAAAAAAGTGTTAAATTTTGGTTTCCAAATTCCATAAATCTTTATGTATTTTAGGAGTTTAGTTACTGGCTGTGACAAATGAAGGATATATGTTAAAAATTCATATTTATATATGATATCTTTGGTGGATGTATATCAGATTTCTTGTGAATTATAATTTCCATGCATTGGGTATGTTAGTTTGTTCGCGATGTACACCTTAACCATTATCTACAAAAGATATCATTTAATAATTCATTATAATAATTTTTATATTATGGGATTAATTTCATACAATTCATTAAATGACCATGGAATTTTCACTTTCATTTTAACCCGTGTTTAAATGATGTATTCCAGGAATTATTCTAATGGGTTATTTATAATTCATTAATTTAATCGATGTATGTTTGTGGGATTCCATGTTATGATTTCTGAAACATCTTAATAAATATTTTTCACTTTTATATTCATCCATTCCATATAAATGTACAACAATACCAAGCAAAAAAGTTGAATCCCATCTAAATGTTGAACTATTCAACTCAACCAATGGATACACCATTGATGTGGGATGATTTTCCCACACAGTGATCATCATCAAGCCATATTATACTGATGAATATGTAGAATATTTTCTCTAGTAGATGGTACACTCATTGAAAATAACAATTATTCAATTCTATTTACTTCTTTTTTCATATTACCATGCATAGAGATCCTTAGTAATGTGCTTAAATTGATTCATCTTCATCTGATATTGTTTATTAAACTCTAAAAAACCCCTTATGTGGTATCAATGGAATGGATAAATATTTATCCAATTCTAGGGAACTCTCACACATGAACATTGATGATGTGTGACTGTTCACCTAGAAGATCCTTTATGTTGAAATGAGTTTCATTATCAAATAGTTGGCAAAAAGGATTACCTTGATGTTTTCAAAAGGATGTCCCATTATATTTGTTCTTATGAGGATGTACTATTCCACCACCCTTCAGTTATATATTAGAGATCCATGTTAAGTATTATGAAATATTGGATTGATGTGAAGAAGAAAATAGAAAATAGAAACTCAATTTTCAGGTTTATTGATAATATGGTATTGAATTTACCCTTAAACAACTGATCTATGTAATTAAAACCATGGCCTTACTCATACAAAAATGAGGCGTGTATGGGTAATTGAGGCATCACCCTTTTACATTCATGGATACTTGAGGCATACAATTATATGAATGGTTCAGGTAAAGGTTCTATATAATAAAACTCATATAAAAATGTATTATGTAAAGGTGTTACATACGAGAATTATATTAATTAATATTTCTTGTCAAGGTAGGGAAGAATTTTAAAATATTGTGTAAAGGTAAATGGTATTATCTCAAAAGAATATACAATTTTTAAAAGGGTTGTGTAAAGGTAACTAACAACTTTCCTTTACATGAGTTTATATGTGAATATAGAATGTTTATATTAACAATTATGGAATGTTGATAATGTTTATGTGGAAATTTATGAAACATTTTATAATTAGATTTTATTTATGAATTTTTTTAAAATATTTATCAAATGTATAAATATTTTAAATTTTCATTTAATTAATGTTTATTCTCTAATATTTTCCTCATTAGTAAATTTTTTGTGAAAATGTAATATTATGTATTCTTTAGTTTGAAATGCTAAACATATTCTAGGATATAGCCTTGTGTTATACATAAGGATTATCTTCATAATAAATTTATTTTCCCATAAACTATGTCCCCAATTAGTGATTGTTGTTATGAGATTGAATTTAGTCATTGTATATAGTTTGTGAATTTATGTATTCTGAGTTACAATGAATTGGATTCTCTCTTGAGTAAACAATCCTTAGGTTGAGACACTTGGGGTCCAAAAACCCACCTATATAGAGGTTAATGTCTTATCTTGGATGGTGAATAAGGTTTTCTATCTATCACTATAGGATTAATCCTTTGATGATAAAATATACAATACAATTTTAAACATTTTCGTACAGTGTTGACAGACCTGATGCATTTAATGCATTCATATATTTATTAATATATTATATTTTATAGTAAGTAACATATATCTATGTTTTTAGTAAATAATTTTATATAAATATCACTTTAACAAATTTATTTGTTGGAGGGAATAAAATTTAAAACGAAAATACAAGAATGAATCATAAAAAAAGGGAATAACATGTAACGCCCCGACCCTAGTTACCCAGAGTCAGTGCGTTATTGCGTAACATCGACATGATCACAAAAGATCAATTCTCGAAAGACCGATTAGTTTTGTAGTCTTGGAAACACTAGATACATTCATAAGTCTTTCATTACATCATAAAGTAAATCAAAACTGAAAAAACATCATGTCTTCATATCCCCTCATACTATCCTAGCAGGTCATTCATAATATATTTCATCACATCCTAGAAAAATTAAAACATTGAAAGGTGTGAGCTCAGATGCTCAGTAAGGTTAACAATATTTCAAATCTTTCATAAATAAAAAAAAACATTGAAGGCAATGTATAACTAAAACAAAATCCTTTTAAACATGAACTTCAACATAATATGGAAAATTTAAAATGATATAATGCCATTTACTTATTCACATGGATATTCTACTGGTCGAATAATCACATGCAATATCAATAACCAATTTAATAATGATGGAATGCATAATGCCAGACTATCATAACCACATAGCCAAGGCCTCATGCCAATACAAAAAATAATATTTTGTCAAGGCCTCGTGCCAAGACACTAGTTTGTCTCATGAGACCTACCGATTCATAGAGGAGCTATAGTGGGCTCCACCCATCACTTATTAAGTCCAATGCATTCCTCATATGAACATGTTTAAACATATCATAAACCATAACATAATCGTATCACATAAAACATGAATAAAGGAAATATAACATTTCCACATTTCAATCATAAGATATCAATAAAACACATTGATATAATAAATAAATTATCAAAACCTTTTTCAATACCAAAATAAAAGAAAATTAAAACTTGGTATTTATTTTTCACTTAAAAATATTTATGGCTTGTAGAGGAAGCCGAAACTAAAATAATGGTCACGGCGGTGAATAATTTGTTGTCTCCACATATGTTTGACAAGAAAAAAATTCTTTTTTGTCACTTAGTAAAATGCTTCGTATAAAAATATTCCTTTTGAATAAACCTAAAAGTAAAAGGGGTTTATACACTGTATAAAAGAAAGTTGGGTATAAAATAAAATATGTCTTAATGAAAGGAGATTGACACGAAGTCCTTACAAATATCATCTTATAAATAAAATATATCTATTATGTGTATTCACTATATGTACACATAATGAAAGTAAAAATACAAGATAGGACATAATAATATCATGACATAATTTGAATGTAGGAGATTAACCCAAAGAACAGAAATTGGGTTAAGAAGTTCCCTTACCTTGTGTGCGACTTCACTCGACCGTTCTTTATTCTCCTAAATAATAAACTAGAGTTAATATATACCTGGTTAAGAACCTTTTTCAAGTACATTAACCCTTTTATATCACTTATTACAATGTTACGAAAATTATGTAGTCATTTAAGTTAATAACGGTCGTTTTGTCGATCTTTGGTACTTGAGTCAACAATAAACTTTTTATAATTACAAGTTGATTATGTGGTAGAATATCCATTATCTCCAAAATTATATTCATTATGTAAATATTATATATATACTATATATCCAGTATATAAATGCATTTATAATATTACATAACTTTCAGAGGTACGAAACTAAATGCACCGTTCATGGAGACGGTAAGCCGTACGTACGCATGAACGCTGCTTTGATTTATATTTCATATTTAATGGAATGAAATAATAATTATATAATGGTATACTATAATTCCAGTATAAGATAATTTATAATAATATTTACTCCATCCTTTATACATCCCATATATGGCATTAATGATTCAAATCACTTTGAGGGGGCGGTAGTCCGCACTTCCTAAAATGAAATTATCACGTTTACCCACAATGGAAATCATAAAGTTATGCCATAAATGAAAAATACATAATCATAAGGAAAAAAATAATATATATCAAATATAAATATAGTGACATCTTAATGGCCACCATGAGAGGTGTTAAAAGAAGATTGAACAATCATCGTTTCGTGAGGTAGAAATTCTCCAACCACATAAACAGTATATTCTTTAACCATTAGACAAAGGTTTGTGTAAGTTTAAATCAAATATTTTTCATAACAACATCATAGTATATTTAAGATACTGGTGTTGTTACAAAATAAAGGAATATAAATATTTTAGGGGGTTGGAGAAGCAAAATAAAACAAAATAACATAAGAGAAGACATTACCTTAAAATCGGGTAACTCTTTTTGATTTGAGCCAAAGGCTTCCTTGGGAAGAATTCTGCCCAAAGTGAGGCTTCTAGGAGTAATAAAGGGATGTTGAGACAGTATTCTTGAAGAGGTTGGCCGAGCCAAATGGGTTTGATGGTGTGGATAAGGTGGTAGTGGTGGGGGCCTTTTATAAGAAGAGAAGAGGGGCACTCTTGGAAAGTCATGAAATGTTAGATTATTATATAATGAGTTTCGGATTTTAAAGGTACCAAAATTATATATATTTCTAGGATAAGGTGATAAGGGTTCGAAATATACTCATCCAATAGGTTTTTGACAACTGTATGACTTATATTTTACATTATCTTTTCATTTTATTTAAATCGTTAATTAATGAGGTAATCGCTGCGTCATCCTGGTGTCAAAAAAAATATAATTTATTTAATGTCTAAAATTTTAAAAAAAACAATCATGATGTAGGAAATCGTTTTAGCTTTCCAATGAATATTTATATTCTAAATGTTAACTTATATAACCCTATTTAATAATTGTTTTAGTAAAACAGCACATGTTTGTGACAATTTATTTTTTACTTTAAATAAAAAGTTATTAATGTCATTTTCATACCCAAGTGGTTCCATGGGGTCCCCAAGTTGACCCATGGATTTTATTGGTCGTCCATGACTCATCCAATAAGGGTAGGATAAGTGTAAAGGTATTTTCATATTTTTATAATATCATTTTCATCTTAAATTTCACTAATTAACTTTAATCATGATTAACAAAACATAAAAGTTACTATTCACCAAAAAATTATTTTAATCCCATTGAACCAAATTTTACATCCTAATAAAAACCATGTATATCAGATATTTGAGAATCAAATCACAGAAGTGGTAATGTTTCATTTACACGAAAAATTAGTTTTTTAACTTCCACTTAGTGGTTTCACTATTCATCAAAAATTGAAGTTTTTTAGAACAATGCCAGAATTTCACTATAAGCTATAATTGATATTATGAATACAAAAATGATTTATATTTTACAAAATTACAAAAATATAAGTTTCATTAATTAATTTTATAATTAATTCCCGCTGTCACAACAAATAGCGTGTTTTTAAGAAATATATATCAAACGATTGAGAATTGTTTATGTCCAATTTCAAAGTGAAATTAATTCTAATGACCACCATTGGATAAAATGGTAAAAATTATTCTAATTATACTTTAAAACCACTCAATAGTATAATTTATCACTATAAATTATTTTGATTTAAATAGTTGTTTTTACGTATTTTTCACTATTCATAAAAATCGGAATTTCTCAGAAAATTACAAAAAATTCAACTTAGGATAATTTTGATATTCCGAATACATAAATGAAGTCCATTTTTAAAGATAAAATTTATAAACTTTCAAAAAGTAGGTGTTACTATTCATAACGGCTAATTTGATTGGTTGTGGTGTGTATTAGAACTCGAAGTTGCATACAACACACGCTGGTCTATTTTTCAAAGAGAAGTGTACCATGGAAGCATGGGGTGTTACATTCTCCCCTCCTTCAATAAATTTAATCCTCACAATTTGAAATTTTTCTTTGAATATAAAATGTTGAAAATACAAAATACCTTTGTGGAAAACCCACATCAGAAATAAGGTTAATAAAAATATAACATTAAAAGAATGAAAGAGAAGTACAAAGGTCACCCGAGATATCCAATACAAGAATTCTATGAAAAAATGGATATGGAGGAAAAACAAACCATCAAGATCTGATGGAGAGTTGTATAAAACTGGATTAGGAGAATGTTTAACTAGAAGAAAATCACAAACTTGTGATTGATTAAACGATTATTGATTCCCCAGTAAGAAAATTTAATCGAAAATGTTTTTGTTTTAAGTTACCTTTCATAAAGTTGAAGAATTAATTTAGGAGATTTACTAAGAACGTAAGGAAATATACATACTTGTCATGTATACTTTCATTCTTTTATAAATTTTTACCACAAACCCATCCTTCACTCAAAAAGATAATATAACTCAAAAATATTATATTTATCCTAATCGTACAAGGTTCCAAATATTAAGGCATACTATTTAGATTAGGAAAACTATTTTATAATAACTAGGGACTTCCTGTAGGCTAGTGGTAGTTAATAAAAGCATGTCACACTATGGTTATGGGTTCGATTTCTATAGCTTTGTCCGATGCGACGGGTTATCCTTCAACCTACAGGTTGCCTTTTTCTTAAATCTATAGTATTATAATATTCCAAAAATAATCTTCAGAAATGTTTTAACCCTAAACAATACTATCCAAAGTTCAGATTAATACATTCCAACCTTTATAGTTATCCAAAATACATCTATCCAGACTTTCTCTAAAAGGCCTCAAAATTCCAAAATCAATTGTAACATCAGATTCCCAAATTAAGTAAAGATTCTCTTATTGTCACATACAAAAATAAGATTACCTTCATAATATTAAATCCTTAATGAAAACAACAAGTACTATAGTAAAATCCATATATATATATCACATTATTCTTATAACCAGAATACAATCCTTGAGTCCAAAAGCACCAATAAATTCATTATTCCACTTCAACCATAGTAATAGAATACGATTGTCCTTAATCCCTTGGCCTTTTTTGAGATAAGTTTCCATCATTCATAGGGAATTCATTTGCATAATTCCCCATTTCCCTACAATTGTAGCATTCAACATTGATATCCTCTTTCTTTCCCTTGCAATCACAATCCTGGTGACCTTTTTCTCCACATTTATAACAAACTCCCATTCCTTTTAGGCATGTACCAGGGTGATTCTTCCCACAATTATCACATAATGGAAAATCCTTCTTTCCTCTTTTCCCTTTATCCATCTCTTGTTCCAATGTTCTCTTCTTCTCTTGCATTACTTTATTTCCATAAGATTTAGAGAATTCTTTATCTGTCTTGATAGCACATGAGACAATATCTTTGTATGATGAGAAAGATTATGAGACTAAGGCTCGACGGAGAAATGGTTTTAACCCATCAATGAAACGATAAATATTACTTCTTGGGTTACGTATATAATCTGCAGCATGTCTTGCTAACCTTGTAAAGTTGGACTCATACTTTGTGACATTCTCACCCTCCTTATATCTCAGAATCAGAAATTGAATTTCCATATCTACTTGATGGTCACGAGGAAAGTATTTTTCTAAGAAAATATCTTTGAACTACCTGCATTCCATATTTGATACTTCATCATCTTCCTTTGTATTTTGAATCAATGTCCACCATTGATCAGCATCTCCAGTGAGGCGGTAAGCTACCATGACTACTTTTTCCCTTCCACTACTCCCTAAAGCCTGAAATATTTTCTCTAGGGAATTTATCCATCGCTCAGCTACTAAGGGATTAGTACTCCCATTGAATGTTGGTGGTTTTTTCCTCATGAAGCGGTACATCATTGATTATCCACGTTGCGGATTAGGGTGCTCAATACAAGTAAGGTTATTATTCATAACCTGAGTGAGTTGTCCCAGTATTGTGATAAGGTGATCAACACCAGTTGTATCTCTAGCTCCACTATAATTAACTTGAGCAGGAGTACAATCCATACATGGAGTGTGTGCATTGATACAGTTTCCATTCCTCCCACTAGGTGCCATTTCTAAACAATAGCATAAACTAGATTAGTTTATGAATCAAAATACATAATTCCATACTTGTAAAACACTTAACAAAAATTGAACAATAATCATAAAAATGTTTTATTTGAGGAAGTATATACTCGTAAACCCTTCATAATGGTTTGTAAAGAAAATAAAAATTATCCTAAGCATATCCCCCGGGAGTGTCATAACCAAGAGCGTAACAAGGCCCATTGTTGTGCCCCAGTTCCCGTTCGATTCTAGCTCGAAGCAGTGTTTTTGAGTTTTACCCCTAGGTACATCTGTCCAGGGCCGCCTCTACCTGTTCGTATCCAGACCTGGATGTATTGCTCGGAAAACTCACAAAATTTCTATAATACCAAAATTATAGTAAGTTCTTCTATACTAATCCTCAAAGTCCATCTTATGGATATGTTCTCTAATCAATGTTTTTTCTAAATCTAGCTTCCATGGTTAGTACTAAACTGCCTTTAATACCCAATGTAATGCCCCGACCCCAGTTATCCAGAGTCAGTGCGTTATTGCGTAACATCGAAATGATCACAAAAGATCAAGTCTCTAAAGATCGATTATTTTAATAGTCTTTGAAACAATAGATACATTCATAAGTCTTACATTACATCATAAAGTAAAAAAAACTAAAAAAGACGTCATGTCTTCATATCCCCTCATATTATCCCTGCAGGTCATTCATAATATACTTCATCACATCCTGGAAAAAGTAAAACATTGAAAGGGGTGAGCTCATATGCTCAGTAAGGTTAACAATATTGCATAATCTTTCATAAATAAAAAAACATTTAAGGAAATGTATAACTAAAACAAAAGCCTTTTAAACTTGAACTTCAACATAATATGGAAAAATTAAAATGAGATAATGCCATTTACTTATTCACATGGATATTCTACTGGTTGAATAATCACATGCAATACCAATAACCACTTTCATAATGATGGAATGCATAATGCTAGACTATCATAACTACGTAGCCAAGGCCTCGTGCCAAGACAACAAATAAGATTTTTGTCAAGGTCTCGTGCCAAGACACTAGTTTGTCTAATGAGACCTACCGATGCATCGAGGAGCTATAGCGGGCTCCACCCGTCACTTATTAAGTCCAATGCATTCCTTATATGAACAGGTTTAAACATATCATAAACTATTACATAATAGTATCACATAAAACATGCATAAAGGAAACATAACATTTCCAAATTTCAATTACAAGATATCAATACAACACATTGATATAATAAAAAAATTATCAAAACCATTTTCAATACCAAAATAAATGAAAATTAAAACTTGGTATTTATTTTTCATTTTAAAAACAATTATGACTTGTAGAGGAAGCCGAAAATCAAATACTGGTCACAACGGCGGAGAAGTTGATGTCGCCACATACGTATGACAAGAAAAAAAATTCCATTTTGTCATTTAGTAAAATGCTTCATATAAAAATATTCATTTTGAATAAGCATAAAATTCAATGGGGTTTATACACCGTATAAAAGAAAGTTTTCTATAAAATAAAATATGCCTCAATGAAAAGAGATTGAGATGAAGTCCTTACAAAGGTCATCTCGTAAATAAAATAGATATATTATGTGTATTAATTATAAGTACACATAAATAAAGTACAAAAAGAAGCTAGGACATAATAATATCATGACATAATTTGAAAGTATAAGATTAACCCAAATAACAGAAAATTGGGTTAAGAAGTTGCCTTACCTCATGTGTGACTTCACTCGACCGTTCTTTAATCTCCTGAATAATAAACTAGAATTATTATATACTTTCTTAAGAACCTTTTTCAAGTACATTTTCCCTTTTATATCACTTATTACAATGTTACGAATATTATGTAGTCATTTAAGTAAATAACGGGCATTTGTTTGATCTTTGGTACTTGAATCAACAATAAACTTCTTATAATTACACGTTGTTTATGTGGTAGAATTTACATTATCTCCAGAATTATATTCATGATTTAGAAATCATATATATCCTATATATCCAGTATATACATGAATTTATAATATTACATAACATTTAGAGGTAAGAAATGAAATGCACCGTTCATGGAGACGGTAAGCCGTACGTACGCATGAACGCTACTTTCATTTCTATTTTGTATTTAATGGAATGAAATCATAATTATATAAATGTATAATACAAATCCAGTATAATATAATGTATAATACCATTTAATACATCCTTTATACATCCCACATATGGCATTAACGATTCAAATCACTTTGATGGGGCAGTAGTCCGCACTTCCTAAAATGAAATTATCGCATTTACCCATAATGGAATCATAATGATATGCCATAAATGAAAAATAAAGAATCATAAAGAAAAAAACATATCATATATCATATATAAATATAGTGACATCTTAAAGGCCACCATGAGAGGTGTTTAAAAAAGATAAAACAATCATCGTTTCGTGAGGTAGAAATTCACCAACCACAGAAACAGTATATTCTTTAACCATTAGACGAAGGTGTGTGTAAGTGTAAATCAAATACTTCTCTTAAAAACATCATAGTATATTTTCGATACTAGTGTTGTTACAAATGAAATGAATATAAATATTTTAGGGGGTTGGAGAAGCAAAATAAAACAAAATAAAAGAAGAGAAGAGATTACCTTAAATTCGGGTAACACTTTTTGATTTGAGCCAAAGGCTTCCTTGGAAAGAAATATTCCCAATGTGAGGAATCTAGGAGTAATAGAGGGATGTTGAGAGAGTATTTTGGAAGAGGTTGGCCAAGACAAATGGCTTTGATGGTGTGAATAAGGTGGTAGTTGCGGGGGCCTTTTATAAGAGGAGAGGAGGGGAACTCTTGGAACGTCATGAAGTGTTACTTTATTATCTAATTCGTTTCGGATTTTAAAGGTCCCAATCTTATATATTTCTATGATAAGGTTATATGGGTTCGAAATATACTCATCCAATAGGTTTTTGACAAGTGTATGTCTTATATTTTACATTATCATTTCATTTTAATTAAATCGTTAATTAATGAGATAATCGCTGCATCATCATGGTGTCATAAATATTTAATTTATTTAATGTCTAAAAATTTAAAAAAAAATCATGATGTAGGATATCTTTTAATATTTCCAATTAATATTTATAGTCGAAATGTTAACTTATATAACCCATGTAATAATTGTTTTAGTAAAACAACACATGTTTGTGACAATTTTATTTTTACTTTAAATAAAAAGTTATTAATGTCATTTTCTTACCCAAGTGGCTCCATGGGGTCCCCAAGTTGACACATGGATTGTATTGGTCGGCCATGACTCAATCAATAAGGGTATGACAAGTGTAATGCTATTTTCATATATTTATAATATCATTTTTACCTTAAATTTCACTAATTACCTTTAATCACGATTAATAAAACATAAAAGTTACTATTCACCAAAAAATTATTTTAAACCCACTGAACCACATTTTACATCCTAATGACAACCATGTATGTACGATTTTTGAAAATAAAATCACATAATTGGTAATGTTTCGTTTACACTAAAAATTAGTTTTTAAACTACGACTTAGTGGTTTCATTATTCATCAAAAAGTGACGTTTTTCAGAACAATGCCAAAATTTCACCCTAAGCTATAATTGATATTTAGAATTAAAAAATGATGTATATTTTAAAAAATTACAAAAATATAAGTTTCATTAATTAATTTTACAATTAATTCCCATTGTCACAACAAATTGCGTGTTTTTAAGAAATATATATCAAAAGATTGACAATTGTTTATGTCCAATTTCAATGTGAAATTAATTCTAATGAACGCCATTGAATAAATTGGTAAAAATATATTCTAATTATACTTTAAAACCACTCAATATTACAATTTATCACTATAAATTTTTTTGATTAAAAAAGTTGTTTTTTACGTATTTTTCACAATTAATAAATCAATTGGAAGTTCTCAGAAAATTACAAAAAATTCAAATTAGGAAAATTTGGATATTTAGACTACAAAAAAGAAGTCCATTTTGAAAGATAAAATTTATAAAACTTCAAAAATTAGGTATTACTATTCATAACAGCTACATTGATTTGTTGTGGTGTGTGTTAGAACTCGAAGTTGGGTACAACACACACTGCTATATTATTCAAAGAGAAGCGTACCATGGAAGCTTGGGGTGTTACATTCTCCCCTCCTTCAATAAATTACATCCTCTCAATTTGAAATTTTTCTTTGAATATAAAAGGTTTAAAATAGAAAATACCTTTCTGGAAAACCCACATCGGAAATAAGGTTAATAAAAATATAACTTTAATAGAAAGAAAGAGAAGTAAAAAAGGTCACTCGAGATAGCCAATACGAGGATTCTATGAAAACATGTATATCGAGGAAAAACAAACCATCAAGGTCTGATGGAGAGTTTTATAAAATAGGATTAAGATAACGTTTAACTACAAGAAAATCACAAACTTGTGATTGATTAAACAATCATTGATTCCCCAGTAAGAAATTTTAACCGACAACATTTTTGTTTTAAGTTACCTTTCATAAAGTTGAGTAATTTATTTAGGAGATTTACTAAGAACATACGGAAATATACATACATGTCATGTACACTTTCATTCATTTATAAATTTTTACCACAAACCCATATTTCACTCAATAATATAATAGAACTCAAAAATATTATATTTCTCCTAATCGTACAAGGTTCCAAATATTAACATATACAATTTAGATTAGGAAAACTATTTTTTAATAACCAGGGACTTCATGTAGGCTAGTGGTAGGTATTAAAGGACTGTCGCACTATGGTTGTGGGTTCGATTCCTGCAGCTTTATCTGAAGCGATGGGTTATCCCCCAACATGCAGGTTGCCTTTTTCCTAAAACTATAGTATTATAATATTCCAAAAATAATCTTCAGAAATGTTTTAACCTTAAACAATACTATCCAAAGTTCAACTTAATCCATTCCAACCTCTATAGTTATCCAAAATACATCAGTCCAAACTTTCTCTAAAAGGTCTCTAAATTCCAAAATCAAATTTAACATCAGATTACCCAAATAAAGTAAAGTTTCTCTTATTGTCACATACAAAAATATGATTACCATCATCATATTAAAACCCTAATGAAAACAACAAGTATTGCAGTACAATCCTTATATATATCACATTATTCTTATAACCAAAATATAATCCTTGAGTCCAAAAGAACCAATAAATTCATTATTCCACTTCAACTATAGTAACAACATAAGATTGTCTTTGATCCCTTGGCCTTTTCTGGGGCAAGTTTCCCTGATGATTAGGACATTCATTTTCATAAAGCCACATTTTCCTACAATTGTAGCATTCAACATTGATATCCTCTTTCTTTCCCTTGCAATGACGAGCCTGGTGTCCTTTTTTCCACGTTTATAACAAACTCTCATTCCTTTTAGGCATGTACCGGGGTGATTCTTCCCCCAATTATCACATAATGGAAAATCCTTCATTCCATTTTTCCCATTATCTATCTCTTGTTCCATCATTCTCTTCTTCTCTTTCATTACTTTATTTCCATATGATTTAAAGAATTCATTTTCTGTCTTCATAGCACATGAGACAATATCTTCGTACGATGAGAAAGATTGGGAGACTAAGGCTCGATGGAGAAATGGTTTTAACCCATCAAAGAAATGATCAATCTTACTTCTTGGGTTACGTATATATTATGCAGCATTTCTTGCTAACCTTGTAAAGTTGTCCTCATACTTTGTGACATTCTCATCATCCTTATGTCTCAGAATCAGAAATTGTCTTTCCATATCTGGTCGATGGTCATGAGGAAAGTATTTTTCTATGAAAAGATCTTTGAACACCCTCCATTCCATATTCAATACTTCATCATCTTCCTTTGTATTTTTAATCAATGACCACCATTGATCAACATCTCTAGTGAGGCGGTATGCTTCCATGACTACTTTTTCCCTTTCACTACTCCCTAATGCCTGAAATATTTTCTCTAGGAAATATATCCATTGCTCAGCTACTAAGGGATTAGTACTCCCATTGAATGTTGGTGGTTGTTTCCTCATGAAGTAGTTTAACATTAATCCTCAACATTGCAGATTAGGGTGATCCATTCGAGTAAAGTTATTATTCATTACCTGGGTGAGTTTTCCCAGTATGGTGATAAGGTGATCAACACCAGTTTTATCTCCATATCCACTATAATTATCTTTAGTAGGAGGACAATCCCTACATAGAGTGCGTGCATTGATATGGTTTCCATTTCTCCCACTAGGATCCATTTCTAAACAATGGAATAAACTAGATTAGTTTATAAATCAAAATACATAATTCCATACATGTAAAACACATAACATAAATTGATCAAAAATCATAAAAATGTTCTGTTTGAGGAAGTATATACTCATAAACCCTTCATAATGGGTTTTAAAGACAATGAGAATTATCCTAAGCATATCCCTTGGGAGTGTTGTAACCAAGAGTGCAGCAAGGCCCGTTGTCGTGCACCTGTTCCTGTTTGAGTCTTGCTCAAAGCGGTGTTTTCAGGTTTTACCCCTAGGTACATCTGTGCCAGAGCCGCATCTACCTCCATGTATCCAGACAGGGATGTATTGCTGGGAAAACTCACAAAATCTCTATAATACCAACATTCTAGGAAGTTCTTCTATACTAATCCTCAAACTTCATCTTATTGATATGTAACCTAATCAGAGTTTTTTCTAAATCTAGCTTCCAAGGTTAGTACTAAACTGCCTCTGATAGCAACTGCAATGCCCCGAACCCAGTTACCTAGAGTCGGTGCGTTATTGCGTAACATTGGCATGATCGCAAATGATCAAGTCTCGAATGACAAATTAGTTCAATAGTCTTGGAAACACTAGATACATTCATAAGTCTTACATGACATCATAAAGTAAAACAAAACTAAAAAAAATATCCTGTCTTCATATCCCCTCATACTATCCCTGTAGGTCATTCATAGTATACATCATCACATCCTGGAAAAAATAAAACATTAAAAGGGGTGAGCTCAGATGCTCAGTAAGGTTAACAATATTGCGGAAGCTTTCATAAGTAACCAAAAACATTTAAGGCAATGTATAACTAAAAAAAATCTTTTTAAACTTGAAATTCAACATAATATGGCAAAATTAAAATGAGATAATTCCATTTACTTATTCACATGGATATTCTACTGGTCAAATAATCACATGCAATATCAATAACCACTTTCATAATGATGGAATGCATAATGCCAGACTATCATAACCACGTAGCCAAGGCCTCGTGCCAAGACAAGAAATAAGATTTTGTCAAGGCCTCGTTCCCAGACAATAGTTTGTCTCATGAGACATATTGATGCATCGAGGAGCTGTAGCGGGCTCCACCCGTCACTTATTAAGCCCAATGCATTCCTCATATGAACATGTTTAAACATATCATAAACCATAACATAATTGTATCACATAAAACATGCATAAAGGAAACATACCATTTACACATTTTAATCACAAGATATCAATACAAGACATTGATATAATAAAAAAATTATCAAAACCATTTTCAATAACAATATAAAATAAAATTAAAACTTGGTATTTATTTTTCATTTAAAAAAAATTATGACTTGTAGAGGAAGTCGAAACTCAAATAATGGTCATGGCGGCAGAGAAGTTGTTGTCGCCACATACGTATGACAAGAAAAACATTCCATTTTGTCATTTAGTAAAATTATTCATATAAAAATATTCCTTTTGAATAAACTTTAAAGTCGAAGGGGTTTATACACCGTATAAAAGAATGTTGTGTATAAAATAAAATATGCCTCAATGAAAGGAGATTGAGATGAAGTCCTTACAAAGATCATCATGTAAATAAAATAAATCTATTATGTGTATTCATAATAATTACAATAAAGAAAGTACAAATACAAGATATGACATAATAATATCATAACATAATTTGAATGTAGGAGATCAACCCAAAGAATGGAAATTGGGTTAAGAGGTTCCCTTACCTCGTGTGCGACTTCACTCGACCATTCTTTAATCTCCTGAATAATAAACTAGAGTTAATCTATACTTTCTTAAGAACCTTTTTCAATTAAATTATCCATTTTATATCACTTATTACATTGTTATGAAAATTATGTAGTCATTTAAGTTAATAATGGTCGTTTTGTTGATCTTTGGTACTTGAGTCAACAACAAACTTCTTATAATTACAAGTTGTTTATGTGGTAGAATTTACATTATCTACAGAATTATATTCACAATTTAGATATCATATATATACTATATATCTAGTATATACATGCATTTATAATATTACATGACATTTAGTGGTAAGAAATGAAATGCACCGTTCATGGAGACGGTAAGTCGTACGTACGCATGAACGCTACATTCATTTCTATTTCGTTTTTAATGGAATGAAATAATAATTATATAAATGTAAAATATAATTCCAATATAATATAATGTATAATACCATTTACTCCATCCTTTATACATCCCACATATGGCATTAACGATTCAAATCACTTTGAGGGGGCAGTAGTCCGCACTTCCTAAAATAAAATTATCGCATTAACCCATAAGGGAAATAATAAAGGTATGCCATAAATGAAAAATACAGAATCATAAGGAAAATAAAAACATAATATATATCATATATAAATATAGTGACATCTTAATGGCCACCATGACAGGTGTTAAAAGAAGATTGAACAATCATCATTTTGTGAGGTAGATATTCTCCAACCACATAAACAGTATATTCTTTAACCATTAGATGAAGGTTTGTGTAAGTTTAAATCAAATCTTTCTCATAAAAACATCATAGTATATTTAAGATACTGGTGTTGTTACTAAAGAATGGAATATAAATATTTTAGGGGGTTGGATAAGAAAAATAAAACAAAATAACATAAGAGAAGACATTACCTTAAAATCAGGTAACTCTTTTTGATTTTAGCGAAATGCTTCCTTGGGAATAATTCTGCCCAAAGTGAGGCATCTAAGAGTAAGAGAGGGAAGTTGAGAGAGTATTTGGGCCGAGTTTATCTGAGCAAAATGGCTTTTATGGTGTGGATAAGGTGGTTGTGGTTGGGGCCTTTTATAAGAGGAGAGGAGGGGCACTCTTGGAAAGTCATGAAATGTAACTTTATTATATAATGAGTTACGGATTTTAAAGGTCCCACACTTATATATTTCAAGGATAAGGTGATAAGGGTTTTAAAGATAATAATCCAATAGGTTTTTGACAAGTGTATGTCTTATACATTACATTATCTTTTCATTTTATTTAAATCGTTAATTAATGAGGTAATCACTGCATGATCATGGTGTCATAAAACATTTAATTTATTTAATGTCTAAAAATTATAAAAAAAATATCATGATGTAGTAAATCCTTTTGGATTTCAAATGAATATTTATAGTCTACATGTTTACTTATATAACCCCATGTGTTAATTGTTTTAGTAAAACAACACATATTTGTGACTATTTCATTTTTACTTTAAATAAAAAGTTATTAATGTCATTTTCTTACCCAAGTGGCTCCATGGGGTCCCCATGTTGACCCACAGATTTTCTTGGTCGGCCATGACTCATCTGATAAGGGTAGGACACATGTAATGGTATTTTTATATTTTTATAATATCATTTTTACCTTAAATTTCACTAATTACTTTTAATCGCGATTAATAAAACATAAAAGGTATAATTCACCAAAAAATGATTTTAATCCCATTGAACCACATTTTACATCCTAATGAAAACCATGTATGTCGGATTTTTTAAAATCAAATCACATAAGTGGTAATGAATCATTTACACAAAAAATTAGTTTTTAAACTACCACTTAGTGGTTTCACTATTCATCAGAAATTGAAGTTTTTCAGAACAATGCCAAAATTTCACCCTAAGCTATAATTGATATTCTGAATTCAAAAATTATTTCTATTTTACAAAATTCCAATCATATAAGTTTCATTAATTAATTTTATAACTAATTCCCGCTATCACAACAAATAGCGTGTTTTTAAGAAATATATATCAAATGATTGACAATTGTTTATGTCTAATTTCAATGTGAAATTAATTATAATGACCATAACTGGATAAAATGGTAAAAATATATTATAATTATACTTTAAAACCACTAAATAGTATAATTTATCACTTTAATTATTTTGATTACAAAAGTTTTTTTACGTATTTTTCACTATTCATAAAACAATTGGAAGTTCTCATTAAATTACAAAAAATTCAACTTAGGATATTTTCGATATTTCGAATACAAAAATGAAGTCCATTTTTAAAGATAAAATTTATAAAATTTAAAAAATTAGGTATTACTATTCATAACGGCTACTTTTATTGGTTGTGGTGTGTGTTAGAACTCGAAGTTGGGTACAACACACGCTGCTCTATTATTCAAAGAGATGCGTACCATGGAAGCTTGGGGAATTACATAACATGAGATACATTGTTGTGGTAAAATACCTATCAATACTAAGTGTAAAAATCCTACCAAAATGTCACTTGTGTAAACCTCAATCATCTCACAGGGTAGTTCATGATAAATAGTGAATCCCATGTATTATAATTTTATAGTAATGGAAGGATATGTGACATTAGAATGTCCTGGTGTAGGTCATTCTAATGTTGGGTTCCACTGGATTATCGTTTGTTGGTTTATTATGGGGTATTTTTTGGGATAGACTGGCCAAGAGCCCCTAATAGGATTATCGTAATAGTGGAATAAGGTTGTGTTTATCTTTATTATGGTTTGAAAAGTGGGTTTTCCTAAAAAATATCCAAGAGTCCCAATTTTTGTTATTGGGATAATTCCATACATATATGAAAATATAGAGTAAGAAATCACAATGAGGAACCTTTTCATGTTGAAATATAGATCTTGGATCACGATTGTGTATGATTAAATTTTTAAATGGGTATTCATTTTTGTGAGATAGTATTTAATAAAATTTCATGTAAAACAGTAAATAATAAATGATACTCATATGATAAAATCTTCTATTGTAGAAAATATCCTCATCATCATCCACAAGCTAAATGATTTAATTAATAATTCTAAAATATAATCTTAATGTAAGTGTATTTAAATATTGGTAACATATGAAAATTTATTAGACATGATTAGTGATTATATAAATGTTATTAAGGTAAATTATATGTGTTGGAATAGTAATAATTTAACATGATTTGATTGTCTGTAAAATACCAGAATCAGTTTTCGAAAATCTATAGAATATCCATGCCTGGTTTTGCTACAATATAAATTAAACATTTAATTTTGAAGTCTATTTGATAGTGAATGTATATATACTTAAAAAAATAAATAAAAATTAGTTCAAAATAAAGTGGAGAATTTATTAATCCTATAGTTTATATTCATGAGAATATGAAAATAGTTATTACATAAAATATTTTGAATTTATACAATTTTATCAAGCTTAAATAAATATACATAAATTTTTTGTGTATTATTTTCCTATCCTTTATGTGATAAGAGATGTTATTCAATTAAAAAGTTATTTTTGAACAAGTGTGAGTTGATTATTTATATATACATGGTTATTGATTCATCAATCGCAAAAACATGTTCTAAGAAAACTATTAGTATAAAAGTATTTTATCATAGATACAATTTTTATCTAAATATTATTTAAAAATATATTGGAATGTGTAACCACCAACAATTAAGGGAATGTTTTAATAAACTATCCTTTTAAATAAAAATGTTCCAACGATAAAGAGAATAACATATTATATGGAAATAATAGTGTATTTGATTAATAATCCAACTAAATTGAAATAAATGATATTTTCAATCATAAAAGGTTCTTTATTTTTCATAATGAGAAATTTTAAAAAGAATATATTACATTAGAATCTAGTGGGATTATGTTTTAACATGGATAATTTCAAAGTTTACATATAATGGATAACATCAATCATAATTTACAATGTTTGACACTTAATCCAAGAAGAGTTTTGGATGATCAATTAATAGTAATGTATGAATTTATATTATATAAAGCAATTAGTTTGTTTTAGTATAGTTAAATGGATGATGGTGATTACCATAGAACAAATTCTAAGAATACAATAATGTTTACATCATAAAATTTGGTGTTGTGAAATTAAGAAGTACAAATATATTCAAATAGTTGAATAGTTAAGAATATGGTTCCTAAATATCACAATTAATAAAACTATATTTGTTTATAGATTTTTCACACTAATGATTTAATGGGACCGTTTTATCATATGTTCATATAGTGATATGACAGAGATTTTATATGATGTAATGTGTTAACAAAATCTAAATGTTTAGAAAACATAAGGCTGATATACAAAATTATCACATATCATATGATAAACTAGTAATTATTTTTGGGTTGTTAAATATTCCTAATTTGTTAAATAGTATTAAAATATATCATATGAATTAGAAAATCCATTTTAATTGTCATTAATGATGGATACCTAAATTCATATAATATATAAATTTCATGAATTGAAATGATTATTGACATCTCAAAGTATATCATTGAGTTTATCCATAATGAATTTCCATCAGGTATTGTTATAGGATTGTAAAAATTGTTGAGGATAACATGAAAAGGATTCTTTTATAGATATATAGAATTTTCTATTGATGAACTAGACAATGAATAAGAATCATTCTGTATGATAGATAATCTACTATGTATAACACATGAAGTGTTATATAGAGATATATTTAGTATACTAGAGGTGAATGGATTATATTTCAGTCCCCACTACCTATGGTGAGTGACATATAGAACTTGATTACATTAATTATTTGATACCCTACTTAAAAAAGTTTACATATTGACTTAGCTAATATGTAGTGGTTGGGTATATTTCTGATCATGTCCTTAGTTAGAGCCTAACCTAGGTGAGATTCTTCCTCTCATATGAGGAGTATGGAATCTTTTGTAAATATTAAGATATAGTGTGAGAGTGTGATACCACACCTAGATATTATTTATCTATCTAGATAAGGGACATGTGATATGAATATCCATAAGGAAGAAAGACATGTGATATATTATTCAATCAGATTATTTTACACTCTAAAAATTAAGAATATAGGCTTGGGATATATGGGGTTGACATGATCCATTTCCCATGGTGACTTTATGTCATAGACAATGATCCAAAATGATAATTTCTGGTTTCTTATGACGTAGTCTGGTGGAAACTAGTATATAGATACATTTTTTTGTTTGATATCACATATGATCCTATTATTTCTTAAGTAACAATGACACTTATTTTCGATGATTATATTTACTCACAGTTATATATCATGAGATTCATATTTTCAATAAATTATATGAAGGTATATGGTTTACTCATTGTTTTTGACTTAATGTATATTTCTTTTATCTCTTAGATTTACTCTAAAAGTTTTTTTAAGTTAATTAAAATTATTTTTTTATGGGTATTCAAAAATTATTATATAATATGTAATAAAAGGTGAAATAAATGATCTATTTGATAATGTATTTTGGAATATATGCAAAAGAAATTTTGGATATGGTTTTACAAATTAATTAATATGAATCAATATATAATGAAATAGGAAAAAATTACTAGTCTTTAGTGTGAGTTAGATGTTGAAAGAGATATTAAATAAATACAAATTAATATATATATATATATGATATATTTGTTGAATACATTTTGGCATACATGAAAAATATGACCTACTAGCATAGGTTATATTAGTTTTTTTGTGATAATCACCTGAACCATTCTCCACGTATTCTATCATTTATTAATCCATTATAAAAGTTTCAACGTATTTGAGTAAATTCATACGATGCATGAATTGATCATGAAATTTATTCATTTTTCTGGAAGCATGAGTAAATTCTGTAGTTTGATAATAATTATCATTGATTATTCATACTAATTCCATTATATGGCATTATGTGCATGTGATTATAATTTTTCATGGCAAAAAATAATTGATATATGTTTCCCTCTTTCATCTTCCACATTTTCATATAGAGATAGTAGCATAAAATGGAGAAAAGGTTAACACCATCTAAATGATGGATGATTTAGTATAGCCTATGGACACACTATGCTAGTGGTAGGATTTTTACACTATATTATCTTCATGAAAACATATGATGGTGATTAAGATGTAGCAGTTTAGATCTGGTGTATCATATGCTCATTTACATTAGAAGTTATTCATTTATGTTTATCAAATTTTCATATCATCTTCGAGGGTGACCCTGATATAATGGTTTAAGTCACTATCTCATGACCGGATAATTATTATTATAATATTAAAATACTCTTAAATTATTTTTAGAGGTTATGGAATTTTGGTAGCATGCAACATCTTCCTCAAAATGGGATTTCATAATTTGAATATTATAATTTATGGGGATTATATTTTTCGAACCATATCCATCATCTCATGGGAATAAGTATATCTGGGTGGCTCTATATTATGTTTCTAAATTTGTTGAATTAGTTCCACTTCCAAATAATGAATCTAATAATGTGATAAAATTTATTAATAAGATATTTGTTTTCTATATTTTTGGTGCCAAAATATTTTATCAAAAATCGATTAATTGTTTATAAAAATTATATGATCAAATGTAAAATGGAGAAATATTATTATATTCCAAAACATATAACTAAATATAACAAAAAATATAGGTTATAAGATAAATATCATATAGTTAACATTCAAATTTCATAGAAAAATGTTTCTACTTATATGAATGAATGATATTTGAAACATAATGGTGATTCTTAGGCCTATAAAACTTCCTTTAAAACACCTAGGAATTTCTCCATATAAAATAATTTTTGGGAAATAATTTTATATTTTTATATAGTAGAAACAAAAATATTTAGGTTAAGTGAAGTCCTTAAACATTAATTTTAATACTACTAGTGAGAAAATAATCTTTGAGTTGAGTGAAATTGATGAGATAAAGATAGAATGTTATGAATTTTTTTGGATTTTCATGACATGGGATAAATATATTCCATATTCCATTATCCCAAATGGATATTTCATTTTCTGTCATAAGTTGCTTATTTTTTATTCTAGACATAAAATTTCATATGTGGAGCTTAAATCCTTGTGATTTAGACTATTCGCTATCCTTCGAGTGTTTGTGAATGGAGTTGTGAAACTTAGAGGAGAAGAGAATATAAAATTACTAGTTACTATTAAAATAATTAACCTTTACATTGATATTTATTAAAAGGGCATGACTACATTCTCTATCGTTTATGATTGAGATTCTGCTGAGTCATACCAAGGAATATAAACATAGTGATTCATAGTAGTCAAGTTCTGGTCTTTTTTTCATTGTTTTGAATAATAATATAGCCTTTTTTATCTAACTAGTTTTTACTTATTTTTCAACTATTATACTATAAGGAAGAGGAAACAGTACAAGAACCTATTGAGAATAACATTCTAACACTTGAAGTGGAATTCAAATAATTACGATAAGTAACGTTGGATATGTTATTTCGATATTTTTGAATTAAACTTCCTTAAAAATTATCCATGGTTATATAATCTCTTGAGCTCTAGACACTAGAATATTAAGCACATGTTTTCATTTTGTATGATCTATATCTTACTAGTAAAAGGACATAAATTCACGATAAAATAAGGGGTGTTTGATAAAGAAGTAAGTGGTTAAAACAATAGTGTTAGAAAAGTATTATTATTCATTTTTCTTTGAAATACTGGGTTTTTAATATTTTTTCATACTTACTTGAAATTGGTAATTTTTTATATATGGACATAGTATGAAATTAAGTGGAGGAGGATTTAACTACAATTTGAACTCTATTCATGCTAAAATATGCTAAAATATGTTATTGGATACTTTAAATAGTTTACAACTAGTTGAATCATGAGATAAATTCAAATTCATATGTCTGTTAGAAAATAAAAAATTAATGAATATTTTCAAATATATTACATTTTCTCATTATAATTAGTGGAATCATGTTTTGTGAAATATATTGTAACCCTAGAAAATTATTTTGGAATTACTCAATAGAAAATATTTTTGAACATTAGTTTTTTTCAACTATTTTTCCCTCTTTGTGATTCATCATTGGGGACAATGTTTGGTTTATTTTGTGTCGGGGATGGGTTATAAATGGGTTAAAGTATTTTTAAATATAATAACCATATAAAAAGATTAATGTTTTTCATAATTGATTGGATTTTAAGATCAAACATTATTGTTTATTGGATAATTATTTTTCTAAAGAATTGCATTTGATGTTCCAACATGATGAGGTTAATTTTATTTTATTTTCCTAGGATTTATTTAGATTATACATTTTCATTTTCCTCATGAATTTCACTAGACGACAATAACTTTGAGTAGTATTTATAATCTGCAAATTTTTTGGTGTTTTATTGGGTTTTAAATATTTAATCTAGAAATCTAAATGATCCATGGAATGATAATCTAAATCAATACATAATTAATTATTGTAGTTCTTTCCCAGTTTGATGATATTTTTTATGCAATGATTTTAGGTATTCTTTCTTACCTATTATATTTAGTATATATTAATTATATATTTCAATTATGTGAGTATATTTTCATTATGGTTAATATATTTTTAAATTTTTTGGTTAAATGATGTTTTATTTTGTCAAACCCCTAAAACCATTCCAATACCAATACTTTTTATAAAACCAAAAGGATTTTTTTTAAAAATAACCCATTTCATAGAGATCAAACACCATTTTCTTAATTAAATATTCTATAGGAAGAACCATTTTATAATCAAAATTTTATTGGAACTTCATATTTTCAGCTATTATAAAAATATTCTTCCATTTAATTTTTTAATGTTCATTACATGAGGAGAGTAAAAATGTGACGTGTTGGTTAATTTTATGTAGATCTTATTTAAGTATGTTTTACAAAATAATTTTTTTATTTAACGAGGTGTAAATGACAATATGGATTTTAAATAGACTATTACTAAATATAAGATAAATTGTTTGTCAATTTTTAATTTACCGATTTATTCTATAAATTTTATATTTTTAAAGGATTATTTATTTATTTATTTTTTATTAGAATCCAATCGATTTTTTGTAAAAATATCAAGTTTTTTTCCTTTATGATTACTAGTAATATAGGGAAAATGAAATAAAAATAATTTTATTTTTCTAATGTAATCATAATTTTTAATCAAAGAAAATATTTTAATTAATGTAATTTAATTTCATTTTACCATGACTAATGGATTGGATTTCAAAACATTTATTTCAATTAGATATTATACTTGTGATATTTCCAAATTATATCAAATAGATATTGTGTATATCCTAGAACATCAATGTAGTGAGTTTAGTAATGGAAAGACTAGATAAATCTTAAAATGACCGTGAGAAGTGATAATATTGTAGATTATTCGATAATAAGAAATAAATTTACATACCATGATTGTTATTTCCATGATATCATGCTTAGGATACCATATTATTAAATCTATACTACTTATGAAGTGAGGATTCATCTATACACATTCACAGATAACCTACCATTTCCATAGACAACAGAATATTTATAAATGTAGGGTAGCTGACCATGCCTATGTGATGTTTCCACAAGAATAATAGGGAACCTACAATGCAAGTTAATTCTAAATAATCCAAAATTGATTTCCCAAATAGTCATGCCTATACTAGCTTCTACCATGAGATGAAGGGATATAAAGTATGAGTTTAAATATTTTATAATGAAAAGATAAGGTCCTTTGACCAATTATAATAATTGATGTCTATGTTTGGATGAATTAATGAAGGTTGAGTCCAATGAAAAATGTCGGGGAAAACAAGTAAAATTGAGATTTTAGGAAATTCCATTAATGGGAATAATGTCATGAGTAATATTTGAAGTAAAATTAGAGTTTTGTCTACACTAAATTTCCCCCACTCATAAAAATTTTTCATTGTATTATTTGGAAACACCTGTATACAAATAGAGAACCAAATATACTCTTAACATAAACCCCAATATAATGAGATTATATCTCATTTTTTCTTATATATGACTATAATATAGTTCAAAAGATAATTCCCATATGATCTCTTATAACAAGAAAAATTATACTTTATTTTGTTAAAATAAACTAATAGAAATATAGTAAACGAAGAAATGATGAAAATAAAGGAAATTATTGGGAAATCCCCCTTGTGGTGATGAAGATTTACTATATATATATAAAAATTAAAAGTGTTTATCAAAAATATAAATGTTTATGTGGATTTTGAAGTAGGAACCCCCACATCCTATTTGTTGACAACACTACATAACCTTTTTATTCACCTCAGTATCAACATATATTTTCTCAGAGTTTCTAATTTCTCTAAAAAAAATTTTTTCTACACCATCTTCACTAGATCCATGTTACAGTGTTGAGCCAAATAAGGTGAAAAAATAGTAAATAAATCATTGTGTTTTTATTCATGTATTCCTTAAACACCATCTCTATTAAATTCAATTATAGGAAAACTAATCATGTTGATTTTCTGGTCATATAATTTTTTAAAAAATCATCACCTTCCCAATGTTTTTTTAATATACTTATTCATAATCTAGGGCCTAAAAAAATAATTTTCAATCCTTACATTTAGTATATTAGATAATAATAATTATATTAGATGGAGAAAATTTAAATCAAATAAGTGTAGAATAAAGTACCATCCCTCAAATATTTTATCTAGTAGATTATAAAAATTCTCTACAAACTATATATATTATGAAGTTTATTATCTTAATTATCTTCAATAAAAATTTCTATAATGTGGTCTCATATTAAACCACACAATTTAGTAATATATGTATTAATTATATAATCATATGATTAGAGAAATAATTTATTAGTTCAATTCAAATTAAAATCGAATAAGATTAATTTAATGAAGAAGTTTATCTCTCAGTTATTTAATATTTAATCTTCTCTTAAATGTGTAGAACTGTTTGAAAGATCCTTTAATAGGATTACATAATAATGATTCTTCCACAAAAAACAAGGAAAGGGACAATTTTTCTCGTATTATTGAAAAATTAAAAATGTAGTTTTCTTACTCTACCTCATCTAGTCCATATTCTAACATATGTTGATAAACCTTCCATATTTTCTATTTGTGATTATTGTTATCAACCAAACATGAATTTATTTTTATGTTAGATTTTATATCAACCAAAATAAAGGACTGAAATAATTGATGTTTTTGGTAATCTTATTGTATAAGAGTCATATAACTTCTTTTGAAGGATCATTATTTCAATGAGGAAATATTAAATGGAGAACTTAAGGCTTTGGAAGATCAATGTAGTTATTTGGAGGAAGTTATAAAATGTTTTTTCTGAAAGAGATGATTGTACTGCAATATATATTTTGTATATTGTCATTGTGTCCTAATAAATAATCATGATAAAGTAATATATTGATTATTGTTAAAGTAATAAGGTCATGATTGGAGATAATATTGTTGTATTATCAAATAAGGGAATTATCTTTTTTTGGTATAATATTGTTTTGGATTAGTTTTGAAGAGGTTTGAAAAATGTGGTATTTTTAGTGAATCGATGAGAATAGATGTTGATTATCTGGGGATCTTATGTAACATAATAAAATATATATAAAATTCCATAAGTAAAATATATAATATTTATTATATAGAAATGGAATATTCCTATGGGAATGATAGTGACACATAACATCTATGTAACGAAACATAATATATTCTGAGTGATATATATGGTTCCCCAGAGTTATTTGAGATCAAAACTGGTAGAATTGGTTATGTGAAAATGATATTGGGATAAGTAATATCAAAATAACGATATATAATATATTATAAGTGATAAATAATTTCGTCCAATTCATAGATAAGATCCCACATAGTATAATTGACAAAGTACAGAAGCACACTTGGATAATGTAACACCCATACATTTTTATTAAATGTTTTCTTTAAATAATATTAATTCTTTAATAGCTTGAATTGAAAAAATTTGTGAGTTTAAATAACCTCTGAGATGCCCTTATTATGAAATTTATATTATAAACTATATTCTATGCTATCATAAATAAATATAACTAACGTATGAAAATGTATGGAAAATTCTTTGGCTACTATTTTTTTTGAAAAATATAATCCAATTAAATGTAAATGGAAATATTTATATTTTATTAAGAAATGAATTTAATTACATTAAGAAAATGTATTTAATGACATATATCTCTTATATATTTAATAAAATATTTTTAATATTCATCCAATATATATTTTATTCATAGGATATGAATAAACCCTATTTTATGTATAGAAACCAAAATTTTTCAAAAGGGTAATTTTTCACCCTTTTAATGGCTAACCCATTCTAAATTACTCTTTTTACACATTAATAATTTTAATATGAAAAAAAATCCTAAAATTTGTATGAGGGATATAAACATTTACATTGGATGAATGTTTTAAATTTTTCTAATAACATTCATGTGTTGAACAACAGTAAAAAGTATCCAAAATTTTAATTTAAAACAAAAAATTTTATTAGAAGAATTTATATGATTAAATTATATTACTATTTTTTTTAAAGTATAAATAGTTTATATTTATAACATTTAACATAATTTAGGTCATTGATGATAATTTTACATTTAATTTATATGTAAAAAAATTAATCTTTTACAATGTTTTAACTTTTTAAACCCAATTTCTTATTTAGGCAATGATATTATATTTAAACTAATTACTGAAACATATCTATTTAGAATTTTGAAAAATTGATTCTATAGTTTTAATCATTAGGATCAAATTATTTAAATTTAATTCTTCTTTTGGGCATTATGAATCGAAACATCATTAATTTTTGGCAGTGGTTTTATTTTGAAATAAATTTATATTTTTTAGTGATTCCAAAAGTTCCCCTCACCTCAATTATAAGTGGGAACCTCCCCTTTCATTTATTCAAAAATAATTTATCCTTAAAGCTCACTTATATTCTTTCCTTTTCCATTCTCAACTATTATACTGGAATTCTCGAGGTTTTATACTTCTCAAATGACCAACTCCAATGCATTAAGAAGTGATTTTTAGGGAGAGTGTTGAAGAAGAGGTAATCTCTTCTACTGATTCATCCAAAATAATTTCTTTTTATACTTCCTATTCATGATTTATTTCCATTCTGATGTAAAAAATCTATTATCAAATAAATTATGTGATTTTATTATTATAATGGAACAACCATATTCCATCTTTTATCCATCCTACTAAAAATGAAATCACCATTCGTTGGTATGCACGACTTACTATATCTACACCATGGTGTAATATGTTTTCACCACCACCTCATTTGGGTGTAAATAATTATGGAATTAATAACTATAAATCATTATTACAAAATGATATTAATTTTGGAAGAAAATGAAAACCATCCACTTCCATAGCATTTCACAACTAAGGGAATGTTGACAACACTCGTGCGTACGTAAGAGCTACCATCTCCACAATGTGATGTGATTCATTTTAAATTATATCAATTAAATAATGATTATATAAATATATATAAGGAATAAATATGATATATATTATGTTAATATTATTTTATAATGATATAACAATGAAATATAATGGATAAACAAAATATGCATAAGAAAATTAAGCAGTTAATACCTAAACAATGAGTAATAATGAGATGTTTTAACAAATATAAGGTAATATGAACATATATTATATCATAAAAGTGACTATTATTATGGAATAAGTCATCGAAAATGTTAAAATCATTATACTGGGGGTTCTGATACATACAATTGACATTAGACCGAAGGTAAGGGATAATTTCGCAACCTTAATATTATATGAGATTGTTTACTAGGGTATATTTATCATCCATAACCATGTTATCTAAATATGTATTCAAACGTGTTATTTCTATTTTTATAATAATTTTAATATATAAATTTACCAATTGGTGATTTTTTATTAAATGCTATTAATATTATATTTTTTTGATACGAGGTACTTTTTGACTTATTTGATAAAAGTATGAGAAGAATATTTTCATTTAACTTTGACAACATGAGTTGTTTTATATGTTTTCATAATGCCTTTTCCCATAGATCTCATTTAAAATTATTTTATGGTTATAATTAAATAAACCATTTTCCTTTAAAAGTGTGTGGCATTTTTAGAAAAGAAAATGTTTTTGATGAAGAAAAGATATCTTCTTAATGAATTAATTTCAAGTGTTCTGTCAAAATTATTTCACATTCCAGATATAATTAATTAATAGGATTATGAATCAAGTATATTTTACCAATTATTCAAATGGTTTGGTAATGTTTATGATGGAATTATATTTTTGAATTCCGTATTTTTACATCGATTATATTAGGATGGAATGATGTTTTTTAAACCCATGTTATTACATGGGTTCTGCATTGATGAGTGATTTATGTTTTTTCGGAACACATAAGAATGATTTCATTATTATATGTATGGAACCTATATATCCTTCAAATGCATTTGTTAAAGATTTATATCTCGTTATATTTTTAGGGCTGGAACCGAAAGTAATCCTTGTTTAGTATTACATGGCTGAATATAGAGTAAACTCACCTCCGTAATGGAATATGTCTACTTTGATGGTATTAGAGCCATGAATAATATGAAATTATTTTATATGGTTATTTTTATGCCACCAATTCAATGTCTTAACTTATTTCTTTTTGGAATATATGTTCATTGATAATGTATTAACTTTTATGTTTTATCCTTGGACTTGACATCATGATATTTCTTATACATGATAATACCTTTCAAATGTTGCGTTCTTATGTGTTATGATTATGAAAAGATGGATACGCCTCTTATGTACCCTTACTGATTATCTCATATCACCCTCTCTTATGTTTCTTTTCCCATTGGTTTTTAAAAATATTATTAAGTACGAAATATTAAAAATGGGTCTAGGTATGAAAGAATAGGTGGGAGACAATGTAGACGTCTTGGGAAATAGTTGTTTATCATTCCCATTTTATAATGATATTAAACTAATAATGTCCTGGAATGGTTTGGATAGTATTTTTAATGAATGTTCATCAATATTGAAGTAATATCTATGTATGTAAATTAGGGTTTTTATAGTTGGTATTAGAGAAATGGTATAGTTAACAGTTGGAAACTAGGATGAGAAAACCATAGTAATAACCCTAAGGATATGTCAAATTATAGGATAAAATCATATGGTATTATAAAAAATAATTAATAACCTAGGATAAAACATATAAAATACTAAATTGAAATATTATTCTTTATCATGTTGTTTTCACATTATGATTAGTGTTTCTCACACTATACTTTTTGGTTTCATTCAATGGTTGGAACTTAAAAGAACCATGTTACGTCTGAATGAAAGGGGAAATGGAATGATTTTCCTATAGAGAAATATAATTTTGTGGGTGTTGGAAATCAAAATATTATCTCTTTTCTCGAAAAATATTCTCAATCTATGAATCATAATATAATTCCAAATGAAAAAATGAAGGAACAGTATTTTGTTGAGTCCTTTATGAGGAAACATTAAAATTTTTTCAATGGTTCCTCTAATCCAATAATGGATTAACAATGTATTAGTACCAATGAAAATATAATTTTAGTTCTCCAATGTTTAGATCATGATAAAGTCATCTTGGTAGTTTAACTTTTGGAAGGTGAAGCTGATCAATGGTGGAATAATACCAAGAATATGAGGCAAAGAAATTTTTTTGGCTATATAGAATAGGATGAGTTCAAGATATTGTCTTTCAATAACTAATTTCCTAATATTCTTCACAAAAATATAGATAAGGAGTTCCTTGATATTAAGCAAAAGGACTATGAATCTTTTGGAACCTACGAACCAATGTTTGTTAGACTATCAAGGTACGCTTTTAGATTTATTATCCAAAAATGGGGTAAATTTGATAAGTTATTTAGTGGCTTAAAACCTTGTCTCTAAAGGGAATCACACATAACATACTCTATTAATGAAAAGGAAATCATTAAATGTGATTTAAAAGTTGATATGGAGATTGGAGTAACCCATCAGTCTGATGAGTTAGATAATAAGTGAAAATTGTCATTTAATGGAAAATATAAAGACCACACTAAAAAGAAGATGATTTTCCCCTTATGATCAATGTGTGGAATGAAATATGGGGGGAATTTTTGTAATGGGACTACAAAATGTTTTATGTGTGGGGTAGATGGTCATCGTGTAGTTTAATTTCAATGTGATGGAATAAAATAACTAATGATATGAATAGGAAAATGGCTACATTGAATGCACCTCAGACACTTAAATGCAACAAGTTCAAAAAAATACAAAATTATGCCAACCAACTCCAAATATAACGGTTATCAATGATTATCTGAATTAGTAAACTCTTAAGGCCAGTGAAAAAAGGAATGTAACATGAAATAACATTCGGTGATGTGGACTTTGATAATGAAGTGGTGAAACTTACAATTACCAACCAATCTAAACTATAAAATGTTTTATTTGATTCTATATCAACAGAATCTTTTATTTATGTATAATATTATAAGGGTATCACCATATTACCCCAACAATTTGATTTTAATTTTACTGTGACAACTCATAATCACACAACAGTCACATCAAAATAATACAATTCTTCTCTATTTGAAGTTTGTGGGAATGTTATGGATGAAAATATTATCATCCTTCATTAAGAGGAAATTGATGTGATTCTTAACATGGATTAGATTTATGTATATTGATCTCATATCTATTTTTATGGGAGGTATGTGATGTTTCGAATTCCATATCAATCTATGATTATCCATTGATGCCAGGATGAATTTGACCTTCTAGTTGAAATTTATTGGATCTTATGGGTCTTGGTTCATATAAATGAAGGTTAAGTATCTCAAATAGTTGTGGAGAAGTTCACCATTAAGAAAAATCTTATTGTCTGAGAAATTTTGGATGTCTTTCCAGAAGAATTCACAATTCTTCCACTGAATATTGAAATTTAGTATTCAATAGAACTCTTACTGGATTTTATGCCTATTTCAAATACACCTTATACAATGGCCCTAATTGAGTTGTATTGATTTAATAACAACTCAAAGAGAATCTTGATAATGGATTCATCAAACAATGTGCATCACCTTAGGTTGCACATGTTTTTATTGCTAAGAAGATATATGGATCATTGAGATTGTTTATTGATTATCAAGAAATTTTCGTTGTCTCTATCAAGAAAAAATATTTGATTCCCCACATTGATAACTTATTCAACCCACCATGTTGAGATCAATAATTTTCCAAGATTGATCTTTGTTCAAGATATCATCAATTAAGTGTAAAAATGGTGTATATACAAGATACAACATTCCATACAAGGTATGGAAACTACGAATTTATAGTGATTTCTTTTGGTCTTACTAATTCCCCACTATCATCACGGATATAATGAATAGAGTTTTTAGAGACTATGATGATTAGTTTGTGGTAGCCTTTATAGATCATATTCTTGTATATTCAAAGAGAAATGATGTTCAAGAAGATCACTTGAGAAGTATTATGAATACCTTGATGAATGAGAAGCGTTATGAAAAATTTACGGATGTTGAAATTTGGCTTTAGAAAGATTATTTTTTGGGTTACATAATCTCCAAAGAGTGGATATATATGGATCCATCAAAATCAAAACGTAGTGAATGTTTTACTATACCAAAAATGATAACTAATATATGATTTTTTTATTTTCATGGATGAATATTATATATTTTTATTAATGATTTTTCAGTACTATATAATCCGCTCACCATGTTAAATTAGAATGTATTTAGGTTTTTCTAGATGGTGGAATGTGGTAAAAATGTCATAGACATAAAAAGATGGTTAGTCAGTGAACCTATGCTCACACTACCTTGTTGTGGACAATGGTTTGTTATCTACAGTGATGAATCCAAGTAAGGGTCTAGGATGTGTTCACATGCAGAATGATATAGTGATAGCGCATTCCTCATTATAATTGAAAATCCATAAGAAAATTACAAAACTCGTGATTTTTATTTATTTGTGGTAATATTTTTAATAATCAAATAGAGGAATTATCTTTATGGTGAATGGTGTGATATTTATACAGATCCTAAAATTTTTAAGTATATTTTTACACAAAATGAGATGAATATGTTCCAAATAATATAGATGGATTTTATTAATGATTAAGACTTATCGATAAATTACCACATATGGAAGGAAAACAAGGTGGAAAATGATTTGAGTCAAAAGGAACATGCTCTAATCTTCTAGATGAGTATTATAAAAGATCCAATATTAATAGATTCTGTAAGTACGAGTATTGAAATTTCAATGGAAGTGGAGAGATCTTATCTTCCTCAAATGAATGTTCAACTATTTATACATGTGAATATTAAGGAGCCAAAAAAATAAGATGTATATCTATACATGAAGGTAGGAAATGTTGCTGAATTCAATCTTTATTGTTGTTGTTTAATAAGGTTCAAGAACCGTGTTTGTATTCCTCCAATATAATAATTAAAACACATGCTGGATTAGGATAATCGTTATTCATTGTCTATTCATCCTGGAAGAACAAAGATGTATATGGACACAAAATAGTATTTCTAGGGGGATGGAATAACTAGAGATGTTGTTGAATATGCCTCTCAGTGAATGGTTTTTCAGCACGTTAAGGATGAGAGATAGTAGTTAAGGGGATGTTACAACGTTTTCCCATAATAGAATGTAAATGGTAAAATATCACTGTGGACATTGTCTTTGGACATCCAATAATATTTAAAGTCCATAATTTTATATGTGTTATAGTTGATCGCCTTATGAAGTAGGAATAATTCATTTTTATCAGAGAGGATTTATCTCTTGATCAACATTCCATGATATATGTAAATGATGTTGTAATATTTCATGGAGAACCACATTACATTATATTTGATGTGGATATGAGGGTTAAATCAATGTTACGGGGAAGTATTTTTCTAGATCTAGATACATTGTGATGTTTCAACACTACTAATCATCATCAGAAAAATGGTCAGTCTGAGAGAACAATTCAAACTCTTGAAGGCTTGTTGAGAGGTTTCCAAATATACTTCAAAGGTTGTTGGGCTGAACACCTACTTTTTTTATAATTTTCATATAACAATATCATTCCATCCAATACTCATATAGATCCCTATGAAGACCTATATGGAAATACATAAATACCTCCATCATTATAGAGTGATGTTGTGGAATGAAAGCTATTATGATCTGATCTTGTCAATGAAATAGAAGGGAATGTCAGATCTACTCAACAATACATTAGAGAATCTGAGTGTAAAAAATAATACTCTCACAACCAATGATACAAAATAATATTTGAAGAGTGTGATTTGATGGTTCTATGAATAGCTCCCTACATGTGAGTAGTGATATTCGGAAATAAGAGAATTCTAAGACATAGGTATGTAGGTCCTTTTGAAATTCTAGATAGTGTTGAGAAGGAATGGTATCAATTAGCGCTTACATCGAATCTCTGTCATGTTTTGGATATGTTTTATATACTTCTCTTGAGAAAGTAACTATATGATCCTTCTATTGTACTATACTCAAAAGTCATAAAATAGTATCAAGATCATTCTTATGATGAACAACTAATAGAGATTATGAATTTAATCATAAATATTCTATCAAACAAGACAACTCACTTGGATAATGCATTATAGTAGAACCACCAATTTTTGGAAGCTATGTAGAATCGTGGGATTGAGGTAAGGAATAGGAATTCACATCTATTTGTATCCGATTGTTGAATTTCAAACAAAAAGAAGTCAATTTTAATGGGGGTAGAAGGTAACACTTAGATGCGTTTATGAAATATTTTCTTTAAAGAATTTTAATTTTTCAATAGATTTCATTGCATTCAAACATGACATTAAAAGAAGCGTGAGACACCCTTTGTATGAAACAACCTTTATAAACTAACATCTATTTTAGAAGGAATAAATACAGCTAACTTATGAATATGTATGGTGAATTATTTGGCTTCCAATTATAAAATAAAAATATAAACCAATTAAATGTAAATGAAATATTTATATTTTCATATCATTAAATTAACTAAATTATAATTAGAAATTGAAATTAATGAAATATATACATTATATATTTAATTTTTTTATATTCATTGAATAGATATTTTAGTCATAACATATGAATAAACCAATTTTTATGTATAAGAAACCTATATTTTTCAAAGGGGTAATTGTTTAATCATTTAATGGTGAACCCATTTTAAAATAATATTTGGATGAATTAAAAATTTTATTATGACAAAATAAACTTCTTATTTGATGCGGGATATAAAAATTTACTTTTGATGAATTTTTTATATTTTTCTAATAACTTTAATGTTTTGATAAATAGTGAAAATATTCTAAATTTTAGGTGAAAAAATGGTTTTAATGAGAATAAATTATATATTTAGATTAGATAATTTAATAGTTTTAAATTATAAATATATTATATATTTATTAGTTAATATAATATAGGTCTCTATCAGTAATTATACATTGAATTTAGAAGTAAAAACTTTTTAATATTTGGCAATGTTTTAACATTTAAAATCTGTTTTCTCATTCCAATGATAGGATTAATTTTAAACTAAATAATTACAAATCTGTGTTTAGAATTTTGAAAAATATATTTCCTATTTGGAACCAGTCGTTATATATTATGTAAATATATTTCTATTATTTTTTCTGGTATTATGAATAGTATCTTCCGTAATTCTTATTAATAAGGTAAAAGGGTAAATTGGGTAATTAAGGGTAAAATAATGTTATAAAGTTATCCTAACAAATTTCCTTACATAATTAGATTAGTATTTTTAACCAAAATCATCCTTGGGGAATATTGTATCCATTGGAATCTAGTTGGATGAGAATATAACATCTAATTTATTTTATTTAAAGAAAACTAAAATACGTCTTACACAAATATATATATATATATATATAAATGTTAATATAAGAATATATAAAATATAAATTAGACTGTAAATAATCTTTTTAAATATAAAATGGTTTTATTTATCATGGTAATTTATTTCAATTTTTGTGGAAATAAATAATTACCTTAAAGGATTATACAATGAGGATGAAAAAACTATTTAATTGATGAAAAAATAATAATATAATATTTATTTAAATAATTATAACCATTGAAAGAGAAAAATGTTCGCCCAAATATTATTGGATGATTATATCTTATCCATAGTCATCCTTGGTTTGTGTTATTGACCAATTAGAGAAATAAGGAAATTATTATGTCACTTAAGATATTTTATTCATAGTGATGTTAAAGATTTCACATTCATGTTTTGATAAATATAATATTTTTTATATATGATTTTCATATAGATATATTCCATTATAAGTATTATTATGAAATATAATGAATATATATTAATCATAGTATTTTTTTTCTTTCCAAAATTAAATATATTATATAATTATAAAAAATTATGTATTAATTATTTTATTAACGGACATAACAAATAAATGTTAATAAAAATATTAAAATATATATAATTTTGGATAATTAAAATATCTAAAAGAAATTATATTTGAGAGTGGACTCTTAAAAATATTATAAATTTATTTGGTTCGAATTTAACTTGTTATATTTATATTTTTTTGTAATCAATTAATTGAATAATGTCAAAATTGATAGTTTTGATTCTTCATCAAAAAAATATATCCTTAAATTATTTAGAAATAATATATTTTTAAAAAATATATAATAATTAATATCTAGTATAAAATTATCTAAATTATTTACTTATAATATAATTGACATCAAATTCGTATCTTTTTTACTATTTTATTATTGGAATATTTGTTACCATAGTTAAAATTATATATAATATCTTAGTGCTAATTAAAATGATAAGGTTTAAATTGAATTAATAACGTGTCTAAAATCTTTTGGTTGATTATATTACAATATTATCTCATGTCATCTTTAAATCTAGATTATTTTGGAGGTTGTGGGATATGTTTTGATTTTACTATAAATTAATAAATTTGGATATTACAAAAGTGTCCCTCACATCAATTATAAAAAGGAACTTACTCCCACATTTCATCACAACTTCGTGTACCTTGAATTAATCTATCCCCATATTTATTATATTATAAAACTTACTTTTAAAATTATAGAGGCATTGGTCATTTCTAATTACTAACTCTAGTGCTTTAAAAAGAGATTTAGAGGGAGGACACAGAAGAAGAGGTAATCTCCTATACTAATTATTTCAAAAATTATTTGTTCTTCTAGTTAATATTCATGAATTATTTTCATTATAATGTAATACATCTAATATCACCTAAATAAAAACATTTTATTATTGTTTTTGTTGAACTACCATATTCCACCCTCTATTAGTCCAATGAAAAATGAAATCACCACACGTGGGTACGTACAACTTACCATCTCCACGATGTGGTATGATATGTTTTTCACCGCCACCTTGAATGGAATGGTATAATGAATGAAAATAAGAACTATATTTTATTTTTAACAATATTTTTTTGATAACAATGATATTAATTCTTCTACAAAATAAATTCCATCCACTTCCAGACCATTTCCTAATTTTGTGAATTTTATTGCCACTCGTGGGTGCGACGACCCACCGTCTCCATGATGTTATGTGATTAATTTAAAATGATATCTATTAAAGAATTATTATTTTAATGTATGGAAGGAATAAATATGATATTGTTTATGTAAGTAAAACATTTTTAATGATATAAATTAGACCTAATGAAGAGAACCACAACTTATAATACAGAACATGCATAAAAAAATAAAACACTTATTACCTGAATAACATGTAATAATGAAATTTTATCAACAGAAGAATGATAATATGATCATATATGATAACATAAAAATGAATATAATTATATAATAAATTAAAGATATAATTTAAATAATTATATTTGGGGATTGGATATATAAAAATGCTAGTAGACCTAAGGTAAGGGATAATTTTACAATCAAATTATTATATATGATTGTTCACTACGGTATATTTTTCATCCCTGTCCATGATACCAAAATATGGCTTCCAAAATATTATATCAATTATTCAAATAAATTTTCATTTAAATATTTCCCATTTGTTAATTTTTATTAATTAGTATGAATGAAATCAATTGTATTTTTTTGATACAAGGTTATTTTTGACTTATTCGACATTAGTGTGAAAAGAATTTTTTATTTTAACATATATGAAATGAGAGATTATTTAAAATTTCATAAAACTATATTTCCATTAACATTATTTTACTATATTTAATGCTTATTTAAAAATAAATTATATTAATTTAAAATTGAGTGGCATTTTGAGAAGAGAAAATGTTTTTAAGAAGAAAATATATTTTTCTCAAGAATTAATTTCATGTGTTTTATCAAAATTATTTTCCATCCTTGAAGGAATTTGTCAATAGTGATATGTTTCAATTATACTATACCTATTATTCTTATGTTTTTTCATGTTTATGATGTAATTCTATTTATAACACCCATTTTTTACACGTATTATGTTATGATGGAATGCTGTTTAAGAAACCCATTTTATTCATTGGGTTATGATATGATGAAAGATTTATATTTTTGTGGAATAACTAATAATGATTTAATTCTGATATGAGTGGGACCTATATCTCCCTGTAATGCATTGGGTAAATATTTAAATTTCATGAGATAGACAGGGTTTGAAAAGAATTAAAAACTTGTTCAGTAATACATGGATGGAACGAGGAGTGAACTTCGTTCTGTAATGGAATTTTTCTACTATTATGATATTTGAAAGGAGCCTCCACAAGTAAAAAATGATTTTATATTATTATTTTTATGAAAAAATTCCATGTACTTTGTTATGACTTATGGAAATATATGTCCATTGATTCATTACAATCTTTTTTGTTTTATCCCAAGACATGATATCATGATCTTTCATATGTAGGATAAGATTTTCAAATATTATGTTGTTATGTCGTGTTATTGTGATATTTTAGATTTCTCCCTTGTATACCCTTACTGAAAATATTATCTCACCCTTTCTTATGTTTATTTTCTATATGTTCTGAAAGAAGAGTATTAAGTAAGATATGTCAAAAAGGGGTCATGTTCTGAATGAATAATTAAAAGACAATGTAGTAGTATTAGGATCTAGTTATTTATGTTTTTCAATTTCTAATGTCACTAAACCAATAATATCTTAGAGGTGGGTTTTATGTTTTGTAATTAATAATCTTAAATTTTTAATTAATATCTAAATATTTAATGTACGAGTTGTTATAGATACAAAACATGGATCTGATGGTACATAATATTTGTTATGTGGTATATTAGATATTAATTGGAATTTTTATGATATTATAATTTATCAAGGTGATACATTATTGAGTATTTATTTTGTAAGATAAAAGTATTTCACCATGATGAGACTTTTCACTTAGAGCTGCACTAGGGGATGCGTATGGTTCAATAATTTTCGTTGAATAATGAAAGGAATAGTTTTCAAGGTGTTTTGTTTCATGGAGATAATAATTAGATTTATTATATGAAATAAATTAATATTTATATTAAAATTTTCATGGTGTTGTAAATATTTTATATAAGGAGTTTTTTTTGTGGTGAAAATCATGGAGTTGCTGACACATTTTTTTCTTGTAGTTTTAATAGAACTATATATTTTGGTATTTGAATATTTTTATTAAGATAATTATTGGATCATATTATTTAAATAATATATAATTTTTTCACCTATTAGAGGTATTTAAAGAGAAATAATTTTGGATTTGTAATCATGTGTGTGATTTTTGACATGCGGTAAAAATATTTTGAGTTTACCACGATCTATAGTGAAATAAATGGGAAATTTTATATATATATATATTTATATATATATAATTTTATTATCATGGAAAATTGAAGGAATGAAAATATAAATTCATTAGAATAATTGGATGATATCACACTATTATTATTCATGGTTATTTTAATATTCAATATATAGGAAATATCCTTGGGATATTTTACTGGAATTGTGGAAATATATTTATCAATAAATATAGGAGTATTTAATCAATGCAAATCTATATATGAACTAAGATATACTAAAATTTAAATAAGTAATGATAAATATATAAGGAATGTGAGAATAAGTAGAAAAAATTGGATGGAACTTTTCGAATATCTTTCTTGAGAAGGAATGTGTATTTTCACAGATTTCTCCTTGAATAGTGAATTTGTTCTTGTAGTTATATTGACAGTATGATTTTGAAATAGTTGTATGGGGGGATCAACAATATGATTTCTATACTCTGTTAATTTACATAATAATGGAGATATTTTTCTTATAATGGATTTTATGATAAATAGTTTTCTATTAATAAGGTATTGGGAATTGTTAGGGTAGTGTTGGAGTGACCTATATAGAGGAAGTGACCCTAGGATTGGAGTTCCTTAGCGTAAACTCACTGTTGAAAATGATAAATAAATTTTAGTAGTACATCACACTACTATTGTATTCTCATTGAATTATCCTCATGTGGGTGAATATATTAATATTATTACATAATGTGTGAATACTTTTCATACATTATGAAATATATAAATTGGTGTCTGTTGGTTTAATAATAATTGATAAAAAATATTAAAGGTGAATAAAATAGTAAAAATAATCGTACCATTTTAAAAAAAATATTTAACTATCTATACTAAATTGTGTTCATGAACATTTGTCGCAGATAGAGTTGACGATAATGTGGTGTAAATTGGTACAAGTTTTATGGGATGCTTTAGTACACCACATAGGGTAACTCTTACTTAAGGCATTTATGGAACTAACAAGTAGTACTATATTAGAGTTATTTGTTATTACATTTTAATTCAATCTAAATTGATTCAATTTTTTTAAATTTTATATCATTGACATTATAGACTCAAAAAATCCTTTTGGTAATATGATAAATGGAAATAATACAAAAACAAAAAAATTACCTTGTTAGATTACATTTTTTGGAGTAATTTATTGTAAAACATTATTTCAAATGAACAATTATTAATGTTTTTAAAATGAAAGATTCAATTATTTTGATTTTGAATCTATTAATTTATTTAATAATACTGTTGGATTATAGGTGGATGTTGATATCCCAAATGAAATATGATGGGGAGATATAATGAAATACAATTATGTAAGAAATATAAATAATAGAGTATCTAGATTCATGAAAAAAATAGAGATCACGAAGCTGCTATGTAAGAATGAGACACATGGGTTTTATGTTGGAGGGCTGAAGATTGAGAAAGAAAATTAAGAAATATATAAGAAAACAATGGTTGAAGTGGGCACTAATATAAAGGAAAATAATGAATCTTAGGCTGAGTAATTGAAATATATGACATAAAATTTGACAATCCTAATGATTTTATAAGTAAATGTTAGTTTTACAGAAAGAAGTTGTAGATTTTATGGAAAATATGTAACATTTAACAGAAAAGTAAGAAAAATTGGATATGATGATTCAGAAGATGAAACAAGGGAATGGTTGCAATAAGTATTACATTGATTGGATGAACCAAAATATAAATAAATATTGAAACACACTATATTATCCATCCCATGAATTCTAGGATGAAATTTATAAAGGGAATATTCCAAATAAAGAAATAAATGAACTACGTAAAATTACCTAGAAACATGAAGGGGAGGTTATCTTAGTCAAAATGAAGTTTGAGAAACAAAAATATGATTATAGTACAATTATAAAATATCTTTTATATTTGTAATTTAATACTAAAATAATTAGAGATAGTGAGAATAGTAAAAACTATGTGAAATTAGAGGATAATCACAAAAGAATCATTATGTAATAAAGGCCTTATTCTATGGGAAATTATAACATTGATTAAGATATAACCCATTCCAAATTAGGCATGGATATAACCATGATCATTTCCAATTAAAGGGAAAAATTTATGTATTCAAAACTCATAAAAAACAGCCAATTAGAAGTAATGATAGGAGGATGGGTTTTATGAAAAGGTATGGGGTGTGTTCTTTGTTAGTTTAATAGAAGTAAATATTTAAACAATTATCTACGAAGTATTGTAGTACATTTAATATAAGGATGTCAATGGATTTTTTATAAAATAATTTCATAAAAAATAACAAAAGAGTTTTAAATATTAATCGAATAATTCTTATAATTTTAGTAAAATATGTTGTTGATATTTGCAGAGAAGTTTATGAAGAGTGAATCCTGAAAATAAACATCAATATAGTGATAAATACATTATTTAAATAAATATATATCTTGATGTAATATATTTAATGCAATGTTTCAAAAACTTTTTTCAAAAAAATATTTCTTTGAAAATAGTAAATGAAATAAGTTCATTCACATAATAAAATATAAATCATATCAGATAAATATGTCATGTAAATTTATTATTAGATAATTTTAATGATTCCTGAAGGAACAAAAATTGAAAAAAGTTAATTTGGACAAGAAAATCATTATCCAGTAGGAGTGGAGATATTCATGATGGAATGAAAACCCATTAAAGAAAATCTTATGAATAATTCCATGATTAAAGGGATAAACATATTTAATTGATGAAACATTTGGATCTATCAAAACTATCTGAGATCAAATGATGGATTTAAAATTAATGGAAAATGGAAAAATGGTGGTTCATAGTTACTCACTATCTTCTAAAACATGAGGAAATTGTATGACCCCTATCCCTATGTTTTAAAGTTATATAACTATTGTTTATGTGTTATATGATTTATTGGAAATAAGATCTATGGTGTATTTTAATTGAAGAATATTTTTCTTATTAATTCCAAACCAAAATTTTGAATTTTTGTGTACTATGTAATTACAAGTACATGAGTTTCTCAAGGGATATTTAGGTATACATGAATGTTAAAAAATAGTTGTGAAACATTAACATGTTGAATGTATGAAATTTATGAGGTTTTTTTATTATACATGATTTTACATTATGTTAACTCATACAAGATTAAATTATATTAGTGACTATATTAAGGGAATAAGTCCTTAGTTGATGAATATACATAAAAACTTATACTAAAATCATAAAAAGTATATTTTTACGAGAAATTTGTTGAAATTTATGATCTAAAATATGATATTACGAATGATATTGGAGTAAATGTGATGTCATTTAAATAAAAAATTGTAAGAATAAGAGAATGGTAAGTGGTTTTAAGAGATAATGTTTTATTTATATTTAATTAACAAGTGATATCACCTTACTATTTTTTAATAAAACATGTTTCTAAAAATTGATTACTCTCATAATGAATATATATTCCATATTCGGTGATATAGATATAAAATCGTGTGGAATTGATATCCTAATGATGTTAGCCTCATCACGTATGGAGAGTCATATGCCGGGAAATTGTTTCAATATGTTAATCAAATTAATTTAAAGAGATTATTCATGAAAAAAATGTAGTCAAGCTCACACACACTACGATTCAAGGTTTATTCACTTATAAAATGTATGATGTGTGCTTGATTTTATATAGAAAACCATGAAGTAGGCTTAATGAACAAGTATAATGTATTTGATTATGTAAGTGTGAATAATAGATAACATTAAAGTTATTAATATGAAAAAACTTTTTCATACATTGAGTTTGAATTCATTAGGCATAGAGGTTTTTTTGAAGGATCTATGAGAAGTGATGAGTTTAATCATTGAATATATTTTTTTATGTAGGTATAATAGGAAATTAAAATATAAAATCATTGTGAACAAAATATAATTGTTACGGAATCTAAATGACCATTGAATATTATTGAGAATGTGTGCGCCTGGCCTTTTAAAACATCATAATAGGTAAACATTGATAAAGTGTGAGAATATTTATTAAAAATACTCCTATAATCTTCTAGGATAAAATATTATATTTCAATAAAAATTAGGATATGAAATGGTTGGATCTTGTGATATTTAACACCTAGAATACATGTGGATAATGATTTATAAAATTAGTGTCTATTCTAATTTCTAAAAAATTAATTTTTTAAGGTTTCTAAATTTTTTAATTTGAGTGGAGGATTTGATTTTTATTTATATCAAAGGGGAAGAAAAAAACATCTGAAATTAAAAAGTGAGTTGATACTCGAAATAATGGTTTATTGGTATCCAAGAATGAAATTTTATTGTGGTTTATTCATGATAATGGTATCAATAATATATAATGGGGGTTATTATAATAATTCAATGGATAATTTATGTGTGTTTTGGACTTATTGTCAAAAAATGAACAATTGAAATTATTTGGGTTATTTTCAATTATATTCCTAAGAACCCATATTTAAACATTTCAAATAATATTTTATTAATTTGGAACTATCCCATGGATATTGTGAATATTTTTTAAGAATATTATAGTTATTTTGAAGAAGGAAATGATGTTTTTTTCTCCCGGGGGAAGATAACACAGAAACATTGGTTGTACATGGAGTCATTGTAATATATAAGAAGGATCAAATCATGAATATCATGTGATATGAATTTAATGAATTTTATTATGACTATAGGTAAGCATGTTAGATGATTAAATTGGTTAAACATGTTTATTATGGTTTTATACGTATTTAGATTGGTTTGGAAATTTTTGATAAATGCTATAATTTCTAGTGAATCGCTATAATTATATATTTAGTTTGAAAAATTTGATATTCAATATATTGAAAATTTTACAAAAATTGTAAATTGAAACAAATGATTTTAGTGATTTTGAGTTTGAAAATTCTTGGAGGTCTCACTATTAATCATAACATCGATATGATGATACATAATATATACAAAGTGATACATAGGGTTTTACAAAGAATATGTAAGATCCCTCATGTTATAATTGGTAATGTATATAATTTCCCACTGATATTAAATATTCGTATGATGATGTATAATATATTCCATATGTTATGAAATGTTTTATAAACCATTTATAAGATCAAATATAGATAAATTAGAAAAAAAGAAGGGAACTAAGACACATTATATCTGTATGGTGATATATAATATATGTGATGTGATAAGAAAGATATTAATTATCATGAGTAAGATATTTTGATGTCTCCTAGTGATATGCAATTTTAATTATTAATTACATAGTTTAACACAATCTGTACAAAGATATGTTTCTTCCAACAGAGTTATACTGGGGAATAAGTTAGGTTTAACACTTTACATTAAAACATAAAAGGGTGATTTCATATATATTGTAACACATAAAGATAATTTTAGGAATTATTCAAAGAAAAATCTATTTTAATTAATATATTTATAAATAAAATGTTATTGTTTTTTAAATTTATATTTTAGATAGATTTTTCCATGGAGAAAATAATTTAAATGCGGACTCATTATTTTATAAAGGATTAAATAGAAATATGTAATTCCATATTTTTTATTTATGTTGAGATATTTATGGGAAAATTTAATTGAAATTATACATAGATGATTTTAAATCATAATTATGGTGTTTAAAGAGAAATATTTCTTTATGGGGATTTTTTTCATTTGATCATGCACAACTGTAAGATACATTTTGGGTTTTTAAATATATAGAAAACTAAATGTAGAATAATAATAAATACTCAAATAATTAAAAAAGTGAGGAGATTCCATTATAGATTTGAAGTGATAATTTGATAAAAGGAAAATATTTGATCATTGGAAGACATTTATGTATTAACACTATAATTATTTTTTGTGATTTTTAGATTTAAAATATGGAAAATGTCTACAAGATATATTTTTTGTAGTTTATTAGATATATTTTTCAATTAAAATTGAATTTTTTATAATTTGAAAATAGATTTTGAAGACATGATATATTAAAATTTTAAAAAGGAATGATATTTCTAGATTGATAGAGGAGAAGAATAATCTTTTGGAAATCATTGAAGATATTTCCAAATAAGGAATATGGAGTGTCTAAGAAATATCAATGAAAGGTGATGCTATGTTCATAGTGGTATGCCCAACATGATTTTGAAATTGTATAAAAGGAATACCATCTTGTTCGTATATTGACATTTTGAATTAAAATAAAAATGGAATAAATTTTATTTTTTAGTAGTTCATACCAATGTAGTAATCCTTTCTTGAAGAAGTCATCATTTTTATAGGAGTGAGGAAGTGAAATTTATTGTGGGAGTAACCCTTCACATAGTGATCCCTATATTAGACCCTCTAATTAATATTGTTTAGTATACTATCATACATCAGTACACTTCCATTTAATGCTTCATGGATTACCCTTTTTGGGTAAACCATGTAAAACTCTAAACTATTATTTTAATGATACATGAAATAAATTTGTGAGTGTGAGTTAAATAATAATTACTGAAATTAATTAATTATTATGATAAATTGAAAACAGTTTATATCACAATCAAAATAAGAATATAATATTTTACCTACAAGTAAGAATTTCAAGATCATTTAGTGTGGGAGGATTTTGTGACTATGTTGTCCTAATCAGAACATGTTTTATACCCGGATTCACTCCCAAATAATGTTATATCTCTTTTAAATCCTTTATATAACCATAAACTAATCACTTCAATGGAATTCATGTTATAGGAATTTAGAATTAGTTTTTCTTTAGGTTAACTGTCACTCACATTGTCCTCTATTTTATTATCATATAAATCCTCATCAATTATATTGATATTAACATCAACTTTTATTTAATTTTAATTGTGTAATTTTTTCAAATTTTTAAATTTTATTCAAATTCAACTTGATCTTATAATTTTATATTACATTATAATAATTTATTTTATATCCCAACATTTTTATCTTGATCTCGATCAATCTTGGAAATTGATTTTATCAACATTTGGTTATATGATCGTTGAATTTAATTTTGTACCCTCAATGTATATTTTATTTCACTATTTTCAAGTGTTTCCATGATTTATTATTTAAATGAAGAAATAAAATATTTCTATAATAGTATCATTATGGGATAAAACTAGTATTGATGATTCAATTTCTCCTTGAATTTTATGGTGTAATTTTTTCATCCATACTAACTTAAAAAGTGAGACTTTTTACGAAAACCTTTAATTTAATGGTGAAATGTTTAATATACACTTTAGAAAATATGAGGAAGGACTTATTATTTTTAAATAACTAAATTAAAAAACTGGATATAAAAAACAATTAATTATAGTAGAGGTATTAATTTTTAGATTATAAAAATTGAAAAAAAATAAATAGTTGATGCTTTTAAATATAAAAAATGACTTAATTTAGAAAAACATTCAATCTTAGTAACCAAAAACAAATAATTAAATATTAAAATTCTTAAAATAATTTTTATTATTTTTAATACTAGAAGAAAATTTATTATATTTTGTATTTTTTTTAAAATTAAATATAATAAAAAGTTTTATGATCATAGTGAAACATTTCCCTTGGAACGTTTCCATATTTAAGTTACACATTTCATATAAGAAAGTTAAAACAATTATAAAAACAATAATTATATAGTGGTTAAGGGGTTATATACACCAGAAAGGTGAACCACATTAAAAAAGATTCCTTTACTAGAAGAAATATAATAAATTCCATAAAAATCATTGACCAGGTGAAAAATAAATGAGATGAGATCAAATAAATGATTAATCAATTCGATTAGTAAAATGGGTAAATAGTAACTCGAAATCATTTTTAAATGAAAATGATTCAATATTACATAATTATAAATTTTTTTAGAATAATATATTGTAAAAAACAACCCTATAAGAATCATTTTATTGATAAAAAATTAGTTTGTTGCTCTGAATTTAGATATTTTATTCTTTTGAATAGAAATAGTGAATAAATGTTTCATTTATTATCCAAATAAATGTTAATTTTTATTCTAAAAGGTTTCACATGTCCATATATATCAATAAATGTCTGTATGAATTCATAATCATCTAAGATGAAAAATTATATATGAAATCTTAGTAATTAAAAAAGGTAATTTTGGGGACCCAAGGATTAAAATCATAAAATTTACATCATTTTCAATGAATATGCAATACATTCCTGTGAACTATAAGGGTTTAGTGCCATTAGATGAAAGATAAAAAGTCAAATAATTTAATTAAATATCATTGATTTATTACATAAATTTCTTCTCAAATAGGAAAATTCTTAGACATACCAATCATAATACATTTATTAATAATATGAGAAAATAGAAGCATAAGAATGTGTGTGATCACATTATAAATAATAATAAACATATAAGATATAAATTAATGATCATAAGTGAGAATACGATAAAAATAATTTTATGATAACAAGACCATAAAATTATAAATTCATTCCTAATAATTCATATATCATTCATCACGAGTCTTGAAATTAGGAATTTTTATAAATAAATATAATTCATAAGAATGTCTAATCATCAATAATCAATCACGGGACATGAGAATATATCATAAGAAACAGACATAAATTTTTGTTATATAAATAAGAATAAAAAATAATTTTCATAGTCAATTATCAAATCCAACACTATCATTGTGGTCTAGGTCCTATATTGAATTGTTTTTAGTCTTCTACGCATCAATTAATTAGTGATGGTTCACTTCCAAGACTATTAATATGAAAAAAGTACTTACTGAACTGGGTTGACTCCTGGGTCAAGTCCATATTATCACATGATATATCAGTATTTACACAATTAATTTGAAGGATATATAATTTCAGGATTAACCATGAAATAATAGAAACCATACATAATTTTTCCACAATAACATCAAAGCAATGCTCAATTTATCATTGCATAACATGTGGAAAAGAAAAGATTTGCCTATATATTTCATAATTGAATAATTTAACCCATAAAAAAGAATTTTTCTTCATTGAATCATCATTAAGACAATATCATAATAATCCATAAAAATAAATAATTGGAATGGTATCATAATATTATAATCCTAGTGAAGCATAAAAATATTTAAAGGATATTTTCATCGATAAAAGAAAACATTAAAATATAATTAAACATTTTTTGAAGACAAGGATAATATCCTCTTCATTTGATAACATTATAAAATAAAAATTACTATAATATTAAAAAATTTATTTTCATTTTAAATACCAATTTAGAATTAAAAAGGATCATTCACAAAAAAATAAAGTTCATGCTGATTGGAAAATGCATTCATGCTTTATACGTTAAAAGTGAACAATCTTTTTACACATGTAAAAAAGTTAGAAATAACCAGTTTAGAAAATATTTAAAAAGTTTCATGTTGAAAATTTGTAAATAAATTAAAAGGAATTTAAAATAAACTTTTTAAAATAGTTTATTTAAATATAAAATATTCTAGAAATCTTTTTTAATAACAGGGATACCAAAGAAAATGTTTACGAGCCCAAGAGGACAAATAAGGTCATCTATTATTTCAAATAATTTATATATTTTTTTATGTAAAAATGTGAGTATAATCAAATTATTAATTTCTAATTAAAATAATAATTATATTATATGAAAATATATATTTTTAAAGTATAATGATCATTTAATATCTCACAATGGAAATTCATAGTTGACATTCCCATAAAGAAATGGAATTGTAACATAAACATATAAAGTATTTGAATATCAACATTATGAATGAGGTAACCTTAGGTATATTTTAAACCATCATTATATTTATTAAAATAATTATAAAATACAATCATGTAAAATATATACACCATACAAAAGAAATGAGGGTTGAATATGGCATGTTTAATAGAAATAAATGTGAGATGAAATACACCTACCTCAAAGACTATAGTTCTTTGTATACACTATTAAATTAGGTATAATTAATATATATTTATTATAAATACATTAAAAATGTTATTCACATATATCATACTATTAATCATTTGTTTATAATATCCAAATACCCTTTAATAATGAATTCTTCATTACATTCACTATTCAGGTAAAAACTGTTCAATTTTCCAAGCATGTTTCGATTCAACTGTTCCAGTCCATAAAATTTTTTCATAGATTAATAATATATAAAATATTAAAAATTTATTTAATATAAAATTTATTAATTATATACACTCCTATAATAATCCATATTATTTGGTGATGAAAAATGAATTTCATTACTTAGTGTCGACAATAATTTTTACGCACACATTTTTGATGTTTTCTGTTTTCAATCAACAGAATGAAAGAAAAAAAATAATTATTCACCATGGAAAAATAATAATTTTATCTTAAATATGATATATATTTCTTAAATAAATCCTTATTATCGTCTATGTAATGTAGTAATGAAAAAATAATATCCTTAGTTAGTGGAGGTTCTAGTCCATATATACACAAGAGAAATGTTTTCATTTTCTGACCGATGGATAGGAAACATGGTAGAAAATATCATATATTTATAAAATAGTAATTATGTTGTAAAAATATCTCCTTTTGTGGAATATAGCTATATATCTATCTATGAGAGACAATGATCTAAAATAAAATACAACACTTCATGGAGACGACATTTCATACATACGCATGAGTAATGTGTTTATATTACATTAGAGATATAAGAGATATAAAATTTCTATATGGTAATGTACCAATTATAGATTCCACTAGCAGTATCCAGAGATATATTGGCCATATGTATAAGGCCCCAGCCTTAAAACTTACTTAATCTTGAGTTATTACAAGATTACACATTGAGGATCTTTTCGGGTTTAGAGTTTTAGAGAATTAGATCATAAAACTTGCATTACATTCCACATATAAACAAACTAGTTACATAAATATAATATTCTTCTTTCCCATCAATGGAAACATATTTAAAATAAAACATGGATTCTTTCTTGACACTTCTTTGACACTATCATCATATCATGTACCTTTCCCTTGACCTGTGAAAAACATTTCAAAAAAACTTGGGATGAGCATAAAAAGCTCAGTAAGAGATATAAAAATATATGGAAACGAAACATGGGTACATATATACATAAGAATGAAATCATACTTTACCCATAAAACATAATCCCTTTAACATACCTCATCAAATCATGAATAAATCATAGAAATTATAAGACATAAAGGTAACTTGAAGCATTCATAACATTCTTACGTAGGGAGTAACCCTCTTGGTTATGTTTGGAATACCCATCACAGTATATTCCCTAAATCTATTCTGAGAAACCTTAACGTTTCACTCCTTTGCATTACCCAATACATTGGAGAGCTATATCGGGCTCACCCTCCCTTAGTTTATCATGGAACCACTCGTCTTCATAATAATGCCCAAGAACCTCAACATAATCGTATCACATAAAACATGCATAAATGAAAACAAAACATTTCCACCTTTCAATCACAAGATATCAATACAACACATTGATATAAAAAAATTATGAAAACCATTTTCAATTCCAAAATAAAATAAAAGTAAAACATGGTATTTATTTTTCTTTTAGAAAGAAGTTATGGCTTGTAGATGAAGCCAAAACTCAAATAATGGTCACGGCGGCGGAGAAGTCGTTGTCGCCGCATACGTATGACAAAAACATTCCCTTTTATCATTTTGTAAAATGATTCGTATAAAAAATATTCCTTTTGGATAAACGTAAAAGTAAAAGGGGTTTATACACCGTATAAAAGAAAGTTATGTATAAAATAAAATATGCCTCAATGAAAGGAGATTGAGACGAAGTCCCATACCTCGGGTCCGACTTGACTGGTCGTTCTTTAATCTCTTGAATAATAAACTTGAGTTAATTTCTAATTGTTTAAGAACCTTTTTAATGTTCATTATTCCTTTTATATCACTTATTTCCATTTCATGAACACTATGTAAATATTTAAGTTAATAACAGTCGTTTTAACGATCATTGGTACTTGAGTCAAAAATAAGCCCTTTATAATTACAAGTTGTTCATGTATCTATTATATCCAGAATGGTATTCATGATGTAGATATTTTATATGTCATATATATCCAGTAAATGCATTCATTTATAATATTACATAATCATTTAGAAGTAAGAAATGAAATGCACCGTTCATGGAGACGGTATGCCGTACGTACGCATGAACGCTACTTTCATTTCTATTTCATATTTTATAGAATGGAATAATAATGATATAAAGGTATATTATAATTCCAGTATAATATCATATATAATATCATAGTTCCATCCTTTATACGTCCCACATATGGTATTTAACGAATCAAATCACTTTGAGGGGGTGGTAGTCCGCACTTCCTTAAATGAAGATATCGCGCTTACCCATAATGGAAACCATAAAGGTATGCCCAAAATTAAAAATACAGATTCTTAAAGAAAACATAAACATATAATATATCATATATAAATATAGTGACATATTAATGGCCACCTTTGAAGGTGTTAAAGGAATGTTGAACAATCATCGTTTCAGGAGGCATAAATTCACCATCCACGGAAACAGTATGTTCTTTAACCATTAGATGTAGATGTGTGTAAGTTTAGCTCGAATCCTTCTTATACCAACATCCTAGTATATTTAGGATACTGTAGTTGTTACAGAAGAAAATAATAAAAAGAGTTTAGGGGGTTGGAGAAGCAAAATCAAACAAAAGGAGTCAAAAGAAGACATTACCTTAAAATCGGGTAACTCTCTTAGATTTGAGGTCAAAGGCTTCCTTGGGAAGACTTCTTCCCAAAGTGAGGCTTCAAGGAGTAATAGAGGGATGTGGAGAGACAAAAGGAGCAGTGGTTGGCCAAGCCAATGGATTTGGAAGTGTGGGTAAGGAGGTAGAGGTGGGGGCCTTTTATAAGAGGAGAGGAGGGGCACTCTTGGAAGATAAAGAAAAGTCACTTTATTTTAAAATGGTATTCGGATTTAAGAGGTCCCACATTGATGTGTTTCGAGGATAATGTGATAAGGGTTAGAAATCGACCCATCCAATAGGTTTTGGCCATGTGTAGGTTTTATATTTTACATTATCATTCCATTTTATTTAAATCGTTAAATAATGATGTCATCACTAAATTATCATGATGTCATAAATAATTTAATTTATTTAAAGTCTAAAAATAATAAAACAAATAATACGATGTAGGAAATCTTTTCACTTTCCAATTACTATTTATAATAAAAAATCTGATCTTTATAACCCCATGTAAAAATTGTTTTAGTAAAATATCTCATGTTTGTGTCATTTTTACTTTTACATTAAATAAAAAGTTTTTTATGTCATTTCCCAACCAAAGTGGCTCCATGGGGTCCCCAAGTTGACCCATGGATTTCCTTGGTCGTCAATGACACATCCAATGAGGTTAGGACATGTGTCAAGCTCATCTCATTTTATTAAAGCATTATTTTTACCTTAAACTACACTAATTACCTCTAATCGCGATTAAGAACTTAATAGTTACTATTCACCTACAAATTATTTTAATCTCATTGAACCTCATTTTACATCTTAATGACAACCATGTATGTCGGATTTTTTGAAATTCAAAACACAAAGGTGGAAAAATTTCATTTAAATGGAAAATCAGTTTTTATAAGTACCACTTAGTGGTTTCACTATTCATCAAAAATTTATGTTTTTCAGAAAAATACCAAAACTTCACCCAAAGCTATATTTGATATTCGGAATTCAAAAATGATATCTATTTTCCAAAATTAAAATCATATAAGTTACATTAATTAATTTAATAATTAATTCCCTGCTGTCATGACAAATAGCGTGTTTTTATGAAACAATAAGTATCAAAACATTGACACCAGTTTAAGTCCAATTTCAAGGTGAAATTGATTCCAATGACCACCATTGGATTAAATGGTAAACGTATATTCTAATTTCACTTCAAAACCAATTGAAAAGATAATCTAATCATATAAATAAATTAGATTAAATTGCAGTTTTGATGTAAAATGCAGTATTTTCACTATTCATTATAAAATGAAAATTGTAAGAAAAATACCAAAAATTCACACAAAGTAAATTTTGATGTCCCAATCATAAAGAATAAGTTTATTTTGACAAACATAGCTTATAAAATTTTCAAAATATAGATTTAAAAATGGTTTTCCATCAAAAGGCAGTAAAACAATCTTTTAAAAATATTAGTGTATTCCATGCTTATGATTGAATTTACCTTCATTTTAAGGCTCTAAAACACTATCAAATTCATTAATAGACATAAATAAAAATATCTATTATTCATTACTTACTTGGGATGTTACATACTTCCCCCTTTAGAAAATTGCGTCCCCGCAATTTATTTACTTATCGAATAAATGGGGGTACTTATCCCTCATTGCAGTTTCAGTTTCCCATGTTGCCTCTTCCATCATGCGGTTTTTCCACAAAACCTTTACCTGATTAATCACCTTATTCTGTAACACTTGCTCCCTATGGTCAAGAATCTGGATGGGTTGTTCCTCATAAGATAGGTTCTCTTCCAGGTGAACTACCTCTAGACTCAAAACATGAGATGGATCTGGCATGTACTTCCTTAACATTGAAACATGAAAAACATTGTGTACCTGAGATAAACTCGGAGGTAAAGCCACTCGGTAAGCAACTGATCCAACTCTCTCTAGATTTCATATGATCTAATGAACCTTGGACTCAGCTTTCCTTTCTTACCAAATCGCATCACACTTTTCCATGGTGATACTTTGAGAAAAACATGATCACCTACCTCAAAAGAGAGATACTTCCTCCTGTTGTCCGCATAACTCTTCTGCCTACTCTGAGCTGTTCTCATGTGTTTCTGAATCAGATGAACTTTTTCTGCCATCTCTTCTACCAATTCTGGTCCCATCAACTTCCTTTCACCCACTTCATCCCAGAAAGCTGGAGTTCGACTCTGCTTCTCATATAATTTCTGAAATGGTGCCATCTGTATACTGGAATGAAAACTGTTATTATATGAAAATTCAACCAAAGAAAGATGTTGGTCCCAAATTCCCGGATAATCCATAGAGCAAGAACGTAGCATATCCTCCAATGTATGAATTGTTCGTTCTGACTTCCCATCCGATTGAGGATGAAAAGCTGTACTAAAATTTAATTCAGTACCCAATGACTTTTAAAGGCCTTTCCAAAAGTTATAAGTTAACCTGGGATCACGGTCAGATACAATGCAGAGAGGAACTCCATGTAACCTGACTATCTCTTTAATATACAAACGGGAAATTTGATCAAGATAGAAAGTATCTCGTATAGCAAGGAAATGAGCAGATTTAGTCAAGCGATCAACAATAACCGAGATTGCATTATTACCTCGAGATGTCTTCGGTAATCCCACAACAAAGTCCATGGATATATTCTCCCATTTCCACTTTGGCACTGGTAAAAGCTGAAGCATCCCTTTCGGTAACTGCCACTCTGCTTTAAACTATTGACATGTCATAAACTTCAAAGTAAAATCAGAAATATCTCTTTTCATTCCATCCCACCAGTAATACTCCCGAAGATCTCTATACATCATAGTACTGCCTGGATGAACTGAAAATGGAGAACTATGAGCTTCACATAACAACTCTCTCTTCAACTGTGAAACACAAGGCACACACAATCTCTTCCCAAATCTCAAAATACATTAATTATCAATGTTGAATTCAGGCAACTTATCTTTCTAAACCAGCTCTACCTTTTTCTGCAACTCACTATCATGCTTCTGTGCTTGCTTGATTCTGTCTGATAGAGAAGATTTCACTGATACCTGAAACAAAACAGAAGAACATCCTGCAACAAAAACTTCTATTCCAAAGTTCATCAAGTCCTTAACCAAAGGATCATGTTCAAAACGCAACATTGTTAATGAAGAATTACTTTTTCGACTCAAAGCATCAGACACTTTATTTGCTTTTCCCGGATGGTAATGAATTGTACAATCATAATACTTGATTAATTCTAGCCATCTCCTTTGTCTCATGTTCAATTATTTATGAGTGAATATATATTTTAAACTTTTGTTATCGGTATATATTTCACACTTTACTCCATACAAATGATGCCTCCAAATTTTTTAAGAAAAAACAACAGTAGATAATTCCAAATCATGTGTAGGGTAATTTACCTCATGAGTTATCAACTGTCGTGAAGCATAAGAAATTACCTGATGATTTTGCATTAGGATGCAACCAAGTCCTTTAAGTGAAGCATCACTGTATATAACAAAATCACTGTTCCTGGAAGGTAGTGCCGAAACTGGGGCATTCACCAATCTTTTTTTCAATTCCTGAAAACAATCATCACATTCTTTTGTCCAGATAAACTTAACACCCTTCCACGTTAGCTTAGTCATTGGACTAGATAACCGTGAAAAATATCTAAAAAACCTTCGGTAATAGCCTGAAAAACCAAGGAAGCTACGAATCTCGGTTACATTTGTGGGTCTTGGCCATTCTTCCACAACTTTTGTTTTTTCAGAATCAACAGTTATCCCATCTTTAGAAACAATATGACCAAGGAAAGATATTTGTTGCAACCAAAACTCACACTTGCTGAATTTTCCATATAGTTTCTTTTCTTTTAAGGTTTGCAAGATAACCCTTAAATGTCTTTCATGCTTCTCTTTACTTTTAGAAAACACCAAAATATCATCAATGAAAACCACCACAAACTTATCAAAGAACTCATGGAAAATTCTATTCATTATGTCCATGAATACAGCAGGTGAATTGGTTAGCCCAAAAGGCATTACTACAAATTCATAATGGCCATATCTTATACGAAACAAAGTCTTCAGAATATCTGCCTCCTTTACCTTCAGCTGATGGTACCCCGATCTCAGGTCAATCTTTGAAAAAAACCGATCTCCCTGGAGCTGATCAAACAAATCATCGATATGAGGCAAAGGATATTTGTTCTTAACAGTGATATTATACAAGGCCCTATAATCAATGCAAAGTCTCATTGAACTATCTTTCTTTTTAACAAATAAAACAGGAGCACCCCATAATGATGTGCTAGGTCAAATGAAACCTTCCTCTAATAAGTCTTGCAATTGCTCCTTCAACTCTAAAAGTTCAATTTGTGCCATTCGATAAGGGGGTTTTGAAATTGGATTAGCATTAGGAACTAAGTCAATAGTAAATTCAACTTCCCGATCTGGTATTATTCCAGGCAACTCATCTGGAAAAACATCAGGATACTCATTTACCACTGGCACATCATTAATCTGAACAGTTCCCTTGTTTTCAACAATATGAGAAAGGTAACATTCATTTCCATCTTTTACAAGTTTCTCGGCCTCTTGATTTGTTATCAATAATAAGGGTTCATTATTGTACACAAACTGAAAGTCTTTCTGAAAAGAAACTTTTTTAGCTCTACAGTCAATCTTAGCATGGTAAATAGAGATCCAATCCATACCCAGGATAACATCAAACTCTACTAGAGGTAAAACAATAAGGTTTTCAAGTAGGTTCTTTCCACAGATAAGGATAGGAAGATTCTTATAAATTCTTTTTGCCTCAACATTTTTCCCAGGTGTTTTTACCACAAGTTCTAGAGTCATTTCTTAAGATGGTATTCCCATTTTACTAGAAAAGGTTTTAGAGATGAAAGAATGTGTAGACCCTGAATCAGACAACACACTGGCATAATATGAAAAAACAAACAAAGTACCTGATACAACATCATTTGATAGCCCGACTTCTGCTGAAGTAGTTGCAAAAGAATTCACCACCCCTTTCTGCTTGTATTCTAACTGCTTCCCATCACTCAAGCTCTTTTTAGGACACTCATTTTCATAGTGACCCATCTCATTGCACTTATAACATTTCACTAACTGTAAATAAAATTTGGTCTTACAGTCACCCTGATCTTTTTCAGTGCAATCACGAGCCTTACGTCCCATCATCCACATCGGTAGCACTTTCCAGAATTCAGAAGACATTCCCCAACATGCCTTTTCCCACATTTATCACAAACTGGAAACTTAGTTTTCTTACCATCAGACTTTTTTGAAGAATTATTACCTTTCTCCTGCCACCTTGGTCTCTTCTTCTGCTGGTGGTTATAGAACACTTGATCATCGGCAAACTCCATTTCCACCTTCTCAGCACATCAAACAAGCTTTTCATATCCTTTAAACTCACGATAAGCTAATGCCCTTCGATATTTTGGCTTTAATCCTGAGTAAAAACGATTGATTTTTCTATCAAGGTCTCGGATAAAATTTGAAGCATACCTTGACAATCGAGTGAACCATTCTTCATAGGTAGACACTGAGTCTTCCTCTTGCCTCAATTCCAAGAATTGTTTTTTCCATCCTAAGTCGAACAGCCTTAGGAAAATACTTCTCATGAAACATACTTTTGAATTTATCCCAGTCGAGGGCATCAATCTCATCAGCATACCTGATATTCTTAACAATCGACAACCACTGATCTGCTTCACCCTCCAAACGATAAATAGAAAGACTAACCTTTTGATTGTCTGAACACCCCATGACATCGAAAATATTCTCCAGTTATTTAATCCACCCTTCGGCTAACATAGGGTCAGATGATCCTCTGAATGATGGGGGATATTGCCTCAGGAAATTTTCCACAACTGATATGTTCCTCTACGGTTGATTTGGCTAATCTCGTGCATGGATACCACCACCATTTATCGCCTGAGTCAACTGCACAATTACTGCAACAAACTGTTCAGTTCCAATTCCGACCATCTCGGGATGCTGATTCGGAAGGTTATTTCCTTCTGTATGCCTTCCTAGCACTGCTTCCCTGTTTCCTCTGTGGAAAGCCATTCTGAACAAACATGTCTTAGATGAAGAAACATGGTAATCTTCAAATGCTATATCATTTCAAGAAAATATTTTTCGAGAATCATTTAACATAATTCTAACTCCTAAAGTTATCTAAACTGACCTTTGATACCGACTATAAGTCCCCAGCCTTAATCCTTACTTAATCTTGAGTTATTACAAGATTACACATTGAGGATCTTTTCGGGTTTAGAGTTTTATAGAATTAGATCATAAAACATGCATTATACTCCACATATAAACAAAGTGGATGCATAAATATAATATTCTTCTTTCCCATCAATGGAAACATATTTAAAATAAAACATGGATTCTTTCTTGACACTTCCTTGACACTATCACCATATCATGTACCTTTCCCTTGACCTGTGAAAAACATTTCAAAAAAACATGGGATGAGCATAAAAAGCTCAGTAAGGGATATAAAAATATATGGAAAGGAAACATGGGTACATATATACATAAGAATGAAATCATAATTTACCCATAAATCATAAGCACTTTAACATACCTCATCAAACCATGAATAAATCATAGAAATCATAAGACATAAAGGTAACTTGAGGCATTCATAACATTCTTACGTAGGGATTAACCTTCTTGGTTACATTTGGAATACCCATCACAGTATATTCCCTAAATCTCTTTGGAGAAACCTTAACGTTTCACTCCTTCGCGTTACCCAATGCATTGGAGAGCTATATCGGGCTCACCCTCCCTTAGTTTATGACGGAACCACCCTTCTTCATAATAATGCCCAATAACTTCAACATAATCGTATCACATAAAACATGCATAAAGGAAACATAACATTTCCACCTTTCAATGACAAGATATAAATACAACACATTGATATAAAAACATTATGAAAACCATTTTCAATACCAAAATAAAAGAAAAGTAAAACATGGTATTTATTTTTCTTTTATAAAGAAGGTATGGCTTGTAGAGGAAGGCGAAACTCAAATAGTGCTCACGACAGCGGAGAAGTCGTTGTCACCGCATACGTACGACAAAAACATTCCCTTTTGTTATTTTGTAAAACGCTTCATATAAAAAAGATTCCTTTTGGATAAACATAAAAGTCAAAGGGGTTTATACACCGTATAAAAGAAAGTTGTGTATAAAATAAAATATGCCTCAATGAAAGGAGATTGAGACGAAGTCCCATACCTCGAGTCTGACATGACTCGGTCGTTCTTTAATCTCCTGAATAATAAACTTGAGTTAATTTCTACTTTTTTAAGAACCTTTTTCAAGTTCATTACTCCTTTTATATCACTTATTTCCATTTCATGAACACTATGTAATTATTTAAGTTAATAACGGTCGTTTTACCGATCATTAGTACTTGAGTCAAAAATAAGCCCTTTATAATTACAAGTTGTTCATGTATCCATTATATCCAGAATGGTATTCATGATGTAGATATTATATATGTCATATATATCCAGTACATGCATGCATTTATAATATTACATAATCATTTAGAGGTAAGAAATGAAATGCACCGTTCATGGAGACGATAAGCCGTACGTACGCATGAACGCTACTTTCATTTCTATTTCATATTTTATAGAATGGAATCATAATGATATAAAGGTATATTATAATTACAGTATAATATCATATATAATATCATAGTTCCATCCTTTATACATCCCACATATGGTATTTAACGAATCAAATCACTTTGAGGGGGCGGTAGTCCGCACTTCCTTAAATGAAGATATCGCGTTTACCCATAATGGAAACCATAAAGGTATGCCCAAAATGAAAAATACAAAAGCTTAAAGAAAACATAAACATATAATATATCATATATAAATATAGTGACATATTAATGTCCACCTTTGAAAGTATTAAAGGAATGTTGAACAATCATCGTTTCGGGAGGCATAAATTCACCATCCACGGAAACAGTATGTTCTTTAACCATTAGATGTTGGTGTGTGTAAGTGTAGCTTGAATCCTTCTTATAACAACATCCCAGTATATTTAGGATACTGGATATGTTACAAAAGAAAATAATAAAAAGAGTTTAGGGGGTTGGAGAAGCAAAATCAAACAAAAGGACTCAAAAGAAGACATTACCTTAAAATCGGGTAACTCTCTTAGATTTGAGCTGAAAGGCTTCCTTGGGAAGACTTCTGCCCAAAGTGAGGCTTCAAGGAGTAAGAGAGGGATGTGGAGAGACAAAAGGCGAAGGGTTTGGCCGATCCAAAGGCTTTGGAAGTGTGGGTAAGGAGGTAGAGGTGGGGGCCTTTTATAAGAGGAGAGTAGGGGCACTCTTGGAAGGTAAAGAAAAGTCACTTTATTTTAAAATGGTATTCAGATTTAAGAGGTCCCACATTGATGTGTTTCGAGGATAATGTGATAAGGATTCGAAATCGACCCATCCAATAGGTTTTGACCATGTGTAGGTTTTAGATTTTACATTATCATTCCATTTTATTTAAATCGTTAAATAATGAGGTCATCGCTGCATCATCATGATGTCATAAATAATTTAATTTATTTAAAGTCTACAAATTATAAAAAAATACTATGATTTAGGAAATCTTTTTACTTTCCAATGACTATTTATAATAAAAAATTTGATCTTTATAACCCCATGTAAAAATTGTTTTAGTAAAACTTCTCATGTTTGTGTCATTTTTACCTTTACATTAAATAAAAAGTTATTTATGTCATTTCCCAACCAAAGTGGATCGATGGGGTCCCCAAGTTGACCCATGGATTTTCTTGGTCGGCCATGACACATCCAATGAGGGTAGGACATGTTTCAAGCTCATCTCATTTTATTAATGCATTATTTTTACCTTAAACTACACTAAATACCTCTAATCGCGATTATGAACTTAAGAGTTACTATTCACCAAAAAATTATTTTAATCTCATTGAACCACATTTTACGTCTTAATTACAACCATGTATGTTGGATTTTTTAAATTCAAAACACAAAGGTGGCAAAATTTCATTTAAATGGAAAATCATTTTTTATAAGTACCACTTAGTGGTTTCACTATTCATAAAAAATTTATGTTTTTCAGAAAAATACCAAAACTTCATCCAAATATATATTTGATATTCTGAATTAAAAAATGATATCTATTTTTCAAAATTAAAATCATATAAGTTACATTAATTAATTTAATAATTAATTCCGGCTGTCATGACAAATAGCGTGTTTTTATGAAATAATAAGTATCAAAAGATGAACACCATTATAAGTCCAATTTCACAGTGAAATTGATTCCAATGACCACCATTGGATTAAATGGTAAAAATATATTCTAATTTCACTTCAAAACCAATTCAAAAGTTAATATATTAATATAAATAAATTAGATTAAAAAGCAGTTTTGATGTAAAATGCAGTATTTTTCACTATTCATTAAAAATGAACATTGTCAGAAAAATACCAAAAATTCACACAAAGTAAATTTTGATGTCCCAATCATAAAGAATAAGTTTATTTTGACAAAAATAGCTTATAAAATTGTCCAAATATAGATTTAAAAATGGTTTTTCATCAAAAGGCAGTAAAATAATCTTTTAAAAATATTAGTGCATTCCATGCTTAAGATTGGATTTATTTTCATTTTAAGGATCTAAAACAATATCTAATTCATTAATAGACATAAGTAAAAATATCTATTATTCATTACTTACTTGGGATGTTACAATATGGCCTCAATTTTATTCCCCACATGCCAAAGGGTTCCAAATTGTGGTGAGGGAATAATTGTGTTTGTGCGGAGACTATGCCCTCATTTGTAGAGTGTAGCACAGAGGAAATATAATTTCAAATAAATAGAGGAAGTAGTAAATAAATAAAATAGATGATAAATGATTATAAAAAATATATATAAAAAATAATAATATATGGAATCTCATACATATATGATGATTATGATACATGTCATATATCTCTACAAAACAACCAAAATAGGTATACATGGTATTAGTGAATATATGAATCAAAATTACAGAAAGTCCAAAAACTATACAGCTACCACCACAAGCCTTAGCTCTATCCCATGCTCCACGTCTCCTAATATCCATTCAAGAATCTATAGTTTTGTTCTTTTTCGTTATCCATACTCGCAATCATATTGTATGTTCATGTACTAAAAGGTGGTCCAAAAAGGGTGTGAGATATAATCTTCGTAGGGAACCACCCACGGTCCAATTCCATTAATATATTTAGTATATAATAATAAACTATATAATTTAGGAATATAATATGAAATTAAATACAGAATGTAAACAATTGATAAGGTAATTGGTTTTCATGGACAACCACCCTCTACAACCTACTTCGACCTGAGCCAGTAAGTTCTAAATTAACAACCATTCCTATCTGGTTTTATAATCATGTTAATTTAATTAATTATGGGACATTTTAATAACTCTAAATACCATTCTTGAAGGCTTGCATCACACATAATAGTAAGTGATTAAAGATGGCTAATCAGTCTAGGTGTAGTGTGTAAGTCTCTAAATGAATCTAAGCTTGGTGATTAGCCAGGAAGATAGTTAGTCTAAGATATTTCATTAATTATCCAATTTAGAACCTGCTCCCACCATTGGTATTAATTATTTGGAATCTATGTATTTCTCTAAGTATAATTATGGACCAAGAAAATTACATTCCCCTTTAAGGCATTCCCCATGGGAATCCTGGCATAGTTGTGGGTGTGGAATAACATCGACTGCCACTCGAGTGTATCCTTATCAATATACTAATAGATCCCATGTATCGCCCATTTATTATATAACCAAAAACCCATTGAGTCTGTAATTTTATATCCACTAATTACTCTCAGTACCACTCGGCATATAATAATCTACACTTATGAGTCTGTCTATGGCAATACGTATAAGGATTCAAACTGTAACTCAGGTGTATGCAATCCATTAGCAAAATGAGCCCACCCATGGCACTAATATAATAATCAATGTGTCATCCAAGTAATAAGGAATCATGAAATCAAGACCATTTAATTATATTATGTTTGTCACCATATTCAATTCATCTATATATCACCTGAGAATGTGGCTCAAGGCATGGCTATTCTTAGAAGGCTTTCCTCTTAATTTACTCACATAAGAATTACATTTCAAAGATAATTACATGATTAATAAAACCAATTAATTGGACAAATCCACAAGGAATGGTCATCAATCCCTTTTCTATATCAATTAAATTAAAATTAAAATTACATTTCAATTCATCAATTACCATCCCTTGGAAATGGGTAATAACTCACCACAAAGGTAATTCATGTTCATGTCCAAAAGGATTGTCCATGTAATTATCAATACATTCAAAGAAAGGATTAAATTCAATGCTCATAACCTTTATCTATTTATCAACGTGTCATTTTAATTATACAGGTCATACATTTAAATTAAATTCTTTGGTTAAATTCCATTACATGGGAATCACTATGAGAATTGGGAACATGGAAAAAAAATATAAACACATAATCTTTCAAGGAAAATCATGAGACCACCTACCATAGGTCCGTAGTGGATATATCGACTGGTATCACCTCGTGATTCGACTCAGACAAGTATAAAATCAAATAATTAGTGAAGAAATTATAAATTATACATATTATGTTTCACCTAAATAGCACAACTAATCCAAAGATAAATGTGTAATGGAACTAAATAAATTGAAATCATACCATTGCAGGTCCAATATAATAGATGGTTCATGAATGAGACACTGGAATGAGAAGATATACAAATTCCTAGAATAGTCACAAAAGACAGATCTTAAATGGTGAGTTTTATGTGTGGGAGAAAAATAAAATAGAATTAATTTTTAGGAGATTTAATTTTGGGAAAATTGGTAAAATATAAAGAATTATAGGGCTGCATGGTTCGGCCACACAGTTATCCAAACCGTGTTCCCTTTTCTATAGGAAAGGGGCACATCACATGGGTTTTCATAAGATTTGAAGAAATATGTGAAATCTGTGTCTCATTCCACAATAAAAAATTTAGACATTCCTACATGCTCATTCACCACAAATCACATGGTTTGTCTAACCATGCGTCCTATAGAAATCCACTTTTTTGTATCGCAAAATTTCTACTAAACATGTACTAGGCCTTTTTCTTTATGGATCTTGTGTTATAAACAACTAATTAGCCTAAAAATCCACAACTCTTCTATAACATCAATTTTTATTCACATTATTCCATATATAATCATTCAAACTCTAAATTTATGGATGTAAAAGATTCTATACCATTAGGAAAAATAGGGTTCTTACAAATTCCCCCCTTAATGTAATTATCTGACGAATTTACCAGTAATGGGTGGTCAATAATGTCTAAGAATATATTTTCCACTATAGTCATATATTGGTCTCATACTCCTAGGTCTCATATTATACACAACTTTTCTTCCATAGAATCCACACTAAAGGAACTAACCAAACTTAAGGAACCGTACAACAATGATCTAGAATATATATAAGATTCTCATCGGAGGGTGAATCTACTTATAAATCAACCTCCTAATGATAAAATTTATGAGATAGGTATGAATGATAGAGACATAACTGAGATACGTAGAAGACATCATTCATGATTTGAATCCTCTATGGTAACTAATAATGATAGGTTATTAGCCCGAATCTCCTTGGAATCTTGAATGGCCCAAAAATACATGGTGAAAACGTACCCTCTCTATTGATCAATATTTGTCTTAGACTTAGTGAAACGTTTGAGAAAAATTGACCCCTGGCAATGGAATCTAAAGGTTTTCAACTTCAATCAACATATGATTTCTTTTGAGACTGTCTAGTTACAATATTCTTTTGAATCAACTGAACCTACACTGTATTCTTCTAAAAAAGACATGGTCCAAGCAATGATACCTCTCCTACCTCTAAACAACATAGAGGTGATTAGCATGGCCTACTATAAAAATCACCATAAGGATCTATCTATATTGTATCATGAATGTTATAGTTATATTTAAATTCAAACATGGGTATATGCCTCTCCCAAGATCCCCCCAAAACTCAAGATGCATGCTCAAAACATGTCCTCAAGAACATGCATTGTGAACTCTAATAGGACATCATTATAATGGTGGTATGTCATTATTCAACAACCTATGTACCTATTTCCATCTATATCCCTTTCTATAAAATAAAAGTCAACCTATAATCCCTTTTTAGATGGTATTATGGGGACCCCATGAAGTCGTACTATCTAATGGATATACAACCTACCAATATTATATACTAAAAAGGTATCCTTGATAAAAAGGAAATGGTAAACCATTATGATGCCATCAATAATAACCCATAATAGATCATTACCGCGAGGAGTACTCAGTAAAAATATCCTGAATTACGTCACAATGTTAACTAACGTCCACATAGGAATGTGTAACTGTTGTAAATTTATAGGTGGAAACTGGTGTTATACCTTCACTTGTTGGCATATTGAACATTTCATGGGAAAACTAGCTACATATCTCTTCATACCCAATCACTATTATTGGTGATATAAGCCCTAATACATCTTGGTGATGCAGGGGTGTACTACCCAAGATGAAGAATAAAAGTCTTGCATCATATCCTCATATATGTTTACTGTTACCCACAAATGATCATGCAAACATAAAATTTCATCATCATCTATGATTTAAATGGGATATGAGTCCACAAACTACCTCACTCACCCATAGAATTAGACTCTTCGAATCAAATAGAAACCTCATCCTCACTCTATCTAGAAGGGTGGAGGTAAACGCTAAGGATGATAGAAAGGCATGCACCTAACTATATTGAAACTCCCAGTTCATATTAGATTATAAATCCATAAGATTCCACTCACTACTATCTTAGTAAACTCCCTATATCTGATTGCCCCTTCTCAGTTCATTTTCTACTAGATTTCCCTTCTTAGGCAAGTGGGAAATAGTGAAGTAGTACGAATATAGGTATTCAACCCATCTTTTCTACCTCAGGTTCATATCACACTATGTAAATATTTACATAAACATTTTTTGTGTCTATTAACACCATCAAATGATATCCATTTATATAATGTCTCCAACAATTTAAAATGTGAACAACCATAGATAACTTGAGAGTGTGCATCAGGTAATTCCTCTAAGGTGGTCTCAACTACAATGTCCCATACGCTACAACTTTATCTACATGCATAACCACTAATCCTATCCCAATACTGGATGCACTTGAATAAAAATTTTAACTCCTTCATATATTAGGTAGAATTTACATTGACACTAATTTCAATAGTCATTTCTTCTCTTAAAAGGTTGAAATACATTCATCTGACCATGGACACTTCACAAGATTCTTAGTGAAATGCATTAGAGGCACTACTAGGTGTGAGACGTCCTATATGAAATTATTATAATATCCATCCTTCACCAAAAAATTATGTATCTAGAAGATGACCTTGGGATACCCCCAAGAATCCATCTCTCACCTTCTCTAGGTCTACCAACACTCCTATCTCCATGAAAGTGTGACCCGGGCTGTGAATTTGTCCCATAGATATGTTGTACATTATGGTATTAGAATATAACTGATGTTATCTTAGTGTATCTAATATGATCTCAAGATATTTAGTATAGTCATATAAATTGTGAGAATACACCAAGATTTCATCCACGCATACCATGAATTTGTGTCTAGATAAACATGGAAAACTCGATTTATCATGTCCAAAAGACTATTGTCATGTTCATGAGAATGAATGACATAACCAATACTCATTAAAACCATACCTGCTAAAATGTTTGGGTGAGTTATTCCTGATAGACTAACACACCCTCAATGACAAAATGATGTCAAATCAGTTTTTGAGAATACCTAAGCTCCTCAAAACATGAAGAAGAAATAATCAATCCACAATAGAGGATATCCGTTCCGAACCATTAGGACATTCAACATCCAGTAATCCACACATACTTAGGGTACATTCCTCCTTTTTTATGAAGACCTGTGGAATCCATGGAGAAGTATATGGCCAGACAATTCCCTTTCCCACTAAATCCTGTAGATTCCTCTTGATGACCTTATTCTTAGTAGTATACATTCTACTAGGGGAATAAATAATTTTTCCACTCCTAACAGTATCTCATTCCAGAAATCTACTTCCCTCACTGTAAGTAATCCAAAAAATTCATCTAGACAAACATCTGGGAAATGATCAACCACTAGAGGGAAATATTCCTTATGTGTTACCTGATCATCCATATTAAATCTTGCAATATGTACTATCACTTCACCCAGACCATGATTCTATAGTCCAGTTTAGCTCGCATGTACATTCCATTCAACCTTGTGAAGAAACTATCTTCCCAGTAGTTAGGTAATGGTCTCCCTATGATGATAGAAGTCAACAACAGAATCAATTGGAACAAACATTACCATCCCATGAATGATGTCAAAAAAATCCATCTCATGGAAGAATGGTGTCCCTTAAAAAGATACACACTCCAATCTCTAGGGGAACTCCCTACATTGACATACCTAATACATTATTATTCCCAATAAATTTTTGTACCCAATAAGGTGATAAACACATTGTTAAATGTGCCCCAGACTATCCACATTGGAAATAAATATAAAATTGTATGAATCCCCTATAATAAAAATATCAGATGATAAGGTTGAGGCTATTATAATAGTCCCTATAATTGTAGAAGGCTCGGGATTCTACTCATCAAGTGTCAGTTTCACTGTAGGTATGTCACTTAATCCACAAACCTATGATATAGCCTATCTACCTTGAGCATACCCACTCCACTATCACTGATGATCTAGTGTCAGACTACAATTTCCATGACCACCACCTTGGCATGTTCAACTAGTTGTACTTCATATCCCTACATCACGAGAAGCTGGTAACCCTACTCCTATATTTGGATTTATTTAAAACCCTCTCTCACATTATTTTGGAGGAAATTCACTACAATATAACTCTAGATGACCAATATTTACATAAGACTGGCACTTGAATGGGTCTCTTGACCACTGAGGTCTAGTATTACATAGTCTAGCAAACTGGTGGCACCTCACATAGCTACCAGAGTCTGTTCCCTTGATGATAATTCCACTACATGGAAGCTTGAAATGATGATTCCTAATAAAAGTGGATGCAGATTCAGATCTTGATACTAAACCACCATGTCTTGCACCCTTCCCCTCTCTACGGGTATGCTTTATGATAAGTTCCTGATTCAAAAATCTATAGATTATAATCAGATAGAACATATTATCCTTTGATTAGATATCATTACTAAATAACATCCTTAAATAATTAACGTTTAGGAAATTTTTCACAGATCAAAATAGGTGTAAAAATTTGGAGTTCTATTAAACAAGACAAATAAACCATAACTGGTAACACACCCAGGTCCATGTGTATGAACTCTAAGGATTTATTGTCCCTCAATGTATTAGGAAAAAATCAGTCATATATGTCCATATGAAAACCCCTATAAGACATATTTTGATGATGAAATTTATAATCAATGAAATCACACTATCTCTTGGGGGAATCATGTTGAATATATATAGGGAGATTTAAAATATTCTTAAGAGGAGTCTTAAGATTCTTTAAGATCAATAACATGGACTCCTGTCATGATTTCTCATCCTTTTCTCCACCATCCCTTAGAAATATGGGGGATGATACTATTGAAACTCTGACACCAACTCTCCCATAGTCGGGGAGTGTTGCGATGTTGCCTGAGTAGTTTGTAGGAATCACATAAAGCCTTCACAGAGATGTTCCTTAGCACATGTGTATGGTAAAACTATTATTGTTGAAGAAATAAATTCAGAAGGTTCTACTAGTTTTGAATGGCCAAACACCCCCATAGTGTGTTTGTTTCCACCCTTAGGGCCATATATTTTTTAAATCATGATTCCAAACCTCTACAATGCCTAGTGCACTCTTCAGATCAAGAACACTATTAATGTAAGTATCTAATAGTTGAGAGATTGGAATAAAATAGTTTAAAGCCTTCATATATAAAAAACACGCCTCTTCTTAATCCTTGACCCTGGTCTGGGTGATTGATATATCATATTAAAATAAGAGATACGACGTAACACCCACTTCTAAGGTTGGGAGTGGGTCATGTTAACTACTATAATAATTTCCATTTCCATTTTTATTTTTTATTTCAATTTATATCAATTCATTTTTAAATGTTTGGACTAAGTGGTTCACTAAATTTTTATCCATATCAAATAATACACCATATGACCCAAATTTTATCATCCAACTAATTCTCACTATAAAACATTCCAGTCGATGCGATTTATGTTCCATGACTCAAAATTCCAAAATTTACTTCTTAGGTTGTCCGTTGTAGCCTAATAAGAAAAAAATAAGGCAGAACATAAAATCTAATTACCAAACTAGTTTCCAAATTTAATTCACAGATATGTATCTGATAGAAGGTATATAAATCACATCACCTATTATAACTACATGAAATCGAGTAATGCATTCTATATAGCGTGGAATATTACATGGAAGGTATACTCTAACATGTGCCTAATATGATGCATCATATGGAATACCATCTCCCCATCAGGTTTCAAATAATATTACCCACAATCATATTAATAATAACATTATAATTCAATTAAACTATCCAGTGGTGGAATCAAATCATATGTAATAGTTAAAATTTAGTAAATGAAAATTGTATTTGAGGCAATTTGAATTTTTGTGTAAATTGGGTAGATACAACAAGGTAAAACTCATTACCAGACTTCTATTCCATTATATACCTTTCTATTGTCACATAATTTTAATGAAAACAAGATAATATGCTCTAGTACCACATTTTATGTTCCCAGACCAGAATTCCACTGAAGGTGCCCCAAGATCGGTTTTCCACATGGCCTTATGAACATATTCTATAATTCCAAAAGGATGTAGACTAGAAGTGAGGAAATTAGTGTGTTTGTGGGGAGATTATTCCCTTATTTTCATAGTGTAGCACAATAAAAATACAATACTGGAAAATATGTAGAAACAAAAAAACAGTTAGACTGATGATAAATGACCAAGATAAGAATATTTAAGTAAATAATAATATAATGGATATCATACACATATGATGATGATACCTGTTAAATTTATCTACAAAATATACAAAACATGTATATTTGGAATCATTATAATACATGTAACAAAGGTATAATAAGTATAAAAGCCATTCATCTAGCATCATGAGCCTCAACTCAGTCACATGATCCCCTTTTCCACATCAGAAATCAATGAACCTATAACAAGGCATTTTCCCTTATCCAAAAAATAATCATTTATTCTATTCGAGTACCCAAAAGTGTCCATAACATGGTATGATATATAACCCCAGTAGAAAAGCACACATGGTATTGTTCCATACAGTCCATTAATATATAATAATAGTGTACATAGAGTATTAGAATATGAAAGGATGTATTGAAATTTAACAACCTATAAATGCATGTGTTCCCATGGACACCTGAACTCTTCTAATGGGTTTAGCCTAATATAGTAAGTCGCAGAATTAAAATTAAATCCCATATTAGAATATAATAATGTTCAATTAATTCATTATGTATCATTTTACTATTACTCGAGACCTATCAATAATCATAGAGTCCCCCTAGATGGTATGTTATTAATGATGCCTAACCAGGCCATCTGAAATGTCTAAGTCTCTGAACAAATCCAAGAATGTGATTTTTCTATTAAGGAGATTCATTTAATCTATTTCATTAAATATTAAATTTTGAACCATATCTCATCCTGAAAATTGATTATATGGAATCTAGTATAACTCTAGGTGTAATAATGTACCATGAACCTTCTAATCACATCCTAGTCATTCCTCATGTGAATCTTAGTTTGACTCTACCTGTGGTATAACAACATTCTACTTGATTCCATACATGGTGGTCTACTAAGGGAGCCCTTGTGACACCCATGGAATACATAATCAACTAAACATTGATTTCATCCTTGTAAATTCACTATATATTTCAAGTATCACTTGGTATATAGTAGTCATCCCCTACGAGTCTTTCCTTAGAAATCTGTATAAGGATTTCAAGTGTCACTTTGGAATAAGCAAGGTGGTATCCCAATGTGTCTATCCATAGCGTTTGTATATTGACCCATGTGCCACCCGAGGATTATATCAACGTGAATTAAATTACATTTAATAATATCATGTTCATAACAAAATTAAATCAATCTATATATCACCTTAGAAGGTGGATCAGGCCATGTATACGATTAGAAGGATTGCCTCTTAATTTTCTCAGGTGTCCATTTTATTTAATAGGATCATCTCATTCTTAATCCACCAATTACATGGCCAAATACAAGGGGAATTTCCATCCATACCCTTTATTTATATATAAAACTAGAATTAAATTCAAAATTCTATTTACATTTCAACTCATCAATAAATATGCATTTGATAGGGGAAACAACACACCTCAAAGGAAATTGAAGTTTAAGCCACCCATGGTGGTTCAAGTGAATAACAAAACATGCAAGTGGAGGTTTAAATTTAAGGATCATAACCTCTATTAATTTATCAATGTGTATCATTAATTAATATAGGTCATACCTATCAATTTAATTCACAGATTAAATTCAATTTCAAAGAATCACTTCCGGAGTTGGAAATGTGGCACAATGACACACACATATACAAATATATATATATATATATATATTAACACAATGACATTTAATGAAATGAATGATGCCACATATAATTGGTCCATAGGGGATTGATTGTTCAGTATCACATCATGAGTCAACATAGATCAATAGAAAATTTAAGAACAGACAAAGAAAATATAAATATGGAATATTAGATTTCACCTAAATAGTCAAACTGATACCATGACCAACAAGGAATAACACAAAACGAATTGATATCATACTTATGTGGATTTTACAAGATGGGTGGTTCATGAATTGGACATATAAAGGACAATATCTATCAAATCCCAGAATTTTTACCAAAGGTGGATCTAAAAAGGTTAGTTTTATATTTCAGAGAAAAAATAAATAGAATTTCATTTTAACATATTTAATTAGGGTAAATTTTGTATATTCACTAAAATAATAGGGAAACATGATTTTTCTGCACTATTATCCAAACTGTGAACACTTTTCTATAGGAAAGTGGAATAATACATAGTTTCTTATATGGTTTGTCTAACCATGAACAAACCATTTATCAATCCACTCTCAAAATTGTAGACATTCAACAAGGGTGGTGAACCCAAAATTGCAGGGTTTGTCTAACCATTCTGCTTGTTGGACAAAATTTTCTTCCAACACACAGTTTGAAGTAACTATCTTTGACAACCCACATAATTTCTACTAAACATGTACCATTCCTTTATCTTCACAATGTGTGGGTTCCGAGCTTTAAAGGAGCTATGGACACCTCAACACCTCTATAACCACAAAGAAGACTCCCATCCTTCCACATTTAAGTTTTTAAACAGGAAATTGATGGATGCAAAAGATTATGTACCATTAGGAAAGATAGGTTCATAGATATACCGTTAAAATAAAAAACAAATCATTATAAAAAATATAATTATTTCATTATGTTATTTTTGTTATTGAATATATTTTACAGGTTTAAGTTGAAATAAATATGAAAATGTCTATATGAACATATATAACTTCTTCAAGAATACTCCATTTCCTTACACATTTAAACCTATTGAAATGGTATTTTTTGAAAAAATGAACATAAAGTATTGGGAGAGGATGGTTGTGAGAGTATTTGGGAATATATTGTTAGAGATAATGTTTTCATGCTGTGTGAATATGATAGGACATGAGGTTACCTTTTATATGTGATGGGATTGGAGCACTTGTAATTTTTAAAAATATTAAAATATAATGATGTCACCCTCCTTGATATGTGGTAGAAAATTGGATATTGTGTGGATATGAAATGATAGAGGTTCTATATACATTCATTTATTATGATTTAGTGAAAAACATTATGAAATTTTAACATTTTTATAGATTTTTTATCCCCTCATTAACCCTTTTATCCTTTAACATTCTAATGAGTTTTTACCATAGATATAATTAATAATGAAAAAATATGAAATTAAAATCCATGATAAATATATATATGTTTAGTAAAAATAAATAAACCATCTTATTATATTAAATTTAATTTATTTGTAGAAAATAGTTTGAAAATATGTATATAAAAGACCATAAAAACAGTTTTAGACAAATAGATTTCTAAGCATGAAACCGAATTCATTCTTATCAATTACCAATAGAAATACATTAGATTAATGGTAAAATATTTTATTGAATTTACTATCTCAAACATTCAGTATAATTAATGATCAATACAAATAAATTTAAATTTTTATAATAAATGCACTACTCACAATGAAAAACATTTTTGAAAAACTATATTCTTTTTAAATTAAAATGATTTTGATATCATTTATTATGAATTGATGAATAATATGGGATGAAAACACATAGTTTCACATTAAAGGAAAATATATTTCATCAAAATCCTATTTAATTAGTTATAAATTCATAATATAAATAAAAAAATAAAATACTTCGTAGAAATTATCTTTTAACGTATAAATATATTATCTTCCACATTGAAAATGTAGTACTAATTTCCTAAAAATTGATAGATAAATTATAATTATTTAAAAATGTTATAAAAGAATTCCAAATTTAGTTATATCTATTCATATCCACCCATTCAATGAAAAACCAAGAATAACCACACTTCATAATAAATATTGAATAAAATACCAGGGCTCATGTATGCTTAGTAATACATGAAAAATAAGATATCAAATAAATCTAATTTATTTATATAAAAATATGTCATAAAATTTGGAGGTGATACATTCTACCCCATATATAATAATTTCTCCCTCAAAATTACATTACTCTATGTTAAATAAATGTTGATATATATTCCTCATCACATCCCTGTGATCCCATATAGCTTCTCAAAATTAATGGTTGTAAATAAAACTTTCGACAAGGTGACTGGTCTTGTTCCAAAGATCATTATATCATCATTCCAAAATCTCTATCAGTTGTTACTCATATGATATATCACACTCCAGTGGTATGATCTTTAAGTTCAATGCATTTGAAGATTGAATAATTTACTTCCACAACATAGATATTTGAAACACATCATGAACTAGAGAGTGGTTTGATGGATGTTACCTGAAATACACAAACACACAGATATAATCAAGAATCTAAAATGGATTATTATATCTAGGGATTCTATTTCAAATTTTCAAATCACAAAACCATCTTACATGGTGATATTGATAGGAATACCTTCTTTAGAACTATGACTAACCCAACATTAATACCCCCTAAAACCTCTACCTAACACAAACAATCACATACCTTAGGGAATTATTAATCCCCATTTGCTAGAGACTAGTACTCAGGTATGAAGAAACACTGGAGGAAATAATTTCTTCCAAAATGTAGTAGGAAACAAGAATTATATTTAAATATATAGACATGACTAGAAGAAAAAAATGGAAGATTAAAGAAGACACATTTTTCATATAAAAAAGGAAATAACAGAAGTGATACAACTCAAATGTAGAAAAAAAATATACAGGTTACAAGACCAATATAAAGGAAAAAAACCAAAATAGATTCTCCATGTGATATCATGGGAAACTCCAATGATCAGACCACCATCAACCCAAACATAGGTGAAAAAATCCACATTACCTTCTAGCGATGTCTTTCCTTTCCCAGCTTTGAAAGACGTAAGAAGGTTTACATATCATTGAAGGGGTATGTTGGGAGAGATATAAATAGGCTTATTAGTGTCCCGCCCTGGTGTTCTATATCATCTCTCTATATAATAATAAAAAAATCACATTTAAAAAAACATGTCTTGCTAAATAATTAAACTAATTTTTATGAAAATTATTGTAAAACATTTCCCCCTATTACACATTTCAAGATAATCAATTTAAAATAGATTCATCTAATTTTGGTAAAATTGTTTCAAAGAATATCAAATATTTCAAACAAGTATAACAAAAAAATTTATCACATTTCATATAAAATCTAATGCAGTATAGACCAAAGTACATGTAATTCCATTCAAAGCATAATTATAGGACATGATAACTAAAAAATTCATATCCAAACATTGAAATCCAAAAACATCTAGTCCTAAAACATATATAAAAAATAGAGAGAGTAGAGGACTACCCAGGAAAGTGGAAATCCCAAAAGATCTAACAATTCCCTTAAATAATAGGAAAATGGGGGATAAAAATAACCCATGAGTGACCCCCCTGATAGTATCAAGGAATGATAAAAATTAATACACCTTATTAATAACAACACAAGGCTTCCCATGTGATACATTTTCCAAAAAAAATTATCATGAAATTATGAAAACAAATTCCTAATCCTATACCAAAATACATTGAAAATAAATTTTCTTTTATGAAAATGTGAATACCACATTTAAAAAAAACTATTTTCAAAACACAAAATTAAATTATTCCAAAAAAATTGTAAAATAGTTTATAAAACCATAGAGATAATGTTCATCCAACATCATCAAGAGATGCAACCACCTTCCCCAAACACGGGCCACATATTACTACAATGGGGTCCACCAATACCATAGAAAACAAAGAAAACAATGGAGACCCCAATATCAATCCTTATATATCTGAAAAAATTCAACAAGAAAAACAATTGGGGAAGAAGATGACACAACACATAACAATAAATACAATGATCATGATATAGAGGATAACAAACTAAAGGATTTAAAATGGATCAATATTATAAAAATCATAAGACCAACAGATCTAAAAACAAATTGCAATGACATAAAAATGACCAATGAAAATGAATAAGGAGAAAGATCACATTCCTAGAAGGGTGAAACATAAGAATAATAAAGATAAATCACTAAATGAAATAATCTTGAATTATATTAGATCCCAAAAAAAACCTGGGTGAGCATAACGGTTTCATGATAGGAGGTTAATGTTGAATGATAATAAAATCAAACATATTATATATAAAAACATACATATGATTAATATTGTAAGATGTGAATCTTGTGCCCCTGAAGATAAATCCAAGAAAGGATTATACAAAGAAAAATTCATCACCACAAATAAAAAATCACTGAATGAACATTTCATGAGGTGAACTGGTTTCATGAAATGAAAATATTTCAAGATAAAAACCAGTTCACAACCTCAAATTGACAAAAGACGCACATTATGAAACCCATTCCCAATGTGAAACCAATTATTTGAATGAATATGAAGAAACAAACACACCCCACTAAATCAACCACGAACTAAAGTGAAATCCTATTAATACTTTTCACATTTTTACACATGATCCATTAATTCATGAAATAATTACAGAATTGAAATATTAGTCATTTTTCGTAGTAATGTTTCTATGTTCTAGACCGTCCCAAAACTCATCCATATAAATGGGTAAATGAAAATATAGGTACAAAATCCCTGAGATAATATAATAAGATGATATAATCTCTCTTCTAAAAGACATATCATCCATATGATGTCATATAGAGGAATGTTGTCTGGAAATTGGTGAGGCCACTAATTCCTCATCAATAACTCAAGCTCCCTTGTCTTTTGAAAATTTGGTATGTTTCGCCAAAATATTTTGACCAATAAAATTAACATCCCATGCAATAATTCTACATGAGAGTCAAAGATCTCTACTGGTTACTCTACAAAATGAACATTTGACTCTAAATTGGTCTCTTAAAAACACTAATCATGAGATAAATCATGATGGTAATTCCTATGTTTGGATATATTGAAAACATAATTAATACCAATCCACATAATTAGAAAATATATCTATTATGAAGCCTCTCAAGATACTAAGTTTCCTCAAATGATCCAAAAAATATTAGAGCAAGTTTTACCTATTTTCCAACATGATAGTGACCCAACTAATGAGAAACTTATTGCGAATACAAACCACCAGTGAAAAACCCTAAAAGAAGACTTTGATGATCTTCATATTTTTTTATCAAATCGGAGCGGTAACTAAATCCTGATCTATATCCTGAATCCTTGCCGAGGTATCTTGAATGAGTCTTGGTTCTTCAATAGAGGCCTCACTCACCTATCAAAAAAATAACGTGACTTGCATGTGTGACCATACAATGCCTCGAAGGGATCCATTCTGAAAAACATATAATAACTCGTTATATATGAAAACTGAAGTATTTATTATAAAATATCCCTTGATTCACTAAAATAAAAGACATGTTCATGAAGAATATCATCCATGATCTGAATAGAACACTCCACATGGCCTTATTTCTCTGGATAGTAAGCTGTAATCAACAATAACTGAGTCCACATCACCTCCAGGTGACACTTTCAGAACCGTGAAGTAATACTAGTACTGACGTCAAGAATAATGGAAGAGGGAACATAATTAAACCTCAAAACCTCGTACCCATATAACATACCCACTTATAAAAATTTAGGGGTGTTACTGATTAGAATGATGTCATATAACTATACTGACTAATCAATAACCACCAATATAGAATTACACTCTTAGGGGGTCTTTGTAAATATGGGAGAAAGTCCTTGCACGCCTCATCACATTTTCAAACTAAAACCAGAGGAGGATACAATAGCCGATAATGTTTTATATTTTCTACCTATATAAGTTTGTAGGTGTGACAATGAGACACATAATACGAAATTTCATTCTTCATACCAATCCACCTGAATCACAAGCTCAAGTCATAAGATGACTTCATAGTGAAAAACATCAACAACCCATGAATAATTATAACAATAAAAAAAATATGGCTCACAAAAAATTATTGGAAAAAAAAATAAATCCTTGAAATGGAGAATACAACCTTATGACAGATATAAAATTTAAATGGTCTCCACACTAAAATGGGTTTCACTAATTTTCCTGAACTCATCATCCTTCTATGAATCCAATAGAATAAACTCAATAAGAGATGATGATAATAAAATAATATTTAGAACCATACCCATGACATCCTCTGTAGTATCTAGATGTAAATGAGTGAAGAGTATAATAAGGACCAACTCATTATTCGAATCAAGAATAGCCTATGATGATAACTTCTTACTGAGAGCATATGTTGTCATTACCCTTCCACAGGGTGTTTGTAGTGTTAAATTAAAATAGTTTATATATTTACACCCACCACCTACGTGTGATATTCAACTATTTTTGAGAAAAATATTTATCTAAAACTCTTATGATAAAAAATAATGTGAATATATCTCGGAAATGATAGTGCTTCCATAATTTACGAGAAGGAATATTGATGGAAATCACTAATTCATTAGTGGGAAATTGTTCTCATATGAGGAAATCAAGACAGATCTATAAGCCACTATATTATAATCATACATATCCATGAAACATAAACTAGAATAATAAGTATAGAAAACTGCAATCCATATATCAGGCTCGGGTAAGATCAATATAATAGATGATATGAGTAGTCATCTTAGCCCATCGAAGGAAAACAATAACTTTGTATCCCATATAAATATCACCACATTCATGGTAAGGGTACTCGAATATGATGGAAACATCATGAAATAATTAATTAATCTTCATTACTATTGGGAAACCCATGGAATTTTAAAATCTCAATGAATTTCTTTGGATATTTCCTAGACATTAAAACCTTTAGTTTTATAGGATAAACTGATAATCCATGATTATAAATCACATTACCCATGTATATAACTTATTTAACCTAGATACTGAATTTAAAAATATTTCAATAAAAATGGATACTCTACTGGATTTCATGATACAATCACAAATGGTGCTCATTAACATTCTCAGATCTTGAACAAACCATAATAGCACTATTGAAAAGTACCATATAAGTTTCATGAACTAATAAAAATACTTTCTTCATCAAATACGTGAAGAATATAAGATAATTAGTCATACCAAAAGGAATTAAAATATATTTATAATGGACATAACTAATATTGATATCCAACATTGGTATATCAGACTCTCTAAACTCCGAGACAATGATATTTGGAAGAAATATTTATCATCAAAAACCATATTTCAACATTTAACTAGTCAAAAAAGTCATCTAAATGCGTTAAAGGATACTTATTCATAACTACTACATAGTTCAACTAATGATAGTCTACAAAAAACTAAAGTGAACCATTTAACTTCTTGGAAAAGTGTAGAAGGTCATAAAAATGAGGAACACCCTGGATATAAAAAATTTACATCCTCAGATCATCCAACTATATCTTGGGATAATTTTACTATGTTGTTTCTATATGATAAGAAGGTATTGAAACTAGGAGTGTACATAGAAAAAAATTAATAGTAAACTCTTCCTCCTACTCAAGAGGAATAGTTGAGAAATCATTTAGTAAAACATTAGTAATGTCATAAATAGAAGTTTTATGATTAAAACTGAAAGATTAGATATCAAAATCAACTACTATAAAAGATGAAAAGAATCTTACCTATGATCTGGAATTCCCCACATAGTGAGAACCGGGATCACAGTCTATAAGGAACAACCAAGAGCTCCAATTAGTATAAAAGAAAAAATTATTTCAATGATAAAAATAAATGTCATATTGTATTGAAATAATCCAATCCATCACCATGATTAAATAAAATAGATCCAACTAGAAAATAATGAATATATATATCGAATCCTAATTAGTAACAAAAAAACATGTAGGAGACCAAAAACCCTTATCTTTTCACTTTCCATGAGATGTAACTAACTCCATAACAATGGAAATGAGTTCAATTGTTTTATTTGTCTTATCCACATGATGTATAAATGAATTTTTTTGCGATCAACCTATATCAAATAGAGTACTATCTAATGAATATGAAATAAAGAGATCACCTATCAATTTCACATGAAGAATACCTACCTCCACCAAAATCTCATCCACTTCATGATGGTGATTCACTAATGAAGCCAATGGATAGAGCCTATTAGTCCTTGAGGAATGTTACTACACCATAGTACCCTATAGGGATAATGATCTATGACAATAATGATGTGTAGACATAGTATGACAGAAACACTATTTATGAGTAATGTTTCCAAAATTATTAAACATGCATTCAATTTCAAAACAAAAATAGAATTTATATCCAAACTTGCAACACTAACAACAAGTCAATGGCACACTACTAGATGAATTTGAAAGTTCATAAGAGGCCTTCCACTGAGAACTACCCAAAAATAAACATGATGATCATGATACATTCTACTCCTCCCCTACATACCAATAAAGATACCATTGGATTGAATAGAATGGGAATATTAACCCTTGTTTATGACCATATCTATCCCCAAAATAATTTCCCTTTATACTATCTCGATATAGGTAGAAAGCCTCACCATTAAAATTTGTGATATGATATCTGGTTTCAATCCTAGTTCGTACTTCCAAGACTTCAATTCTCTATTCATTACGATCTTCAAAGAAAAATCAACCATCTTCAAAAAATAATTGATGTAAAACGATATTGAATTATCTTCTTGATATAAGGAGAATAACACCAGCAACATTACCATAATTAGATACTCTATACAAAACCATATCAATAGATGAGGCCTATTACTACCAATTAAAACAAAGTACCAAAGGATTTCTATGCGATACATTTTCTAATCCAATTCATAAAAAAAAATCATTGGAATGAATTTCATAATTACATATCAAAATGTTTTGAAAATACCCTTTCATTTTTCATAACAAGAGGAAAACAATCCTTTCTCAAAAACCAATTTATGAACATAGAATTAAATCATGATAATTAACTTATATAACAATTTATAAAACTATAGAAAAATAGTTCATCCAATATAAGATAGATTAGTAACCTCCAACATAAATCATAGGCCACACATTCCTGTAATTGGATCCACTAATGTGGAGGAACACAAAGAAAATAATAGAGGACCAAGATTTAATCCTTAACATTATGAATCAATTCAATAAATAAAACTTTCAATAGAGAAGATAACATAACATATACCTCACGAAACATGTATTCTATACGACTAATAACAAAAAGGATATCCTTATGAGTAAGATCACACAATAGATCTCTAAATGATAACGAGAATCATTTCTGCAAGATAAAATGGTTTGAAAACCTAGTGAAATTATGCTGTTGTGACTAATAAAAATTAATTAGATGAAATATCAATTACCAAGGGAGACTAAACATAGCCTGGATGAATGTTAATAATTACAAAAATATCATGATGGATATGAGATCCCTAAAATCCATCCAGAGAGCTCCTAGGATTTAAGATGGGATGATATGGTTGAATAAAAATACAATATGATGTGTAGAATTTAAAATCCTAATGGTCATGGACATTACATGACATAAATCGTGGGTTCATGATGTTAAATCCCTGAAATCCAAAAACATTTAGATATATGTCTACTTAGTGAAAAAACTAAATTATCATTTCACAAAATGAACATGTTTCACATCATGTAATCACTTCATACTCTAAAACAATTCAAATAATTGTATCAAAAAATATATTCAAGTAGTGTATACCATTAATGATGTGAAGCTGTTAAGAAGGATGATTCTATATAAAAACTTATAAAAAGAAACTCATGTAAACATGGACCACAATAAACATCCTCCTAAGCCTTTTTTTTCTTTTATATCTATGGTCTCTGTATTCCAAAATACATACAAAAATGAAAATTAGGACATTTCCCCGTGAAAAGGTCCTCCAACCTCGAGAGTCCCAAAAATGAATCAAAAAAAGAGAAAAATGTGAAGGGAGGTGAGAAATAAATTGAATAAGGTAACTAGAAGTTATACAAACTTTTACCTATATATATTATAAATGGTTTCAGTATAACTCTTTGGTTGACTCTGAGATGTTAAGATCAGTCTCAAAAATGGCAATAATTATCTCCTTAATTTCCTTATCATTCTCTAGACTTAATATATTTATTTATCAATCATTATCCCAACACATTATAGCTATGGACTTCCTAAAATATAGGGATTCATTAGGATCCATCTTAATTGATAAGGGAAAGATATTATTATAAGAAAACATAAAATGGGAATGGTGTTTATACTAACCACCTTTGAATCCCAAAGAGAAAACTGTCAATATATCTTCACAGGTTTCAATGGTCCTCTCTATCATGAAACCTATCTAAAGATGATATATAGATCTAAAGATGAACTCTATATTCATATATTGCAGATTAATTATCCAAATAATATTTTTAAACCCTAGATATTGATTCGATATGATTAAGAGTGATAATCTATGAAATCATTTCACTTCCATAATGTATAACCTCCGAAGCTAATTATAAAACCATGAGATTTAGTGAAATGTATATTTTAAAAAAAATTAATATTTTAAATATTTATCATTATATGAAATTTCAATTTTACCTTGAATTACACACAATATCATGTTTATATTAGGTTACATACAACACTGATTTTTTCTTACATTACACAGAACATTGAGTTTAAACAAAACATAACATACTATTAAGATATTATTATTTTAAAATGATTTTTATTACATTGACATTGAAATAGTTGGTATGAATAATATTATCTAAATTCTGGAAATATATTATTGGAATATTTATATAAAATAAATTATTTGGTTACCAATTAATTAGAGATGAATATAATAACCATTTCAACATAAATCAAATCATTTTCTAAAAAACGTTATTTAGGTAAAAAAAATTATTATACATAAATCAATTATGTAAATAAATTTTTTTGACTTATTTAATTGATATTTATATGTTATAAATTCTATAAGAAAATTTATTCTCATCTTATCTATTTCTTAAGGAATATATAAGAATAAACCAAATTTTAGACTCAGGAACAGAATTTTTCTAAAAACTAGTTTTGTCACAATTTGAAAAACTTTTTTAAATTTAAATATTTCCACTCTGAGAAAATTTATTTGAAAAAATTATATTTATTTTGGAAATCATCATGTCAAAATTATCTTTGTGTGAATTTTTGTGATTGTTTTGAAAAGATTAACCTTTAATGAATAGTAACGAATATATGTTTTTATTAAGAATTCACATTTCATTTAATGCATTAAGATAAATAATAATAGTTTTAAAATGGTTTCAAATGTAAAATTTCTGACATAATATATCTATTAATACAATTTAGTCAGTTTTAATGAATTTCATATTGAAATTTTATATTAAATATTTATCTATTTATGAACATTTTCTGTTTGAAATCCATCTTTGTCATTGAATCTGTGGGAATAATTTTAAGTGAAAATATTCCACTTCAATGAGATTAATTATGAAAAATTACTTCTTTATTTGGAATCAAAATAATTTATACTATGTAATATGGTAAACATAATTTTTTACCATAATTAGTAATAATAGAAGTAACAATATATACTACAACTAAGAAAAAAAGGGCTTCTGAGGGGGGGGGGGAACTAAAAAATATGGGCTAAAAATGATATAATACATTTCCAAAAAACCATTTTATAGACATATTTCCAAATTATCTCTTATAGGTTCATTAATGGAATATTTTTAGAGGGTTTTAAATTGTAAAAAATGTGGGAACCCATTTTTCTTTTCAAAAATTACATGTGGACCACCAACCACACTTATAAAAGTTTTCCCACTCTCATATGATATTAAATATTCAAAAAACCATTTGTTTAACCAATCCCTTACCAAAAAAATTCCTTACTTTCTATCCTAGATACTAGGGGAAGTTAGTCTAGTTTTTAATCCATCCTATGAATTATTTAGGTGTAAACCTAAACAAGATATATAAAGAACTGGTAATATAATTAAACATTAATTTTTGTTTTATATCCTTTTTTCACCGCCTTTAATCATTTTCAAATATGGTAAAATAATAAAAACATTATCTAACATTCATATATATTTTATTGTGTTAATATAATAACCTAAATCCATATCATTTTTCAATAAATGGAATATAAAATCATCATTCGTGTTTACGAAGAACTACCCCCACACAAACATATATTATTCATTTTCCAACACCAACTATCACATATGAATATATTGATGCATTTAATTATACTTATGATATTTAGGATATCATTGTACCCCAATATTACAAAACCACATAAATATTCATACCTCCAAACCTGTTGGAAAACAACGACATCGCTCGTGCGTACGGTGGATTACCACCTATTAAACTGAGGTGACATGTTTTTCTTTTATATTCTTGATGGATGGTAATAAGGGTATACTAAATAAATATTTATTTTCTTGGTAATATATTTATTCTCATCGAATTATTAAATAACATATACCTATTTACTTTCCATTCCATGGGAATACGATAACGTTTCTCGTCTGTACAACAGACTACCACCCCGTGAAGCATTGTAATTCATTCATCATGTACCCATTATATGAAAGTTAATACATGTAGGAATATTTAAGCATAATAAATAAATATAGTAAAACACTATTTACCAATATTTCTTTATATCCATCGATAAAATGGAAACAATGTTCTTGTGTACAAACAAGTTGCCATCTCCATGAACGATGTCTTTAATTTTCAATCTATAAAATTTATTAATTAATCTAAATAAAAATATAATAAATATATATTATACTTATATTATGGTTAAAATTATTTATATTATTGGATCATGATCAATGTAAAAGGTAAGAAAAAATTAGAACATACATTAAAAAAATAAGTTATCACCTAAAACATGATTTTAAAAAAGTAAGTAATAATGAATGGGTTATAAAATGTAATAAGAAAATAATATTTCTAATGATATTTATATTTATGATTCTATAATATATATCTAGTTAACTTGTATTTATTATATATTCAGTTTTAATGTTTATGAAATAAGTCAACACATAAGGTACGACATTTCTTATCTCTTTATTATATTTAGGAGGCAAAAAAATATTCACCACTTGTTTTTTGTGGAGCTTATGCTACACCATTACATGATATATCATTAATATACTAATTTTCATAATATTTTATGTTTCTTTTTAGGTTATTTTGTATTGGTTCTTACAATCCAAATGAGTAGTAAATAGGTATGGGAGTTCTATATCACTTTTTTACTTTTATGATATCTATTCCATATACACCAAATATTAATTTTATATGGTGTATATAAATCCAACGAAAGTATTTTATTGATTACACCTAAAAATTATTGAAATATAAATTTTCATCATATGATCACTCTATATTGTATTATATGGTTCAAAAGCTACCAAAGTACATATGTATTATGGTCTCCCCTTTTTATATTTTAGGCATATGTTCTGTTATGAACCTATCATCTTTTATGTGGTGTATATACCTCCTCTTTGACATATTATCTCATAAATATCTTTAAAATTATGAAATTTATTTTTACATGTAATGTTATTATTTAATGACGAATATGGATAAAAGTTATAAATTTTTTAAGGGATTGATATTACAATCAAATTTATTATTAGGATTTTTTATGATTATTATTTTGATTATAAAATATTTTGAACAATTTTTTATGAAATTAATGAATTTTCTTATCATATGGTTATTTTTTTAGAATAAATTTTACCTTCATTTTCCCTCTTATTTACTAAATATTCCAAAACTATAATTTAAAAAATTATTTTATTTACCTCTTCTTTTGAAAACCATTTTTCATCTATTTAAATATTTTCCTTTTTTTTGTAAAAACGTTTAACATTATATAAGGGATGTAATAAATAAAATAATACCAATATTTTAATTTTAAATGTTTAAAAGGATTATTCATGTTGGTTTTAGAATCATATTATTGTATATAATTTATGATAACTGTGAATTGAATATTTGTTTTAACATGTATGACATAAATGACAATTTCGTCATTAAATATCTAGCCATTTTGTTATTATTATGTCATACATATCAAATTTTATTTTCAAAGAAAATGATTTGAAATTTTTTAACAAATATTTATTTTTAAAACATGATTTCAATTAAAATTATATTTTCCCCAATAAATTTTAAAATTATTTATAATGTCTAAATTATATGTTTTGAAGGTTATTTATTATGAAAATTTTCTTGAAAATATTATATTTATTAAAATTTGATTTTCAAATTGGAAATGCTATTTTCCTCAGGAAATGATCTATATAATCATTGAAAATAATTTTCAATCTAATCTGAACATATTTGATGTTACCAATTTTCAATTCAATATATGACCCAAGGATTCCATTCTAATTCTTTATACTGATGGCTTATGTTAATGATGAAAAGATTCTTATGATACCCATTTCTCTTCCATGGGTAATACCATGATAAAAATAAAATGAATACTAATTGTTCTTCTAAGGGACATGATTTAATGAAATTATTATGACTTTTTTTTCATTTTAATTGTATATGTCAGGATAAAATGTTTATAAACCCTATTTAGTTTCATGGGTTTTGGTATGATTAATGTTTTATGATCTTTTGGAACAAATGCATATGATTTTCATTATTTGAAAGCGGTTATGTCTTGAAAACAGATAATTATTAAATTATAACAATGATGGGTGGGACCTATATATCCCTCTAATTAATTGGTTAATTATTGATATCACAAGATATAAACAATACTTTAGAGGGGTGTTAACCCAGTTTAGTATGGCTCATTACCCACTATGATATTCTTTGGTGTGAACCGTGATTACAATGATTGTTCTGGATGGTAGACCATTAAATGATTATAATCATGTCAATGTGACTTGAAAAATGAACGTAACTAATTTATATTCTTATGGATATGCCAAAAATCTATTTATTATTTTGGATTTATGCACTCATGGTTCATGTTCTTTGATTCAATTATGATTAATGTCTTATGAAATACAATAATTTATTCTTTGAACCATGTTTATGATCTATGATATCAAGGTTATGGTTTCAAAATGTTATTATCAAATTCCCACACCCGTTAAATCATGTGATGTTTATGTATCTTCCTTTTTTATATTTCAATGCATTTGAGATAACCCTTTCTTATGTTTCTTTTCCCCATAATATGAGGAAACTTTTTAGGTTTGATTTTTTAAATAACATCACCACTTATGATGTACTTAGAGTGAAATTATATTGTTCACATATTTAAAAATTATATATTATTCCATGTTTGGAATGTCACTATAGCTTTATGGTCCTCATCTATGGGTTTGGGAAATTTATTTTCTATTCTTCTAAAATGTTGTAACATCTATATTTTGGAATTTTGGGTCTCTATTGTTGGTATCAAAGGACATGTTTAGTTAGATAACGAAAAAAAAGGTTATAGAAAATTTAATGAGACCCATGAGGATATTTATAAGGGTATTTATGTGGAAAAGCCATTGGGTGAGTGAATAAAAATGAAAATGTCTTGGAATTTTGGTAACAAATTGAGTGAGTGGTTTCAAATTAATTCAATCCTCATATGGATACTATAATTATATTTTTCTCTATCATAGAATCACATGAGAATTGTAAATATGAAAAGGTATAGTGATATCGACTTGAAAAACACATGGTGTATGATATTGGGACGTGCTGCATACATGGAATGACACTCTTGGGGGATATTTTTTGATAATTCATGAACTCTTTATGGACCATTTTGGGTTATTTACATAGTTAATGATTTTAATAACCTAGTATAAACATATGATATTATATATTAGAAAGAATGTTTCATGATTGAAACATCCTATATGTGTTTTTTATGATTATACTATTTTCTACTATGAATATTATTGCTGACACTATGATTATTGGTTTTAGTCAATATAAGGAATCTAATTTAACTAGATGGGCATTAAACGTGACATACAATGTGTTTATGCAAAACCAAATGTAATTATAATTGATATAAAGATTATTTTTATAGTTCATAATTAATTATCATGATATATGATCATCATATTTCATCACAATAAAATTCAAAACACAGAAAAGAATAGAATGATAGGGTTTGTTGAGTGTTAAGATGATATATACCGTGGGGGAAAGAAGAATTTCTTTCATATATTTCAAGAATGATGAAAGAATAACTCCTCCGAAATTCTTAATAAAATATGGATATTTTTTATGTTTGGAGATGAAGGGAACATTTTAAAAATGTACTGATGGAATATAAAATATTTAAGTAAATTAAATTGATAGTAATATTGGTATTCATAAAGTATTATTTATAAATTAATGTTGTAAACATTGAGAATAAATGAATTATAAAAATCGACATCCTAGGGGAATGCTCGTGAAGAAAATAAACATGTGTTTATGAGTAATTTTTATACTACCGAGGATGAAGTCAATAAAAATTATATATAAAAGGCATGGGATTTTATAAAAATATTTTCTATATTAAATTTAAGATGAATTTATAAATTTATGTTGATGAATTTTAAGACCTGATCCATATATCATATGGTAGGAAGAAGCAGTGAAAGAATAAGTTGATGAAGACTATTTAGTGACTTTAGAAGTATATAAGTTGATTGAAGTGTTTATGCATTAGAATTAGTGATATATTTTATATGAATCGTGAAATATAAAATTACTTTTTAATATAAGTTTTTATTATTGTATTCTTATGAATAAGTTGAATGTTTTTAATGAAATAAAAAAATGATTTAATTTTAAGGTGATATTTTATAAAAAAGATATGATTTAGGGATGATATCCATTAATATTTTCCTACTATCAAGGAATTTTTTAATGGATAAATTGATTATGGATATGAAATAATTAAATTTGATAGTATTATTGAACTTTGAACATATTAATTACTTGTCGAAAAAGTGTTTCATGTTATTATTTATGAACCGTAAAATATTATATTATTTATGGACTATATTAAATTTATTTGGTTTCATTCTACGAATGAAGAAGTATGTATGTATTCATTAAAGTTTTACTATTATTATACTTATTACAAAATATAATTAAATTATATTACTTAGGAATTGACAGATTTTGTGTATGAAATTTATGATTTACTTCATAATGTTTTTGAGATTAATGTTATGTTGATTTATATAAATTTAGTGAAAATATTTATACATAATGAATTTTTGAAGGGTTATATGGTTATCAATTTAGGTAATGTTTTATGATAAACATTTGAAGTGGTATTATAAATTAATATATTATTTCTCCATATGAAGACTTATACACATTAGATAACCTATGATAACCATTTTTTTTTGATAATATATATAAACCGTAGGAGTGTCAAATAATTCTGATAGATAATATTATTTGTTAGTGATCTAGAAAAGAAAAATTCAACCATTTTGGAAAGAGATGAAGTTTAAATTGATCATGACACAACCAAAGGATGATATTTTTCTTATAATATGAACTGAAATTATGTATATATTCTCATTAAAATTATTCAACATTAAGAAAAGTATATTGAAATAAAATGTTATACTTTTAACTAGATTTCCGATGAATGAATGACCTTTTAACATATCATAGATTAAAGGATTTTGGGGTCATTATCTTTCTCCTTTCCCTGTACTCTATTACACATCATTGGTATTTTGTTGTCAGTTTTCTCTTCTATGACCATGTTCTAAATGACCAAAAAATTTCACCCATATGGAAACCAATTAATGTATTATTCTAGGTGACCTCTACACAACCAAGAAAATAATTTCAAATGGAATTTTTTTTAATATATTTAAAGTTTTTTTTAAACTATAATTTTATATGTAAAATCCTTTTTTCTTGATAACATGATTCAATTGTGATGAAGCAATTTATTTAATGGGGGTAGAATATAACTCCATAGTATTTCGTGAAACAAATTTTCTCAAATAAAATAAAATTTTCAATATTTTTTATTATATGAAACAAAAATTTTATCTTTTATTATAGGAAACCCTATTTTTATCTTGTGTTACACAAAACATCAAGTTTATCATTCCTAGAACACAACACTGAGTTTAAACAAAACATGAAAAACACTTTAAATATTATTATTTCATTTTGATAGTTACTACTTATTCTTTTTGAATGGTTGGTATAAATAATAATATCTATATTATATTTATATATTATTTATACATTTATATAAAATTACTTTTTTGTGACCGAGAAATTAGAAATTATTATAAGAAAAATTTGAAAATAGTGTAAATTTTTAATGAAAACTCTTATTATATACTCAAATGTATTTTACATCAATAAATTAAAAAAATATTTTTAGGTTATTTAATTTAATAAAATATATTTATAATATACCTAATTAATTTTTTAATATTCATCTTATGTGTTTTATATAGAATATATAATAATAAATCTAATTTATTATTAAATATATTTTTAAGGAAAATGTTTTTTCTCCTTCTTCACACTTATTTTGAAGTTAAATTTTTTAACATTTATAAAATTTATTTGAGAAATGTAACATATTTTTTAATGAATAATATCACAATTATCTTAGAGAGAATTTTTGAGAATAATCTAAAAATATAAAAATTTCCTTTAATAGTGAAAAATATTATTTTATATTTAAAATTTTCATTTCCTATAATGCAATTTAATTTATTTTTAAATATGAATTTAGATGTCAAATTATTCCAATTACAAAATTTTAGTCGAATTTTATTCATTATAATTAATTTTATATATAATTATATACAAAAACATTATCTACATTTGAAAGTATTCTCATTAAAATATTTTTTTCTCATCAAATATGTGGGATTACTTTTAAATTATAATTTCCACTATTATGGGTTTAATATAAAAATAATTATTAAATTATAATAAAAAAAATAATATAGATTATCCAAAATTGTCAACTTAATTCTCTACGATAATTGATTTTAATAACATAAATTTGTTTTATTGTGGTTAAGGTAAGGATGTGTTTATTAGTGGTTAAACGAATTATTTTACAGATAAAAATGACCGAAAACATTTAAACACCAATTTTCTAGCCAAATATGAACATTATAAATTCATATTTTTATAATGGAATATTTAGGATCCTTGTATCTTCTGAAAAATGTGGGAACACCATTTTCCTTTAAAAAATTTCAATTGTGCCACTAACCTCACTTATAGAAGGACACCCTTATACTCTCCTCATCACACTTAAAAACCCCATTAGATAAGACCTGAACAAACATATTCAATTTTTAAATTCTTCACTATAGTCCTTGAGATTTTATTTTGGAATAGAACCCCTCCTACGAAGGTTTTAAGTGTAAACCTAAAGAGGCTCTCGGAAGAAGAGGTTAAAATATGATAAATGAGTATTTGTTTTATATCATCCTCAAAATCCTTTATTATTTTAAATATATTTTAATATAATAAAATATATATATACAATATAATGATATTGTATTATTCAAATGTAAAAGCATAAATTCATATTTTCTTCCATAAAACGGGATACAAAATCTTCATTCCTCTTTACGACAGACTATCACCTTACAAACTAATGTTATTAGTTTTCCATCACAACCTCTCACAAATGGAAACAATAATGGATTAAAATTATAAATAATATATTTATTATATTATTATAAACCTGAAATTATAATTCCACATCTACATTATTATCTCAAACCCCGATTGAAAAAACAAACCAGTCATGTGTATAGAGGAGTAATGCTTCACGAAAAAATGTGATGTGTTTTTGTTTATATTATAAATTGATTTTAATCATGACATATTAAATAAATGTATAAAATATTTTTAAAATATTTATAATAATTAAATAATTTTTTACATGTACCACTATACATTAAATTTCAAGGTAATATTATAATATTTCTTGTGATTAAAAATGACTTCTACCTCATGATGCAATGGGATTCTTTGTTCATGTACACATTACATGGATGTTAATACTGGTAGGTTTCAAAAATATGATATATATACATATATGATGAATCAAAGATTATATATTGTTAATATATTATTTAGCTTTTTTCAATCGATCGAGAAAATTGAAATACCATTCAGGAATATGTAGGGCCTACCATATATAGGAATTGTGTATTAAATTTTATATATAAAAATGTTATGAATTAATATAAATACATATTTAATGAATATATATTTTATTTACATAGTGGATAGAATTTTTGATATTATTTTACCTTGACCAATGTACGAGGTCCAAAATAACCAATCAATATATTCATGAAAACAAACTGGTTGTTTTCCAAAAGCGGGGTTTTCAAGGAATTGTTAATAAATTCATAATGAAATGTCAAAATTAATCCACACATGGTATGATGAAAAATGTTATGTTTATTTAACATATATAAAAATATTATGTGTATTATACATTATTTTATAATTTATATTAATGAGGTCTATACTAATGTTAACATATTTCTAGTCTCTCTATTATTTCATAGAGACTTGTACAAATTCAGCTATAATTTATTTTATGTGGATTATATTATTTCACATGGACATTTTAAATCATTAATATCAATATTTTAATGATATATAATTTTTTATTTTATTTTATTCCTTATTGCGGTCTAGGACGTCAATGATTACTGAAGTAGAAAGGGAATATTATCAAACATTTTACTTCTAAGAGACACAATCCATATTTAAGACGAATTTATTTTATAGATTGTATATAATATATATGGAATTTTTTTATATTTCCTGTGAAAATAATAATTTTTATTTATATATAAATGTTCTAATCTCTATTTAATTGGATTTACAGTCCAAAATACTACATTGTGGTAATGTATTATTTCACATTTTTCTTACTTTGAGTCTTATTTTATATTTTTTAACTTTTATATTTTATGAGGTTTATATAATGTAACTGTTTTATATTATGTAATTAATATATTTCTATTTATGATATTTAATAATTAATTCTATGGTATTGTTTAATTTTTTTAAGGATAAAATGCTAACAAAGTGTTAAGGGTCTGATTTAACACCCTGAGCTTCCACGGTACACTTTCCTTTTAATAATACAATAGCGTGTGTTGTACGCAACTTCGAGTTCTAACACACACCACAACTGATCAAACTAGCCGTTATGAATAGTAATTCCAACATTATGAAATTTAATAAATTTTTTCTTTCAAAATGGATATCATTTTTGGATTCGGAAAATCGAAATTATCCCAGGGTGAATTATAACTATTATTTAGAAAACATTCAAATTTTGATGAATCCTGAGAAATACTAAACATTAACTAAAAACAACTTTTTTAATCGAAATAATTTATAGTGATAAATTATTATATTTAGACATTTTAACGTATAATTAGAATATAATTTTACCATTTAATCCAATATTTGTAATTGGAAGTTATTTCACATTTAAACTAGACATAAACAAGTGTCAATCTTTTGATAGTTATTATTTCATAAAAAACACACTCTTTGTTTTGACAACAGAAATTAATTTTAAATTAATTTATACCACTGATATGTTTTGAATTTATAAAAATGGATTCCATATTTAGAATCATGAGGTCCAAATTGTGTAAATAGGTAACTTTTATTTTTAGACATTTTGAATAATTACTTCGGTAAATATTTTATTTACCATGGTTAAAGGGCAAAAAATAATATTATAATAACAATAAATTAGCTTAAAATATGTAATTAACCTATTTATTGATACATTTTCGACCATGGTCATCTTTGGGTCGATTTTGGGACCCCATAGAGCCACTTGAAAGTGATAATGACACTATATTAATTAAGTTAAAGTAAATACAAAAAACATATAAACATATATCTTTTAGAAAAACAATTTTTACATAGGGTTATATATGTTATATTTTCGACTATAAATATTCATTACAAATATGGAAACGTTTTCCTACATAATATAATTTTATTTATAATTTTTAAACATTGAATAATTAAACTTATGTATGACACAATAATGATGCAGTATTTTTCATATTAATGATGGAATCAAATAATTGGTATTATAAATGATAAAATATTTATAATTTGTAGGTTTTGATGACATCAAATAATTTTATAGGTTAATATGACATGTTACAATTTCTTAAATTAATTTGGATAGAATTAATAATGTTTTCATGACTTTAAAAGAAAATCAAATATTAAATTGTGTCAAAATTGACATAAATGAGTTTTTAAAACAAATATTATATTATTAATTGATATTTTATTACAAAAAATTAAATGTTTGGAAAAAGGACTTATATAATGATAGTTGTATCATTAATGGACCACATGGGTGTCTCTTGTAAGTATATAGTATGTTTATTATCTATATAATATAAAAATAAAAAGAGACATGGTAAATGTCAAACTATTTAACTAAGAGTTAAATCCAAAATATAAAGTAAATATAGTAACCCAAACATATCTAAAACCTAGTGGTTGAGTGGTTTTTGACCTATCCCCACCATAACCTTTAAATAATCCACTTTGAGGTCATTAGACACCGAATATGAATTTATTATAAAATAATATTTCTAGATTTTCCTATGGTGCCCCTCACCCCTCTTATAAAAGTGCACTCCCCTACTCACTAATTCACACCTTCAATGCCTTTTGGCTCGGCCAACCCCTGAAAAAATATCCTATCAACTTCCATAAATTCATCCTAGAGGCCCTAATATGGTCAGAAATCCTACTTAAGGACCCCATTTGATCAAATCAAAAGGAAGAAGCCGAAGAAGAGGTAATAATTTCACCACCCACTTTCAAGTTCTTTTCTTCTTCCACTTCTTCTTTTTGGTTTTTTCCATTGAAAAATAATAACTCCAGTATCATCTATATACAATGAAGTTATTATAAATATTTTTCATCCATCTTCGTTATTCTGTCCATCCTTGGAATGACACATCACCATACGTGCGTACGTACGAATTACTGTCTCCACGTCGTGGTGTAATTGTTATTAAATACTTTATTATTTTTATGGGTATAATAATGATGAGTAAATCATGTAAATAATAAATATAAAATGATAATTATTATTTATATATGATATACCATCCAATTATATATTATTTCAATATCAAAAAAGTGATATTGTCGCTCGTGCGTACGTAGGGATTACCTTCTCCACGAACGCGATGAGATTCATTCCCCATCGTATCCTTTCAAGAAAAAATTTCATTTGATGCTTAAAAATAATTTTTAGAGACATGATATAATTCTTCATATGAATAAGATACATCCCATCCATAACAAATATGGCTTACATAACAAATAATATATAGAAAAATGAATTCGTAAACACCCAAAATGACGATAATACTAATATATTATTAACAAATTAATGTTCAAAGATCATATATGACATCATATTAATGTATATAATTCTTGTATAATTCAATTACAATTATTTAAATATTATACAAGAGGTTAAACTACCCTCGACCAAGGAAAAATTACAATGTAAGGGGCTTCTTATCTCGCATTTAATTATACGAGATTTCCATTGTTGACCACTTATTTACTACATGTGGTGTGTGTACTACCCCTGATTGTATTTATTGTGTAATATACTTTAATTTATGCATATTTAAATCATCATTGTATGATACTTATTTCATGGGTGTATTTTTCTTATGTTACCAAATCGATAAGGGAATTTGAAATTTCAATTTCCCCTCATTCAGCTTTACGCATACTTCATTGATTATTTTACTCCATGATTTTGTGTGGAATCACTATTAATTTGCCTATGTCATAATTTCCACTCCCCTTTCTATAAATATACTTTTGACACACATAAACACTACATTGATAAATTCTCAAGTCATCGATATGAACTTTATAAGAGTAATTTTAACTCAATCTCCATTTATGGAGTTCAACATCAAATTCATTAGTGTTTCTTTTCTAGGAATATGTTTGAAAGTCCTCTGATTTATTTACACTGAATAGTCAATCATATTGAGTGTATATATATTTTTCACACATAATTATGTCATTATTTTATCCTTAACCCTAAGATACAATATTTATTTTCAATTTACATTCCATTGAGACTTCATTGTTGTCATACGCCAATTCTCTTTTATATGGTTTATATAATGTACATTAACATAGTATATCATCAATCCCTTTATTTTTCATGATATTACAATGTTTTGATTACCTCAATTATTTGTATACATGTTTCTCTTTTTTGGTATGGAACTCTAACTAAAATATCATTTTAACTGTTTTAAAGATTTATTATTCTAAATATTTCTCATTAATGTCCATGTTTTAAAAATGGTTTTAAGGATTTATTTATATGTACATTGATGATTTAAAATTAAAATTCCTTTTAAAAGTGTCAAATTGTTATCAGACACTTTGACTAAAAATATATTTTTAAATAGATTCTAGACACATAGTGTGACTTTTAAATGATTTCAAGAAAAAAGAGGATATTTCTCTATAATAGTTTTGATGATTATTTTCATCCATTCCAATATCTTTCATTATTCTCGATTGAGGTTAATCTATTCCACATGAGCCTCAGCCCAGTTGGTAAGGACACGCTAGGTGCATCCAAGATACCTGAGATCAAATCCATGCAGGGGCATATTTCTGGGTACTGTAGAAGTACTGTAGGAGGAATTGTTCGGTACTCTAGCAGCTGGAACTATTCATTCATCTAGGCTTTCGGACCACCAGTTTGGTCCCCGGGTCCTGAAAGGATTTCATGCCACCCAAGGCCTTCGGGCAAGTTAATTCTCAAGGCCTTTGGGCCTCCTTATGTCTTTAGGGCCACCCCAAGGCCATCGAGCCACATGAATGCATGCCCTAGAAACACTACACAAAATGGAGTTGCCCCAGAAGTGGATTCAGAGAAGGTGCACTCACTAGAGCAGAGCCAAATGGATTTTCAGAATGAGAGGGTATGTATATGCCATTGGTACCAGCCTGTGATTTCACAGGAATCCTAGCTAGACGGTCATGCAATGGAGGAGAGCAACTATCAAGATGCAGATGCTGGGGAGGTGAAATTCCCTGTAGATCATGTGGTTGAATTTCCTATGACCTTCAGGTCATGATATCTCATAAGCCTACATGCCATGTAATTAATGAGCCTATGAGCCATGTAAGGGTTCCCCCTCATCCCTTGAAAGTGTGGTTATCAAAAATAAATAAAAATGAAGGCATTCGGGCCATTAAAGAGGTTAATCTGTTACAATACATTCTTTGATATTGTATTGAATGAGTTATGTTTGACTGTGGATGAGCTATTTTCATACCATTCATGGTTTGTGGATAAAGTTTTGACATTTTGTATGCTAGTTTTAATATGAATGTTTATGTTATATTTAAACCTATTCATATGACGAATGCATTGGACTTAGTAGGTGACGGGTGGAGCCCGCTATAGATCCTCGATGCATCTGTAGATCTCATGAGACAAACTAGTTTCTTGGCACAAGGCCTTGACAAAATCATATTTTTAGTCTTGGCACGAGCCCTTGACTATGTGGTTATGATAGTCCAGAATTATGCATTCCATCATTTTGGAAGTGGTTATTGATATTGCATATGATCATTCGACTAGTAGAATATCCATTTGAATAAGTAAATAGTATTATTTGATTTTATCTTTTCCATATTATGCTGAAGTTCATTTTTAAAATGGTTTTGTTCTAGTCTTCTACATTGTCTTAAATGTATCTGCTTATTTATGAATGTTTCTACTATAATGTTATCCATACTATGCATCTGAGCTCCCCCTTTCTATGTTTTATTTTCCCAGGATGCAAAGAATTATATTATGACTGACCTCCAGGGATAGTCTTTGGGATCACAGTGTTGTCTATAGAGACAATGTTGTTGTAGTTTTCCATTTTATGATGTAATGTAAACCTTATTAATGAATCTAGTACCACCAAGGCTACTAAACTAACCAGTCTTTCAAAACATGATCTTTTATGGTCATTCCAATGATATGTAATAATGCACAGACTCTGGGCTTCTGGTGTCGAGGCATTACAGTTGGTATCAGAGGATGTTTAGTAAAAACCTTGGAAAAAGATTTAGATAAACTTTGATTAGAGCACATTGACCTAAGATGGACTTTGAGGATTAGTATAGAAGAACTTCCTAAAATGTTGGTATTGTATAGTTTTTATGAGTTTTCTGAGCAATACATCACTGTCTGGATACAAGCAGGTAGAGGCGGCTCTGGCACAGATGTACCTAGAGGTAAAACCCGAAAACACCACTTTGAGCTGGACTCGAACGGGAACTGGTGCATGACAACGAGTCTTGCGGCACTCATGGTTATGACAATCTCGTGGGATATTCTTAGGATAATTCTCATTTTCTTTACAAACGGATTTGACGTATTTTAATATAAGATGAGAATAAATGAATTTTGTTAAACCTAAGGTGTTTCAAATTGAGAATATGGTGTTATGATATTCTCTAAATGATTTTATGACTACTATTACTCAAAAAACGATTTCTGGTTTTAGTCAATGGCTGGATTCCAAGGAAGTCATTGTAACATTTAGAAAGATGTACAAGGTGGTAACAGTTGTGGAAATGAAAATCAAAATGGAATGAGGATAGGAATAAAAGATATTGTGTTCATGAAAAATCAGTTTTCCAAAAATATGATCAATAACATATATATTAACCAACTCCAAGACTCAATAAATAAGGGAGAGGCGATGAACTATAAGAGCTCCAGTAGTGGATAGCATAGAGAAAATAATCCTCAATTTCCATAATGCATGAAATATGGTTGGAGACACCCAAGAAAGTGTCTCAATGGAACAAAAAATGCTTTATTTGTGGGAAAGAAGGCCATAATGTGATGAATTATCAAGGAATAAAGAAGAGTACTATGGAAGAAATTAAAAATGGTCCTAATAATCCATTTATAGTCATTTTCAAAAAATGCATGGGGCATGGCCATTACCCGAGTGAATTACCAATTCTATAGGATATTTTCTTGGTCAAAGAAAAATCTATATTGAAATATATGGTTGTATAAATTTTTCAAAGTACTGGTACTCCTTGTAGATGGGATTACGTTGGAATAATTTTCTCTTGTGTTTGTAACCATGCAGTTTTTCATGTGAAAATGATATTTGAGGAAGATATATCATTTCTACTATGTATATAGATATAAATAACAATTTGTTTTTATATGATAATTTAGTTTGAGGCAATTACATGTTATTATATTTTTGGATGAAAATGCAAGGTATAAGATAAAATTTGAGGTTTAATTATGTTATGGTTATTTTGAGAAATTTATCTCATTTTGGAAAATTTAAAAAATATAGTTTTTGAAAAAGGACAACACACAGACCATGTGACAACCCATCATATTGGACAATGCTGTGGTAATTAAACCCTCAACCAAAGTGTGATTGGGATTTATCACCTACAACTGGACTACGTGAAGTACCTGGTTAGTGTGACAAATTATTTTTAGTTAAATTATTTTATTGATCAATAATAAGGTGATTTGGGATCTTTTGTCGTATCAAATCATTATTCTTAGTATAGTAAAATGATTCGGAGATTAAGTGATAAATGTTATTTTGGAAGATGTTCACTTTGTTGGGAACAGTATATGCCCAATGAAAATATAATACTATGGGATTTCATTTGAGGAGTAATGGTGGATTTTTATCTATGTTTTTATTGTGTATTTATAGTGATTTGGGTAATTTATTGAAATGATTAAACAATAATAGAGAATATGTGAATAGGTTAATTACATTTAAGTATGTGACTTTAAGAGTAGTTGTAATGCCCTGACCCCAGTTACCCAGAGTCAATGCATTATTGCGTAACATTGGCATAATCACAAAAGTTCAAGTCTCGAAAGACCGATTAGTTTAGTTGCCTTGGAAACACTAGATACATTCATAAATGTTACATTACATCATAAAGTGAAACACTAAAATAACATATTCTCTCTTTTCCACATTCATATCCTCTTCTGACTATCCCTGTAGGTCATTCATAAAATACTTCTTCACATCCTGGAAAATATTAAAACATTGAAAGGGGTGAGCTCAGATGCTCAGTAAGGACAACTATATTTCAGAAGAATTCATAAATAACCATTAACATTTAAGTCAATGAATAAATAAAACAAAAGCCTTTTTAAATTTTAACTTCAGCATAATATGGCAAAAATGAAATTAAATAATTCCATTTACATACTCACATGGATATTCTACTAGCCGAATAATCACATGCAATATCAATAACCACTTTCATAATGATGGAATGTATAATGCCAGACTATCATAACCACATAGCCAAGGCCTCGTGCCAAGACCAAAAATATGATTTTGTCAAGGCCTCGTGCCAAGACACTAGTTTGTCTCATGATACCTGCCGATGCATCGAAGAGCTATAGCAGGCTCCACCCGTCACTTATTAAGTCTAATTCATTCCACATATGAACAGGTTTAAACATATCATAATCCATAACATAATGGTATCACATAAAACATGCATAAAGGAAACATAACATTTCCAAATTTCAATCAATATTTATCAATACAACACATTTATATAATAAAAACGTTATCAAAACCATTTCCAATACCAAAATAAAAGAAAATTAAAACATGGTATTTATTTTTCATTTAAAAAAAGTTATGGCTTGTAAGGGAAGCCGAAACTCAAATAATGGTCACGGAGGCAGAGAAGTCATTGTCGCAGCATACGTACGACAAGAAAGACATTCCTTTTTTCATTTAGTAAAATTCTTCGTATAAAAAGATTCCTTTTGAATAAACGTAAATGTCAAAGTGGTTTATACACTGTATAAAAGAAATTTGTGTATAAAACAAAATACGCCTCAATGAATGGAGATTGAGACTAAGTCACTTAAAAAGATCATTTTTAAATAAAATATATCTATTATGTGTATTCACTATATGTAAAAATAAAGAAAGTACAAATACAATATAGGAAATAATAATATCATGACATAATTTGAAAGTAGGAGATTAACCCAAAGAATGGAAATTGGGTTAAGATGTTCCCTTACCTCGTGTCCGACTTGACACGACTATTCTTTAACCCCCTGAATAATAAACTAGAGTTACATTATAATTGGTTAAGAACCTTTTTCAAGTTCATTATCCCTTTTATATCACTTATTAGAATGTTACAAAAATTATGTAGTCATTTAAGTTAATAACGATCGTTTTGTCGATCTTTGGTACTTGAGTCAACAATAAACTTCTTATAATTACATGTTGTTTATTTAGTAGAATATCCATTATCTCCAGAATTATATTCCTGATTTAGATATCATATATATCATATATATCCAGTATATACATTCATTTATAATATTACATAACATTTAGAGGTAAGAAATGAAATGCACCGTTCATGGAGACGGTAAGCCGTACGTACGCATGAACGCTACTTTCATTTCTATTTTGTATTTAATGGAATGAAATTATAATTATATAAATGTATAATACAAATCCAGTATAATATAATGTATAATACCATTTAATACATCCTTTATACATCCCACATATGGCATTAACGATTCAAATCACTTTGATGGGGCAGTAGTCCGCACTTCCTAAAATGAAAATATCGCGTTTACCCATAATGGATATCATAAAGTATGCCATAAATGAGAAATAAAGAAGCCTAAGGAAAACATAAACATAATATAAATATTATATATTAAAATAGTGTCATCAAAATGGCCACCATGAGAGGTGTTAAAAGAAGTATGACCAATCATCGTTTTTTGAGGCAGTAATTCGCCACCCACAGAAACTGTATGTTCTTTAACCATTAGACGAAGGTGTGTGTAAGGGTAAATCAAATACTTATCATAATAACATCCTAGTATATTTAAGATACTGGTGTTGTTACAAAATAAAATAATAAAAAGAGTTTAGGGGGTTAGAGAAGCAAAATAAAACAAAATAACATTAGAAAAGACATTACCTTAAAATTGGGTAACTCTTTTTTGATTTGAGACAAAGGCTTCCATGGGAAGAATTCTGCCAAAAGTGAGGCCTCTAGGAGTAAGAGATGAATGTTGGGAGAGTATTTGGGCAGATGTTGGCCGATCCAAATGGCTTGATGGTGTGAATAAGGTGGGAGTGGTGGGGGATTTTTAAAAGAGGAGAGGAAGGGCACTCTTGGAAAGTTTGAAATGTTACTTTATTATGAAATTATTTTCAAATTATAAAGGTCCCACAATGATATATATCGAGTCTAAGGTGATAAGGGTTCGAAATATGCCCATATAATAGGTTTTTGACAAGTGTAAGTATTAGATTTTACATTATGTTTTTATTTAATTTAAATCGTTAATTAATGTGGTAATCGTTGCATCATCATGGTGTCATAAATAATTTAATTTATTTAATGTCTAAAAATTATAAAAAAATATCATGATGTAGGAAAGATTTTTCTCTTTCCAATGAATTATTATAGTCAAAATAATGACTTGTATAACCCTATTTAAATTTTTTTTAGTAAAACAGCTTATGTTTGTGACATTTTTATTTTAACTTTAAATAAATGTTATTTATGTCATTTTCCTACCAAAGTGGCTCCATGGGGTCCCCAAGTTGACCCATGGATTGTCTGGGTCGGCCATGACACATCCAATAGAGGTAGGACAAGTGTAAAGGTATTTTTATATTTATATAATTTCATTTTTACCTTAAATTACACTAATTACATTTAATCGCGATTAATTAAACTTAAAAGTTACTATTCACCAAAAAATTATTTTAATCCCATTGAACCATATTTTACATCCAAATGACAACCATGTATATCAGATTTTTGAAATTCAAATAACAGATGTGGTAATGTTTCATTTAAATGAAAAATCAGTTTTTTAACTACCACTTAGTGGTTTCACTATTCATCAATAATTGATGGTTTTCAGAACAATGCCAAAATTTCAACCTAAGCTATAATTGATATTATGAATTCAAAAATGCTGTCAATTTTACAAAATTCCAAACATATAAGTTGCATTAATTAATTTTATAATTAATTCCCGCTGTCAAAACAAATAGCGTGTTTTTAAGAAACAATATATATCAAAAGTTTGACAATTGTTAATATCCAATTTCAAAGTGAAATTAATTATAATGACCACCATTGGATAAAATGGTAAAAATATATTCTAATTATACTTTAATACCACTAAATATTATAATTTATCACTATAAATTATTTTGATTAAAAAAGTTGTTTTTATGTATTTTTCACTATTCATAGAAATTTGGAAGTTCTCAGAAAAATACCATAAAATCAAAATAGGCTAATTTCAATATCTCGAATCCAAAATTGAAGTCCATTTTGAAATATAAAATATATATAATTTCAAAAAGTGGGTATTAATATTCATAATGGCTATTTTGATTGGTCGCGGTGTGTTAGAATCTCGAACTTGCGTAAAATGAAAGCTATTGCATTATTGAAAGAGAAGCGTATCATGGAAGCTCGGGGTGTTACATTCTCCCCTAATTCAATAAATTGCATCCCCGCAATTCGAAATTTTTCATTGAAAATAAAAGGTTGAAAATAGAAAATACCTTTGTGGAAACCCCACATCGAAAATAGGGTTAATAAAAATATAACTTTAAAAGAAATAAAGATAAGTACAAAGGTCACCCGAGATAGCCCATACTAGGATTCTATGAAAATATGGATATGGAAGAAAATAAAACCATCAAGGTCTGATGGAGAGTTGTAGAAAACAAGATCAGGAGAAAGTTAACAATAAGAAAGTCACAAACTTGTGATTGGTTAAACGATCATTGAATCCCCAGTTGGAAAAGTTAACCGGCAACGTTTTTGTTTTAAGTTATATTTCATAATGTTGAGGAATTTATTTAAAATATTTTCTATGAATGTAAGGAAATATACTTACTTGTCGTGTAGACATTCATTCTTTAATAAATTTTTATCACAAACACATCTTTCACTCCAAATGGTAACAGAACTCAAAAATATTCTATTTATCCTAATTTTATAAGGTTATAAATATTACCACATACCATTTTTATTAGGAAAACTATTTTGTAATAACAAAGGACTTCCTATAGGCTAGTGGTAGGTAATAAAGGCCTATCACACTATGGTTGTGGGTTCGATTCCTGCATCTTTGTCCGACGTGACGGGTTATGCCCCACCATGCAGGTTGTCCTTTTCCCAAAACAATAGTATTATAATATTCCAAAAATAATCTTCAGAAATGTTTTAACCTTAAACAATACTATCCAAAGATCAACTCAATCAATTCCAACCTTTATAGTTATCCAAAATAACTCTGTCCAGACATTCTCGAAAAGGACTCTTAATTCCAAAATCAATTTATCAGATTCCCCAAACAAAGTAATGTTTCTCTTATTGTCACATATTAAAAATATGATTACATTCAACCTATTAAAACCTTAATGAAAAGAACAAGTACTGCATTACAATCCTTATATATATCACATTGTTCTTATAACCAGAATATAATCCTTGAGTCCAAAAGCACCAATACATTAGTTATTCTACTTCAATTGTAGTAACAACATAAGATTGTCCTTGATCCCTTGGCCTTTTCTGAGGTATGTTTCCCTGACTCTTAGGACATTCATTTGCATAATGCCCCATTTCCCTATAATTATACCATTCAACATTGATAGCCACTTTCTTTCCCTTGCAATCACGAAACTCGTGACCTTTTTCTCCACATTTATAACAAACTCCCATTCATTTTAAGCAAGTACCAGGGTGATTCTTCCCAAAATTATCACATAATGGAAAATCCATCTTTCCATTTTTCCCTTTATCTATCTCTTGTTCCACCATTATATTCTTCTCTTGCTTTACTTTGTTTTCATAAGACTTAGAGAATTCCTTTTCTATCTTGATAGAACATGAGACTATATCTTCGTACGTTGTGAATGATTGTGATACTAAAGCTCGACGAAGAAACAGTTTTAACCCATCAAAGAAACGATCAATC